>OZ005751.1:7605399-8115399 GCA_963930835.1 Spongia lamella | reverse complement strand
ACACGCATGCACACATGCATACACACACGCACACACGCACGCACGCACGCACACGCACACACACACACACACACTCATTCTCACCATTCCCCAACATGTAATTCCATCCTGTCCTGGAATGTATCAAAGGTGAACGGCAATAGAACAGTCTTATAATAATGCTGGTGACTGTTAGCATTGTGGATAGCAAGTATATAGGAGTTATGACAAGTATGTAACCGATATGACACATGAGCATAATGCTGAGTCACCCTAACAACAATAAATACAACCATCACACACTTTCTTTGTAAAATGAAAAACAAAACTAACAGATCCTCATCCATAAAAATAAACATAGACAATTTTTCTATGGATTTTTTTGTTTAGAAGATAAATGTCCATCTGACGTGGCAGATTTTTTTAGAAAATACCTTTAACACATTTTATTCAATACTAGATAAATCACTATGAATAGATTTGCACACCAAACCCATGTTTTGTAAGTACATACATACCTTTCTTGATCAGTTGGCTTTGCTTTCTTAACTAATTCTTTATTCTTGTTACTCTTACGAGCATACTTCCCATAGTTGTCATGTAGGGTGTCGACCTCGGTGCAAGAAATGTGGTAATCGTCCTCCGCTTTCAGCCGGTCCTTGTCAAACGCTGTTCCAGCGCTACGCTTGTTCCTGATCAACGGCTGTAACTCAGTAGTCAACAGCGTGCGCATCTGTTGTGCATTTTGATTTATTTTTGTTATAATCTTGTTGGTAGCTTGTAAAAACACACTCCATATCTGTAAAGATAAAATGTAATTCTTTAAAGCTAAATGCATTGAAATTTTGCAAAGTCAGCCTAGCTTTAAAATATTCATCTTTTATCAGTACAGTTTGACCAATATAATTTATTGTTTATACTTTCCATAAAAATAAAATTTGAATTTAAAATAATTTTACACAAAATGTTAAATTTTATATATTGCACAATACAAACATTAACACATGCATACGTATAATAGATTTACTTACACTGTTAAATTGACTATTTAGGTAAATACGTACAATTCAACTTTTTAACAAAATTTTAAATTACTCAATTAGTTCCTTTTGCAAACACAAAAGTGACATCTATTCAAAATTCACAATTTTTAAAATAACACTACACAGTACACAGTCAAAACACATTATTACCCAAATCTTTACACACAGAGAAATACAAAAATCTTAATTTAATTAGAACTAAGACCACCCATACTTCCTCTGTTGATGTAGCAATAAAAACACACATGTTTTTTAACAACTGTGGCAATTAAATAATCATGGAAGCACATGCATGCATGTACACATATAAGCATGTGCTTCACATATACGTGTGTCCCACATACACAGACAGACAGACAGACAGATAGACAAACACACATACACACAGACTGATCATGATGCTGTATTTTAAAAAATGTTCAACATGTTATCACATAACTGAAAGTGGATACAACAAGGAAATTCTTTAACCAGACAGCCCCACATGCACATCACACAGACACACAAACATCTACAGTGTACAAAACAACTACCAGTAAATAGTTAACACTCATACTTGAGTTATCAAAACAACCTGTTATTCATTACAGGGTGTTTTTGTTTAGCATATCACTACTTTTTTGGAAGTATCAAGCAGCAGAGAGGGTATGCAAAGCATATTTTCACACACTTGAATTTTTAACATCTAATACCACCAATGGATGTATGGACCTAGTCTCGCGTAGCCAGACCACTTTTTTGTGCAGGGCGCTATCACTTGCAGTATAAGCGCCTGCACGAAAAAAGGGTCTGGTATGGTTTGCTACGCCGAGTTGTTCTTGACAACTACAAGATTCTGTAAGTGATAAAATGTAAATGTCACTACTGAGACATGCAACATCACCGATGAGTTATCAATAAGAGTAAGGGCTCATGCATCATTAACTTGACGTGAGGAGGAAGGAAGAATTTCGGGAAGAATGGAGCTGGCCTGTGCACATTGTCGTTCCTTGCCTAGCACACTTGCTCTGCACTATCGTTAAAAGGAGACAGAAACATAAAAGTAAGATTGTAAATCAGTTTGATGAGTAGACTTACAAGTGTTCACATACCTATAATGCACACTACTCAAATTTTTGACTAAGTCTTACTTGGATTATGCTGGAGATTTCATCTTGCGTATCTTTAGGGCAAGCTCTGAGGGCTGAGGCGTTAATCTTGGCCAGTTGTGCAGCGTATTCCATGTCAGCTTTGGCGCGTTTGTTCATGTGCTGGTGAAGGCTCTCCAGCAGCTTCAACTCCTCCTCGTGGCGCGAGGTGATCTTCGGGACGGAGCGGAGGAGGCTCGTACCAAAGGTCTCCTTCCCAGGGCTTCGTGGATCCATACTGAGAATCGCTCGAAACTTTTAAATAGACAAAGCGAAATGCTCTATCCACGATACAAGATAATAATAATTTAGCCTTAATATAGGCAGCAGGAAGTACCTTTAACAATACTGAATCTAATTGTAAACAAAAGGATGATTAAGCTGTGAACATCTGAATAGAACCAGCGGCCCTTAGACGTACACGAAAACAAGGCACTTGGAAGACATTTTATTGAGTACCGTAAATGCCTTAAATTTTCAATATGCTCGAATGTCGAGTATATTTTTAATGAGCTCTTTCCGGGTTTGTAAAAACATAACGTAAACCTCGGTGTAAACATAGTTCATAACTACTGTTAAAATGTTCATTCAATAGAGCTTATATTACAGACTAATGTGCACATGTTATTGATGCATGTAGACGCATGTAGACATTGTAGTCTCGTGAACCCAATATAAGCGCCACCCAAGAGAAAAGCAGCCTGGTTCACTAGACTAAGTAATATTCGCTCATGAGACTGGTGGAGTGCTAGCTGTTGCCTGATCGACTGTGCTACTTTGATAGTCTCGCGTGGATTTTTAGCGCAGGGCGTTTATTTCTCTTGCTTAATTAAAACTATAGGCGCACGTAATCAATGACTTTTATCTGTCTGCTACTGACTCCTTTTCAGGTAGCTAGCATAGAAATTATTAGAATAGTCAGAACAATCCAGCTGTTGATTTTTTTAAAACTGCCAATACTAATAGGTTTCTGTATCGGGCTATCAACAATCCCAGTCAGGAGTGGAATAATAATTGCTCAAGCCTAACAACATCAGCATTTTATTATCATATAATGCATGGCAGGTCACTTTTTTCTGTGTCTCATAATTATCACATGCAAGGGAAATGAACATGAATACTCTCTAATATAGCAGTCACAAAAATCATTGCTAACCGCTCAACATCATGACGCTACCGAGCTGAACGGCAAAGATAGTTGGAAAATCGCAATAGAGTATAATTATATTGTAAGAATCGCGAGTAAACCAAGATAAATAACTACGTGTATGTACATGACGAAAATGAGACGGTAAATTAGCTCATAGATACACTAACCTTAGCTACACCGGTGTATCGTGACCCGCTCGCTTCGCGCAGGCGCTTATTTATCATATGTTCTCTAAATCACAGATATTTATGTATAAATTTATATGTAGGCGGGTGTAGGCTCGTATGTAGGATGTGAGAATATATGTAAGCCATGTTATTTAAGTTCTTGTCAATAAACACTGGAAGACTATACATTACATCCGCCTTACCATTTCTTCGAAGTACTTTACTGCACTCCTCGAAGACCGGTTTTCAAAGTAGCGCAGTGAGGTGCTCGTCCGAGCAAGTCAGAGATAAATTCAGGGCGCTGGTAAGAGTATTATACACATTTTGTGATCATAAACATTCGATTATTATGAGTCTCGTATGGCGTGCATGCCCTTTTCTTTTTAGCGCAAGGCGTTATTGTTTGCCGAAGGAGGCCCGGCGATAACGCCCTTCGCTAACTTGAGGTCTGCCATGTACGTGCTGCCACCATAGATAATGTACGGCACAACGTATATTATCTATGCTGCTTCGCACCTTTTTCTGTGGCCAGTACTCTCCCATTGTGTATATTTAATGAATGAATGACCTGAGAGCATGTATGATTGTAATCTGGTTCATGCATGGCATGCCGCATCCATTCAGTTGGTATTGTACGAGTGCAGGAGAACAATGCATTGCTGGTATTTCAGCACAGACCTTTATTGCATCAAACTGCCAAGGGGAGCAGATGGCCCACCAGACTATAGAAGTGATCAGATTAGAGGGCTTGAGTATCTCTTTAAGTGGATTTTTCTCATTTTATTGGATATTGTATAGCCATCTTAAGGGGCAACAGTGTGCATGGGTGCATGATTCTATTGCAAAAATCATCATTTCAACTGCAAAATTGATACTAACAATATGGTATACCATATGATTACTTTTTCATAACAAAGACGTAGCTATTTGGCAACTTTATCACACTTCCCATGTAAATAGGTATTGACTTCTATCACACAAATGCTTGCTTTGCTGCCAAATGGCTGACTTCCGGATGTTCACTTGATTAGCGGCGCTCACACAAGCCCTCAATTAACTGCATGTCGGAATACTCTGAATCATGCGTGTAGTCGAGATATTAGCACTTAAATGATCGTCAAATTTAGTATTTGAATATAGTTTAAGAGCAACTGGACAGTACTGAGTCAAATAAGTCATTTTACTATGAAATATATATAGCTAGCTATACTTAATGGAACTTTTTATGGATTATAGAAGAGAGTGAGTCATGCATGTATATTGATGGATACTGCATGACTGTTTAATGTGATTGTAGTACATGCATGGAAGTTATGTTTCCAACTCCACTTGCCCAAAATTTTATGTACATCACAGGATATGCAGGAAGAAAAAGTAGCTTACTCAGTAAAATATCATATAACTAGCTCCAAAAGTTTGTGAGGTAATATTTTCGTGAATTTCAGTATAGTACCTTGCACATCACATGAGCATATTGGATTCGAAAATTTTAGTCTCCACCCTATCTGCCACTTTCCCCTACTGTTCCATTGAGTTCTATAGTAAGTTACAGCTAATCAGGAAGTACTACGTATATCAGCCCATCAGAATGATTCACCTGCTATAAACTATGTAATTTTGACTATATAGCGTTTGTTCTGTAATCTGTATGTAAAGCAGTAAAACTATACAGTCTGCAAGTGTCATCAGCTACGCAAGGGATTTAGGGTAAGTTTACTCTGCAAACTAGGCCAGTAGAGTAAACTTTAGCGCTGGAATGCATGCATGTTTCCCTCTAAGTTTCCTCAGTGTATTGCATAGCTTCAGGCCTATAGCTAGCCAGCTCCTGTTGAAAAAACTTAGTAATCTTCGGGTATCCTTGAGTGATGTGTGTCTAAAACACAAAATCAATAAATTTTTATCTCAAAAATTTACTTTTTCATGATTTAAGATTTCACAAAATTTTCTACTACGTATATTATTATGACTACTGTAGCTATATCTGTTGTGAGAATAATATAATACACAAGTGATCATATTCAGCAATTAAGTGGGAAATATGTACAATAAAAACCATATTGATATATTCTGAGCAGCTAAAATAGTACTGAGAGTACTTGTTTTGCCATGCAACAACCTTTTATCACCAAAAATAACTTCCCTACTTTGGCTGTATTAAATTTAACTAAGTATCCAAAGGTTTTATTATAGCAACACTAATACAGAATGTTATGCTACTAAAATAGTTTACTCATATATAATTAAATATGGTAGTACTTAATAGTAGGGATCAACATGAAAAAACATGGCATCCAAATTTTATACGTATATAAGACATTCTGCTTTGTGTGTGCTTTGCAAAGGCATTGTGGTCAGCTTGTGAGAACAGCTACTTATCATGGACAAGAAATGCAGTGATTTGTGTTGTGGCAGGAGGGAGTCTGTTCATGGCACATGATAAAATGCCACGAGCTTCTCTAGCTGGAATTGGTAAGAACTAGCTCTAGCTACTAATGAGTAGATTAAGCATTCAAGCCATATAGCTAGATGGTCACTAGCATATTGAATAATATGATAAGTGAAATCTGAGAGCATTAAGCTATAGTTTAAAGTTGTGTCTTAAACTGTATTATAGTTTCTTTACCACACCCTTGTTTGGGATTACCCATGTTGACATATTTTGTCTTCAGTTTTTGTATAGCTATAGATGTATGTGCAAAATCGTTGTATTATGCATGCAGTGGCATAGATTAAGATCAATATACTCTAAAGAACAGTCAAATATTCTATTAAAGCATCAACACTCACAGGCCCCACTATATATACTTGCATGATATAGCAACCAGTGTTACATCATGATGTGCACTCATGGTCTGACAATATTTGTCATGTTATAGCATGTAACTAGAGCTATATACATACAATGAACAAATTGTGAAATTAATCAAATTAGTATTATTATATAACTAGCTATTAGTGCTGGGTGAAACTAAAAAGCATTGAATTCGATATAATTTTTTATTGTCAAAGTCCATTTCACGATATGAATAAGTATCGTCCTTGTGTTAAATGCTGGCCAACCTAAAAAAAGATAGCATTTCACACGAGAAAAATTTGTTAGCCAAAGGTGACTGTCTGATATTTGGTCTCATGTTATGATTCTAGTAGTTATATCCAGGCTATAAAATGCCATTATTTAATAGTGGAATACATTATTTCAATATCCCACAATACAATAGCTATACTGTCTGATGAAATATCACAACATTCATAAAATATATTGAAATATATTTCTGCCTAGCACTACTAACTACGTATATCAAAATATGAAAAATTTGCATATCGTTATAATTTTTATATACAATATCAAAACACGTCGCACACTAGATTAATGAAATTGATGCATAGAATAGCGTAACTACAGATCTTAGCATAGCTAGTTCTATAATCTGTTCACTGTATGGTTTTTAGATAAACACATACGTATAGCTAGCTGTAATTTTATTGTTTCTTTCATAGCTTTTGTAGATTTGGGGCTGTTGTTTGCCTTTGCTGGGACTACCGAGCATATTATGGCATCAGTGAAGCTGTTTAGACTATCAGTGATTTCACCTGCTCGATTGCTGTGGGTGTGCAATTATACCATAATCATAATGTCTGTCTGGTTGTATGGCGTCTCAAGGCTAATTGGGTACAGAGATCAACTGCAGTACCTGTCAGCTTCTGCTCCACGTTTTACAACCTATTTTGATCTGCAAAGAACTAAACCAAAAAATTCTAGTAAATAACTTTATTTTTACTGATGTTGTTATTGTTGTGATGGGATTTGTAATTTTTAATCATTGCATGAATGACCATGCAGATTTACCAAAATCAACCAGCTAGCTAGCTACACTGATACTCATGCAATATACGTAGTTGCTTCACCAAAATATAGCTATGTGTACATTGCCAAAAATTCACTGCAGTACTTGTAGCTACCATGTACCACGAAGCTTGTTTCTGTAGTCTATCATACTGTCCAAAATTTGACAATTATTTTCATGTATATATATGTCAGTGGATAGCTAAGGGTAGAGTTGAAACAAATACTCGATTCGTTCGGATATTCGCTAGGTTGCATAGGTATTCAAATACCAAGAGAGTATTCGGATGTACAGTGAATAAATTTTCTGCATATTTTATAATCAACTACAAATTTAAAGGTATTTCAGTAATTAAATGAATTACATTTCATGTATTTCTAGCATAAATCGAGTATTTAATAGTAAAATGGCTTATCCAAACTATTCGGATATTCGCTCGCTTTGCCATTCAAACTATTCGAACCCTAAATTTCATATATGTTTCAGCCCTAGCTAAAGGTAAAAATTTTGGAGAGTTATAAAAGAAAATTTTGTAGCTATAGCTCAGGCCTACTCATAGGATAAGCTGCAGTAATTATACTGGAATTCTTAATGCAAACAGTTGTAATTTTGTGAGCATTAATATAATTATTACAAGAAAAACCTGCAAGAAAAATTGAGTCATGTCACATGGGGTTTATACAAGTTTTAGCTCAGCTGGTGGAAAACATCACAAGTAGCTAAGTTAAATGTCAAAAAAGCTTTTATACCAAATTGCTTGGTCAAAGTCTACATACATGGATCCATTCAAGTTATTACATTTCACATGGGGTTTATATCCAGAAATGAATACCTTTGTTGAGTGTGTGCATGTATGTGTTTGTGCATGTGGACATGCACGCAGTGAAATCAAGTCACTTCCATCTTCTTTCGTTTCTTCTCCTCCAACCAGTTGCTCAGTTGCAACAACCTCTTTTCACATTTGATCTCTTCCTGGCTGACATACTGGTTCCTGATCACCTTGAAAGCGCCAGCAGTTGCATATGGTGTCTTAGTAATAGGGTCAACGTATCTAGCAGGCAGTCCAGTTATTGGACAGAACTGTGGTTTGGCCACTTTTGGCTTTCCTTGAGGAAAATATTGATGAGGAAATGACTTGGTGTCAGTGAAGACAAGGAAGTTCCTTGAGTATTTTTCTTCTGATTTTGATATTGGTTCATTTGTCTTCTTCTCCTTACCAATGTCTTCTATTAATGGCATGACCACTGAATGAAAACGAATGAAAGGTCCTTTGATTTCGTGACTCTTTTCTTTTACCTTCTTCTTTTCAGCTTCCAATCTCGTGTATGCCTCGAGAGATGCTAAGTTCTCTCTTTCAGTTCTTTTGGCTTCAGCCAGTAATTCTTCTTGTGTTAGCTTTTTATGAACAGTCCTTACTCGCTTCTTGGTAAAGTGTTTTCTTCGTGTTTTCTCTTCATATCGTTCCTTAAACTCTTGACTTCGCTCCTGAGTTGACTTCCTTAGTGTCCTAGAATCCCCATCCATTGTTACTTCACTTACAGTCCTATTTCGTCCCCTCTTTGCTTTTGGCTTAATAGTCTTGGGTTCAGATGGCTTTGGCTTGAACACTGTAATCATCTTTTTCTTCCGTTTTGGCTCCAAATCTTCATCTTTCTCATTTTCTGAGACTAGAATACATTCACAGTGAGGGTAAGACAATTTAATATGCACCATATATAGTTAAATATTAGCTTAGCTATACACTTCTGTGTATTTGAGTCTATACCATTTGACCCATTTCACTAAAACTACGTATAGTATGAATTTTTGTGGTATGAAACTCCCTAGGATTTTTTATATTTTCATTCCTGGCTTCATTTGCAAAAATTTCAACCCAAAAAAATTAAACACTTATGGAAAATGTATCACAAAATAGCCAAATATATGTGCTCATCACTGCATTTATCATTCTATCATACATGAATTCTATTGACAGCTCTATTAGAGTAGTTGTATATGTTTAATACATTAACATTGCCAAATTAACTTCATTAATTGTACTCAAGCAGTTTTCCTGCTCACGCCTTGTGTTTGTTTAGCCAGCTGCTCTTTTCCATCATGTTTACAATTCTTTGCACTTGTAAGTAAATTTTTTATTATTTTAGATGTAAAATGTAATACCTGAATTGGCTATAACTACGATAGAACAGGCTATATTCACTAGACCACATTACAGCTGACACTTACAATCTCTAATTGACATACAAATTGGTCAGGAATAAAAGGTTCTAATGGGTACTTATTGTGCACCATTGTACAATTTTTATACCATATATTGGGTTGTGTGCAAGGTTATTAAACTTTACAAAGTTGTGAATCAGTAGAGCACACTATTTTTCCTCACTGATGTTCTTGAAAATTAAGTCCAAACGAGCTTTGCTCAAATTTTTTTACCATAATTTTTTCATCTAGAAATCGTCTACAAACGTGGTTGATAGGACAAGTATGAAAGGAAAGTAGTCACTAAACCACACAATAGAACACTATGTACTCTACCCTGCCCACAAGTGACATTGGATTTTCTGTGGTAGCATTATTGACTAGGATTCCACTCAGGTTGCGAGAGCACCTTAGAACAGGCTTTGCTTTCTGTACAATCCTTTGGAGGCCCTATTCCACAAACTAGATAATAATAATAACCTTCTTGCTCAGGAGCATCAAAATCAGAGTCAACTTCATCGTCGTCACTATCTTCAGACTGGTAGACTCCATCTTCTAAGGTATCCTCGAATCCGCCATACGCAGTTTTGTAAAAATCATCTGCATCAAGTTCCTGGTCTAGAAGTTTACCAATATTCTTTCCAGCATTATGTCTCTTTGAGCGCAAAGCAGCCATTTTGTATTCTAATTAATTCAAGCGTCTTGATTGTTCTAATTGATGCTCATTAATAACTGAGATTTTAGTCAATAGGTTGTTGCTGGCCGTCTAAGTTACATTACAGTAATAGAGTAAGCATATAGCGCTCATGGTTTGGCAATCCCGCGTCTGAAGACGAGCCCAGACTGATAAAGCATTGATATTGACCATATTATACCTGACGAACTACATTTTGTTACTTAGAATAACTGACAGACTAATAGAAGTATGGGAAGAAAGCTGTGCCTGGTATAGAGCCACACTAATTTTTCAGTGTAATTGTTTTACATTTTTTGTCACAGATGATGACCTTTTGGACTGTGTGATTCAGTCTTGTGATTTTGAAAATATGGTAAGTACCGGAAATGCACATGGAGTGATTTTCAGTATTTGCATGTCATCACAACACAGAGTTTGTATCAGAAACCACTAAAACTACCTGCAAAGAATTTAATTGTCAGTCGACTGACTATGTAGATGTGTTATTTAGTCACTGTGATCATGAAGATACTTCCAAATCCATAGTAACCAGTATCTGTGTTGAGGTCTGTGTAAATTTACTTATCTATGCACCTTCATATCAATTCATATCAACCAATCCTAAAGCAGGTATTGAAATGTGGGATTGCTTGTCATCTAGACATTTTACGATATGTACGTATAATAGGTAACTTAGGGTTGGATTAACAAAGACTTCAGGCATTGTGGTGGCTATGCCAAGGTCAGAGTACATAGTTACTACCACACCACCTATACTACTTTAGAAAGAAGTATCGTGACAATTAAAAAACGATTCTCTTGTCAAGGTGAGGCTTCTGATTATATAAAATTAGTAAGAATGAATATATATTTTCAAGGTGTAGAGAAGACTATAAAACTGTTGCAGACACAGTAGAAAGCTACAAGTGACATAACTTATGATTTGGACAATTGAGGGGTTATATCAGAAAAGGACGTTACAAATAGCTTAATTAAATTATGTACATATATAATCAATGTACAGACATTTATTTTTACAGTAACAAAGCAGTGATCTCGTACAAGATTTTTGTAGTTTCAGACCACTCAGCAGGGTACATGCTGTTTTGGTAGGTCTGTATGCAATCAATTCACATGATTTTGTGAAAATACGGAAAATACATTATATATTTGACTGTTCTATTAGGCTATATCATTCTAACAGGTGTCATAGCTGAATCAAGATTAATGTCCGTGTTCGACCATTTATTTTGCCACATATGCTATAATTTTAGATGTAAGGTGGCATAATAGACAAATATCTATGGTGGCGCTCAACTCGGCTTAGGATGGATGGCGCATAAAGAATCCGACGGCTATGCCAACTGCAAACCAGTAAATTGTTAACAGTTTATTATACTCCACGAAAGGCGAGACGAAATGACAATTTCAATTGGATTCTAATATTTTAAAGCCAATTTTGCACGTGATATCAAGAGGGTGTATCTCTTCGACGCACCATCACCGTGAGTCAGATTTATACGCAACTATTGAATATTGTAACACTTGCACCTACTCCAAGAAATATGACGACAGCAAGCCGATAGTATCTTTGGCTTCTGACTCAGTAGCTTCGCTTTATAATCATGATAGCCCAAGGCATGTCATATATTAAAATAGTATTAAATTGTGAGGACACCTTATATATAGTTAGATCATGTATAGGCAGAGAAAAGAATTTAGCTGTCTACTGATACAATTAGCGAGTGTAATATATTGCTGTTGTAGTAGTAGCCCCGCCCTGAATGAAAATGCTAAACTTCCAGCCAGTTTGTATGCATGTACATACAATAATATAATTTCTTTATAAATTATGTGGATCACATGAGTGCACCTAGCTATTTACTTTATATATTATTGATCAACAGATGTGTTCACCAGATACGGCATCAATTATTATCATCGTAGTGATGGCTATTTCAGGCTGTTGTGGAGTGTGTGTGTGGATATCATTGTTTGTAGGTTGTACCTACTTACTATGCAAGTAAGATATCATGCATGTATTAGCTATCAGCTGTATAATACTATATAACTGTTCAAAAGTAGATTCAGCTACAGTATACTATAACATTATAAGAAGTAGCTACTCTTTGGTGATAGCGAAATGGATTATAGGTAGTTTAGTGACCCACCAAATTCACCCTAATGTTTCCACTTATATTTTGTGGTTCGGTTGGTAACTTATACTGTTTGCTTGCATGCATCTATGCATAAGTCTTCTACCAGAAAGTTACTAATGTTTAGCTACCCAAGTTAAGAGTTAGCTATATTTGATCAGTATGATCGATATCTTGAAGACAAGACATGTGCATGGCTATAATCTGTTTATGCAGATGTTATAAATCACGGAAACATAAACAGCCCAGACAAAGGAGGGTGGGGACTCGAGATTATGATAATGGAGTGGGTTATATGATGGATAATGTACGTGTTCCACCACGGCCACCAGGCCCATCATGGCCACCAGTACCCACAGCGGTCCTACAACCCATGACAGTGTGAGTGTATAGTTGGCTATATTTTCAGAGCTTAATAGATGGAAAATTATAAATGGGTATGAAATGAAATTTCTATGTATGCTCTATTAGGGTGTTTGAAATATTTAGTCTATTAAGCCATTTTCAATGGCAATCATTGGATTGCAGTGTCCATTAGGTTACTATAACAAGGAGTAGGATAGATGGAAAATGATACTATATAGTGCAAATTGTTGGCAGGATAAAAGCATAAAACTTTCTATACTTGAGGAAAACTTTAACATACTGTTTAGGTGTATTATGTTAAAATCTTGTAAAACTATGCATATACGTAGATTGATGCCAGTGTATAATCAGGCAACCTTAATGACACATCCGATCCAACCTGTGGCAGGCGGCAACTGGATACCCAGCATTGATGAGACTAATACAACTTTGTATCGCAACAGATCATCTCGCAGTCTACAGCAACAGCCCAACCCATTGTATCATGATGATAGTGAAAGGTACATTAATTACCTATATATGTAGGTGTAGGTGTATAGCCTGTGTGTGTATGTGTGCTTGTGTGTGTCTGTAGGTCCGTGCGTGTGTGTGTGTTAGAGGTGTAGTGATAATCAGATTGGCAAAATAGTGGCAACAAGTTGTTACTGTGGAATGTGACTATGGGTTTACAAGATTGTTATGTCATATGTCAGATTGACTGTCGATATCGGCTTCTTTTGATATTGGATATTGGAAGAATTATATCGATACACCTCTAGTGTGTGTGTGTGTGCATGTGCGTGCGTGCATGCATGCATGTTAGGGATGTGCCCAATAATAGGAGTGGTGGTTAGCTACATAAAGGGGTTTTAAATATCCAAAGCTTAATACGTATGCTTAAATTGTGTCTAGGAGTAGATACTTTGTTTTGTGGTTTGAGTTACTAAAGTGGCTAACAAGATTAAGCATCTTTCATGATTTAGTACTGGTCAGTGAGTTTGTAGTGGTGGTTATATTATCTGAGTGGTGATTACTGTGGACACATCCCTGGTGTGTGTATGTGTGCAGTATAAAAGTTTACTATAACTTGCCAAACTCCTTACATTTGTCCAGCCATTCAACCACCAGTCATACATATGGTAATGGCACTAGTACTCATATACATCATCATAACTCCTTTAGCGCCGGTGGTCATGTGATCTCTAACCATCAAGAACTCACTAGCATCAATGATGAAAGGTATAATTGTCTCATTGTAACTACACACGCGTGTATATAACCTTTTTTACTGTAGTGACGCAGAAATCAATTCTCCTCCACCTGATTACAACTCATTACTCTAGCAATGAGATTTTAAACCATGATAACAACTGTTTTTGTACATCATAATATTATTTTGTATGATTTATAATTACGAAAATATTTACAGGTAGGTTGCAATCGATTGTGGGTTTTGAAAAAACAAGAAGGGCGAATCGGAAATGGAGAGAGAATCCCTGCTCAGACAAGCCGACCATATGTGGAAGATGCTGGATAACATGGCTGAAAGTAACCCGGAGGGTTATCAGCATTTCATTAAAAAACAACTGCAGGAAGGTTCTGTACAATTTAAACCACCTGAGCCAGTCTTCTGTTTAAGCTGTAAAATCGATAAAGTACGTTTATAATACAATGTAGTAGGTTTTGTATTTAAACACTGAGGGTAGCTAAACGCGACGCCGAAAGAATAGTTACAGAAACTAACTAGTGCATTGATTCCGGCACGCCTACAAATTTAAATGCTTAAACTGTCTTGGCATACCCTTCTGGGAATACCAGCTCTGCTGGCTAGTGAGCAGTATAGAGTGCATGTAGTCTACATGATTTTGAAAATAATTATGCTGAATCTTATGATTTGAATATCCACTTCTGTGGGAGATACACAGTCACATAGCTGGCCTCGTCTGGTATAGAGGCATGAACGATACAAGTCTAAGAGTATATAAGAAATGCTACTGCTACCTATCAAACCCTTCAGTGTCACCGGTGCACTTTTGATATTTAGAACCAGCGGGGTGACCCTCACTGAAATCAGATGTCTGTCACTCACTGAAATCTCATACGCCCTGCCTGAAATCATGAAATCAATTGACTCACAACTCAGCAACTTTCTGTAAACCCAGTCTTATTTCAGAAAACTGATACCTTTTCAAATACAAGCTCACGATTGCATGGTCAGCAAATCCCACACATTTTTTAATTGATTTTTTCAAACCACTGAAATCAGATTTGAAATCCAAGAAAT
Source organism: Spongia lamella (assembly GCA_963930835.1). Lineage (NCBI taxonomy): Eukaryota > Metazoa > Porifera > Demospongiae > Dictyoceratida > Spongiidae > Spongia > Spongia lamella. The sequence continues at coordinate 8,100,428 of OZ005751.1, read as the reverse complement.
CAGAGCAATTTAGAGGTGATTTTGAAATCTTGTACACAATTTTGAGTGACAGACTGACCCCAATTAATCATTGGTTTATACTGACGTAGCTATTACAGGCCTTCATCTAGGAAATGACTCAAGGGGGGGGGCAAAATAAGGTTTTATGAGAGTAAGGGGGGAGCGATGTGTAAAGATCCGTGTGTGTAAGCACATGGCATCTAGGGGGTCTGGGGGCATGCCCCCCAGGAAATTTTTGTATTTTAGACTCTCTCAGATTGCTTCTGGTGCATTCTCAGGTACCAGAGAATGACCAGAAGTAATCTCAGGTTATTACTATTTCTGATGCATTCTCAGCTGTAACCCAGTGACACACATGCATTTCATTCAATATTACAGTTGTTGTTGGTACATCTGAGACTGTAATTTAAACTTTTTCTTAAAATTTAAGGGGGGCAAGCACCCCCTAAATGAAGCCCTGCTATATATGTACAATAAATCATACAATCAAGAGTTAATTCTTGATATATTACACTATCTTTAAAGGCTACATCTACAAATACTGTGTTGTCCATTAATGTCTGCCAGTGGTGTCAAGTGCCCAAGCCGAAAACTGACAATGACGCAATCCCTGTGAAAGGTGGCATGCTACGCAAGCTGGACCAGACCACACAAGTATATGATGTTGCCTTCAACCCTGCCATCATGGAAGAGTGTGCAAGGCAAGAAGATGCCAATGAACAACTCGTACAGCTAATTCTAGATTACACCATTGACATGACCAAACTAACACTGAAAAGGAGCACTTGCACAAAACTAGACAAGAAATTTGTCGGCTCATTGCAAGATTTAATATCTTCCATTGATGAGCGTCAACAATCATCAATGCATAATAAATCCCGAGTCAAGAGTGACGATCCACAGTCACTTCTGGACCAGCTAGCAAACATCATCCAAGAAACTGACCAGAAGCCAGATATTATACTGCCTGGTGAATCAGTTAAAGCAACCACTAAAAGACTTATTGAAGAGATACCTGCTTGTGACAACCATGCTTTGAGATACTACATAGACACTGATAGAGAAAAGCTGACTGTAACTATACAGGTAGGGAATGACACAAAAAGCATTGCTGAAGCAGAGCTGGATGTCTCTGAGGTAACAAAGGAACCACATGTATTCTAATTATTTCACTTGTTCACTATTAGAACGAGTTGGAGTTGAAGATCCCTGGTGTACCCGATCGCTTAATGGTGAAACTACCACATGCGGTAGACAAAGATAGTGTGGCAGCAAAATACCAGCCCAAAACTGGTCAACTCTGTGTCACAATGAATTGTAAACAAAATTAATTAAAATAAATTATTATACATAAATGCATCATGTAACTAGAATCGTGTTCAAGGGGTGAACATAGTCAACTTATATACACACATAGTATTTGCAATGAATGTCCATAACAATGTTGAAACTTGTGACTGATGTGTTAACAATAATAAATAATTGGTGCATAAGTGAATCCGATATTTTGCCCCATTCATCATATTCCAATGTAGTTGAAGAACATGGGTAGCCAGTGCACGGCACACCAGCCTAGACCACCATATACAACCAATTTGACCGGCGTCTCTAAGTTCAAGGGTTTATTTTGGTTTCCAAAGTTGAATGCTTGTGACAGTTTTAGAGTCTCTGCAGACACTTGTTTTAGAGTCTCTGCAGACGCTTGTCTTTCGGTTTTCTACAACAAATAGAAGAGTGTCATTTTCAATTGTGATTGGTCTTTCTAGGACCTTGCAGAAAAATAGGACCCAAGGATATTGTTATGCCTTTTGGTTCAGCTTATTTTGTACCATGTTTGGTCTAAGTACAAGTTTTATGTCCTAAAAACCCCTTGTGGCTGATTTATTTGGAAGAACAGTTAACCACAACCATAGTTGAGTGCTATAATATAATCATAATAAAGTGGCATATTCCCTTCAATAAGCCATTATTTTGTTCCAAAACCTCAGTCACCTTTCTGTTAATATCATTGGGCAAATGAATATTATTTGATACTGAATAAATCATGGTGTACATAGCTGGATTTTTATTGCATGGTTTTATGGCTGTGTATGGATTCCAAGTAAAATGAAAGACATACAATGGTCCCCCAGTTACTTACTTCAACGTTGTTCCAGTGTGTGAAACAAACATATCTAAGAAAAGACCAGAGCATAGCTATGTGGTGGTACAATACCCTTACATATAGATGTTCACGTTAGACAATATACATATCAATTTATGGTCATTTTAACTAGGTAGTTAGTTTAATGAGGTGTCGTAAGAGTTGCCAAGTAACAGTAAAAACCCAAGTCCAGGGTTAAAAAGTCAGGGAAGGATAGACGTAATCCCAATTGCAAAGCTTATAATAATGGCCAGTCATCAGACATTTTCCGACCAACCTGGGTGTTTAACCAACCCAACCAAACCACTCGACTAAACATAAATTTACTATGAATTCACAATAAGGAAACTAATGTTAGGGGACAATCCTCAACCCTTATTATAAGCACTGCACTTGTACCCTGTACTGCTCACCTCATCTGGCAATCTGAAATTGCTGTTGTAGTATGGATTGTTCTTAATGACAAGTAGTCTCCTTTTCATACATATGGTGGAAACGCCTAGTAACTGTCCCACTCCAGTCATCAACAAGCGAATCAAGCGATACAAAATCTGTTTCAGTACTAAATATGTTACCAACCCTATGGTAAAACGTGCACAACTCAGATAACAAAATCTTAGTATGCCCAGTGAAGCGAAACTGTGCTTGTCTAAAACAGCATACATGATTCGGTGAGGTGCAAAACCACGTCCAAACGATATACCAACAGTAATGCCAGCCATAGCTACTGTATCGTCATAGGTTATTGTTAGCGGGTAAGGATCTGGGTGAATGACCATGAGAACGACCACGCCTACCAGGACCACATAGCAACCATTGGAAGTTGCAATGTAAAAATCCACCATGTTATCAATTTGGAGCCAAAATGCTAACAGGAGGCATCCAAGAATTCCGCCTGTCACAACATCAGCTGGGCTGTGTACTCCCAAGTACAGACGGCTGAACATCACACAGAACGACCAAGTGGCTAAACCTGTGAACAATACTACAGCGACCAATGGTTCCAACTGGTAATTTTGATACATGTAGAACCACAGATACCAGGGCATGTTGACACCAAGGAGAGCATGGTGACTGGGCAAACCCCAGTCTGTCTCCTTCTTTAGTGGTATTATTGGCGGTGAAGGTGGTCGTGGTAAAATCAGCAAGTTTTTTACTGCACCAGCAAAGTAAAATGCAGCTGCCATCAGTAACGCCAGTAGTCTTCCTAGACGGGCATCAAAAACCCACACTAGAGATATCACCAATGCCACATAGAAATCTTCTGTGCCCAAAAATGTGAAAAACCTCATTACACTGGTCATTCCAGGAGTCCTGTGCTTTTGAATTAATTCAAGTACTGTAGTTCCATTCAGGATTTGTGAAAGCAACTGTCTCCGAATCCATAATCCCACGCTCCCTAGCTTATCAATCGGCGCGTGAACCACACGAGGCTCTTCTGAAGTGTCCAGTTGGTCCTGTTATTTTATGTGATATGACGGCAAAATGGGCAACATCTCACCTTCATTTCTCTATTAGAAAATCTTAACTGCTTACTCCGCGTTATTCTGTTGTGTTACAAGATTACCATATATTGAGCTATGATTCAAAACTGACGTGTCAGCTAGCGTGATACTGGGGAAGATGGCGTGATGGTAAACCATAATAGTCTACATAATTATTTCGTACGTATTTCTCGAGGTATTTCGTTAAATAATTGTGACTTTATTTAGATACAGCAATGTAGTACAACATAATTATGGTTGTACAAATTACAGCACATTTTTAACATTTACATACTGCCGTAAAAACTGCATAGAACACGGAGGCGGAGCTTGCATACCTTACTTGGTCACAATTTTTTTCAAAAGGTAACAAAAGGTCATTCTCGTAATTGGTTTCTAAGGGTTCAGGTGAGCGTAGTCAGCGAGAATGGGAGTCGATACAGAAGTTCGGGAGCGACAAAATGATGTCGAGCCATTGCAAGAGGGTACACAGAATCGAGAAGACGACGGCGCAAGAAAAGATAAGAAGCGGTCGCTTCGTTGGTACGAGTTTGAACAACCTTTGGCTTGGAGAAATATTTACATTATGGTGGTCCTCCATGTTGGATGTATTTACGGAATATTGAGAACCCCAGAAGCTAAATGGCAAACTTGGTTGATATTCGTTGCCTATTATCTTTTCAGTGGATTGGGAGTTACCGCCGGCGCGCACAGACTATGGTGCCATCGGACTTACAAGGCGTCCACCCCCATTAAAGTGATGCTGATGTTATTCAATTGTATTAGCTTTCAGAATGACCTCCTCGTGTGGTGTCGAGATCATAGGGTGCACCATAAATTCTCAGAGACCACCGCGGATCCGCACAACGCGAAAAGAGGATTCTTTTTCGCGCATATCGGCTGGCTGTTGATGAAAAAGCATCCAGATGTAAAGGAGAAAGGAAAGTCTGTAGACATCAGTGACCTAATCAATGATCCTATAATCCAGTTTCAACACAAGCACTACTTATTATTGGGACTCATCTTTTCAGTTTTAATACCAATGTTTGTTCCCTGTCTTTTCTGGCGAGAAAAGGCTGCTGTGTCGTTTTCTCTCTGTGTTATTGTTCGCTATGTATTGAGTCTACATGTAACCTGGCTGGTAAACAGTGCTGCTCATCTCTGGGGATCACGCCCGTATGATAAGACCATGAATCCAGCCGAGAATATATTCGTTTCCATCGGTGCCATTGGTGAAGGATTCCACAACTACCATCATGCATTCCCTCATGATTATTCAACAAGTGAACATGGTCCATACTTCAACCTCACCACCTGCTTCATCGACTTATGTGCTGTTTTTGGTTTAGTCAGTCACCGACGCAAGATGACAAGTACAATGGTAGAGGCACGTCGAGAACGAACTGGAATTCTGGTGGACCACTAGCCAATGCTACTTGTTTGTTAACTGCTGTATAACACTTGCACTGCACTGTTATTGACTTATAGTAACTATTATTATTAACTATTATTATAATTAAATGACAAGTAGCAACTTAACTACTCATTAGAGAGTATATATAGCTAGCTTATCATGTAATCTGCTTGGATGTGTAAGAGAGGGCTGAAAGTTCTTTTCCCAATAAGGCCAACCTGTATGTTGGCAGCAGCATGTATAGGTGAGTAGCCTATATGGTACAACCATAGATATACTAACACTGGGTACCCGGTGTTAGTATATCTATGGTACAAATATAGTATGTTCCAGATGATATTTATACACACGTAATTACAGTGTAACTGAATTGTAGTGCAAGATGAGAATTTCCAGGTCAAAATTTTGGTGGTTAACTATGTATTCAAAGTAAAATATTCGTGGTTGAGTGAAAAATTGTGAAAACCGTGAAATTTTCCCCTCTCAAATGTTTTGCCGTATATGGTATATTGTTGGGAATGAGTTTTGGAACATACAAAGTTGAGGATGACTTTTGGCATGTATATGTACCGGCAGCTACTTGTGTTGCAATTAAAAATCGTCATTTTTAAAAACTTGCTTAGCAGCAATGGACTATATAGTATAGAAGAGTAGAGTATGTATGATCCATTAGTAATATTGGACTACAGTAGCTAGCTAGCCTAAAAATTCAGTGGTGGATTTTGTGATACATATTCTTAACTTACTATAGTCGGTCATTTCCCTTGAATAACTTGCTTTGGCTTTCCCTTTCCCTTGCTACTGTACATTTCCAATGACAAAAATCATTTGTACAAGTTTGTCACTTCAAAGACTTTTCTTGTAGCAATTACAAGGTCAAGGTGAACAAGAACATAGTATAGATTAGGTATTCATTATTAAATGAAGTTGCTACCACGAAAGTTTCCCATGAATGTTCATTTTCTATTCTAATCACAAAAGTTTTCCTCATATTGTAATCTACTATCTAAATTCATGATTGCATAAAAAAATTCAGCCTCAAAATTTTAGATACCACATTTAGTACATTATAATACATGCATGAGAAAATGGCACTTATGTTGCTATGATACCACCCCCTAATGTTTACAGCAGCTGTAATCCCACACAATAACAAATAAGCATAACCAGCTGCCTTGATTGAGAAGGGTTTAAAATCCAGGTGCTGATATACACACAAGCTATATATAGCTAGCCACAATGACCATAATATTATTATTAACGATTGTAGAGAGGTAACATCACAATCACGATTATGATGAACACATCACGATTGTTCTCATAATCCCATATATCGCCTCACTCCTAATAAAAATCATACTGACTTGTTTACTCATACCAGAGCTTATGATAATGGCCAGTCATCAGACATTTTCTGGCCAACTTTACTTTGGCATTTGACTGATCAAACCAAATTTGACCAGACAAATTTACTATACATTATCAATGGGCCTTAATATTTGCCTACTGTACGGCCCAATTTTCATGGTCAAATATGTAAGTGTATTTACACAATTTTTTGTCATGAAATTCTTTAATTAAGTACAGGAGTTGACATTTCAAAATCACAAAACAACGATGAATCATGAAAATCAAGACCACGGAAATTTGGAGTTGTATAGTACATAAATCTTTTGTGTGGTAAAAGTCTTTCTTTTAAAATTCATAGGTTCTTAGTTCTTAAAATTCATACAGTAAAGTATAGTCGTAGCTAAGTAAAAATATCCATCACATAACCAGTTGATTGACATAACAAAATTCATGTGTTCCTTTCAAAGTTATCCTTCTGTGATTGATCATTAGTTGGTCCCTTCATTATTACCTTCCAGTTAGCATTTGCAGCTGAAAAGATAACAGATTCAAATGTTGCTTGTGGTTTGGTAGTATTATTGAGTGAAAAGGATATACATATGCTTGATCTTAGTTACTTATTGATGTTGTAAGACCTAAGGTCGGTGTGGTTATAATGAAGCTTGCCCCACAAAACTTCATTGACTTAGGTTTTTACTGAGACATTGTAGGGCAACAGTATCGGTGTTCTAAGGCAAAAATCATCATTACAAAGACAATAGCTTAGCTGTTATACACTTTCACATGGCCTGGTAAGTTTTGTTTCACTACCTTCAATATCTTTCCAGTGACATTTGCATATTTTTTCCTGCAGTAAAATGGCAACTTTCCAAATGGACATGATACATGCTATTTAAGTAAAAATATGAACATTTTCAGAAAAACAAAATATGCCGGTATTTAAGGTATGCACTCAACACAACGACTATAAACAGCACCCCTGATTATTATTTTGTGCTCTAAAGGTGAGTAAATAATGTTAATAATTGTTCTAATTCTAACAAGGTCAGTTAAAATGCAACTCTTGGTTTTATACATTATATACTATATTTCTTCAGTTAATCAGTTAAACGCTGCACTTTTACTAGTACTCATCCCCAGACATAGGCAGCAGAAATAGGGGGGCCATGGCACCTCTTAAATTTTAATGACTCCATAGGAATGCAATTTTTACAATAGAAAATCACTTGAGTTTAGCTAAGTGGCCCCCCTAACTTCCTCTGCCCTACCCCCAAAATATAGTCACTAAATAGTGACATGTTGAAAATATGTGAAAGTATATAGCATACTTGTACAGTGTACTGTGAGATTTCAATACTTTTGCCCTCAAAAATTTTGTGAAGCCGTTCAAGTTTTGTGGTACTTCAAGTTTTGTGGTACGCGCTTAAGTGATCGCACCTAAGTTTGCAAGCTGCCTATATAATAATTATGATATCTAAGTTCCTTGGGATGTATACTAATAGTTTATGGTACCTGCCAACTCAGCATAGTTATGGGAAAGGTTTTGATAGTCCTGCAGTGATGATATTATGTACAGTGTAATAACAAAATGCTATCTTGTCATACCTCATATACCGTTGACACCATCTCCTTCATGGCCACCAGTGAAGCATGTAAGGATTGCAATGTTCTTAACTCCTCCTAATAAAACAAACGCCATATACAGATTATATAAGCAGCACTAAACCGGTGAATCAAAGAACAGGCTGCAGGATCGGCTAACAAGGCCAACATAAAAATAAGCCTCCAGGAAAATGTAATACATCACTAACTAGACTGGAAAACTATAATCACCACATATAGTGGTATTATTGACAAGGTTTTTATGATTTTTTAGAGTATCTTTTTATCATAGAGTACAGACAACAGAATGGCAGACCCTTTTGTCATATTAATGCAAGGCTGATTTATTAAAAGAACACTTAGAGGATTTGGTACCGAAATGTTTGGTACAGTAAATATTTTACTACTTACTTCAGCATCTTTCTCCATGAAGTTGAAACTTCTCAGATTTACGCCTATATAAAATATTTATCAAGTTAAATATTGTAGACGCGCTTAGATCACGTGACTGGTTTCAGCAATAAAAGTAAGATGGCTTTCCAGACATTTCAGCCTACTGCACCGCTATGGAGTAACGGACCGAGTCCCGGAGCGTTTTATAATTTTCCAGGATCCTCTTCGACATCTGAGATACCTGTGAAACACACAATGTAAGCATTGTATTCTATTTAATGCACAACACGTTTGGAAATATGCAAGTTAAAATTCACATGAACTACTGCACCCATTTAATTGGTAATTTTTGAGAATATGAAAAATGTTGTATGTTTTTATTTAATAGTAATTTATTCCTCCTATTTTCTCTATTCTTGCTGGCTTTTTTGTTTTGATAGGGGCGGGAAAAGGGGTCTGGTCAAATGGTCAAGACCTGTTTGTGAACACTATGCCAAGAAAATCTTGGCAAAATCACATTTACTGAACACCTAACTTGCTAACATGATGCAGCATCACCATCTGGAACTAACCATTTGACCAGACCCTATTTTCCCGCCCCAATGTCAAAAGGAAATAGCCAGTCTGGGCAGCGAGACTAATTTTCATCCTAAACTTGGAAAAAATAGCTGCAACTTAAATGTGGCATAACTTTGCAGAGCATGAAATAATAGACATTTTCCAAGCACTTTTTGGATTGACCTGTATAAATCCTGACAAATGTTTGAGCCAAAATAAAATACTATATACAGTACATATTTCTACAAATGTCAGAACTAATTTTATTGTGTGCTGACATATGTCCGAACACTTTTTAGTCCTTATTTCATGCTTTGCTTTGTAAGTAGGCAAAATTTACTGTCAAATTTAAGTAATACATGTCTAATGATTATTCTGTTGTGTTAGTGATTTGTTATTCTGTCTTGAATTTCAATTTTGTATGTGTACTTATTGTTTATATGTTGACCATGCAGGCACCCAATGGTAACAGGTACATCAGTGTTAGGTATCACATTTGATGGAGGAGTTATGATAGCTGCAGATACTTTAGGTATTGTAGGGATGTTCCTGTACTATGCATTGTACAACGTACGTATGTTTAACTCACATATACAGAGCTTGAAAAATGTTATTTATGTTTGGCAACTGGACACTTCAAATATTGTTTTGTATGGTGTGTAGATACTTAATAAAACATAAGCTAAGGGTTCACAAGATGCATTGGTTCACGTGGAGACAAGTGCATGTACTTACTGCTTTCATGTACGTATATTATGATACTTGTGTCCTGGCCAATTTTGGATGCCCTAGTTAACTTTATTTTGTAAAGTGTAAATTGTAGTTCTTTAGAGTTTATTACGTTTATATTATCTACAGGGTCCTATGGATCATTGGCTAGATATCGTAGCCTATCACGTTTGAACAAGGTCAATGATACAACACTACTAGGTGCATCAGGAGATGTGGCAGATTTTCAGTTTGTCAAATCTCATCTTGAGCAGAAAGTGTTAGTACTTAATAGTTAATACGTACGTATGCATGCTTAAACATTATGTAATTGCAACTCCATATGTGACCTGGTAGGGAAATTTTGTTTGATATAATTATAACACATTCAAATCTGACATTGGAGTTGACCTGTATGGATCCCATTTTGATCTAATGAAAATCTAAACCATACTACAGTATGTGTTCATTATCATTTTTGACAATGTCAGAACGGATTTCAATTTGTAAGGATCAGTCTCTGCTACAGGAAACAAGGACTGATACTGGCATGAAGTTAACTGACCGGAATCAACCATCCAGAATAGTGTTCCTTGTTCATTTTAATAGGGTTTGACCCTAGTTTTTAAATTTTACGTTTTTAGATTATGGCATGCGTACTTTGATTTTTTAATATGATAGATCCCCAGCAAGGATCATTATCATTAAACTGTTTATCTACTTGGCCATAACCAAAACCATATCTGTTTATCTACTTGGCCTTGGCCTTGGCCAAAACTTGTTTCTATGGTAGTTTAATTCAGTTTGGGCATCCTATGTTATATGGCCGAAGTACATACGTATATTATAGTTTCTATACGAAATAGATGCATAATCTAAATTGGTTGTTGTTTGAATGCAAGACTGAAACCTGGGGAATGTTGCATAATCACTTTGTGCGTATGCAGTGGAAAGTGGGGCTGAAAGTAGAGCACCCCAAAAATAAATGAATTGTGATGTCATAGACAATAGTGAATGATCAAAATACTCTAATAGAACAGTCGTTAATTCTAATAGAGCAGTCAACAATATGTTTATCATTGCAAGCCTTCCCTTTGCTTCCTTGCCCTGATATCAATGCAGTGGATAACTCTTCAAGCTTTGTTTGAGGTGCTACTGACCTTATGTTGTTAGTTCTAGTGAGTCTAATTACAGCAGGCAGATTGATTTAATTTTTATAAAATTCCATTGTTTACTTCTCATTGGATTTTACAGTGTTACCAATGCATTTTTGTGTTACATAGTCTCATGTTGTGGAGGTGCATTTTAATAATAAATCTTGTATCAATCTCTAAAACCAAAATTAAGTACTGCCATACTTAATGATAGCGTACAGAATGAAAGGATATGTATGGTGCATGGGAGTTATGTGCTCAGCCTATTCAACGTCACCATGTAGCAGCAAAATGTCAACTGTGCTAAGTAAAGCTTTTCCAGTCCTTTAATTAGGTTCTATAGTGATAGTATTCGTAATTCTACTATCATGATAGCATAGTTTTCACTATTGCTCAGCACAATTTTTAACATACACATAATTCATCACAATAAAATATTTCCATCAGAAGTGAATAAATTTGCCAAAGTTTAAAGTTTCTCTATATGTGGTATTTCTTTGCACTAAGTTTCCATTGGATTTGTTGTGAATATTACAACTTATCATAGATTTTGATGATTTTTACATGAGGTTTCCAGTACATGTACATATTATAGTATTATATTGTAAACTTATACACAATTTAAAACATGACACAATTAAAAAGGTAAAGATTAAAAAATGAGAATTATGTACATACATCAAAGTAGTATGTATCTGTACATATGTAATGTTGTATATAATGAGTGTGTAATAGTTAAGTGAAGTGTTCATTTATTTCTTCAATTCTGATAACAATTCTTTTTGGTGTTTAAGGACGGTCTCAATTTGGCTCTCCATTTGCCTGACACGATAAGACATATCATCTAGTTTGACGGAATCTTTGTTTGATTCTGTTTCTTTGCCATCATCACCATCAACATTTGGTGCAAAAAAGGAGCAAACATAGTTCCATAAGTTGCTAACAAATGTAGTGATGTCATCATTTTTGGACCCTTTAAGTGTATAATCTTTTGGAACAATCTTGTTCTTCCAGGAGATGGGAATGTTTGGGTCTATTGTAAGGAACAATTCCATTTTCAACTTTGCCTGGTACAACAGTGCATTCTTCTGTATAGCATCGATGCTGCCAACCGAGATACCGATTAACAAGTTCATTAGTGTCACAGAAAGTACGATTGTCATTATCAACACAATAATGTATGAAGCATTGGGATACTGAAGGGTGCCATCAGCTTCTTTTTCTTCTAGTTTACCAATATCGAACCCACCTAAGACAGAATAGAAAGTAGTGTAGACAGCTATCCATGGATTTGCATATAGTGTTTCTTCTCCAATAATGATATACATGATTAAGCCAAAGCCAACAATGTAATATAAACAAACCAGTATGGCCTTTAGTATACTGAACAACAAGTTGTAGAACATTATTGTATACAAGCCGAAGACGTCAAAGTATCGGGAGAACAGATTTAGTGCAAACCAAGCACACAGAAGGGCAGCAACTACTGCTAACCATTGTGTGGGATACGCTATGATGAAGACAGCAGTCAGAGTGATGGTACTGAGTTCAGCCAATGCAAGCCACCATTGAGAAAAACTTCTCAATCGGATGGAAATGATGATGGAAAAGCCAATTACAAGCATGTAGGCAAAGTCAACAATCAAAGTAACAATGGCGATGGTAACATGTGGTCCTTAGTGAGCATGAGAGAGTATGTGAAATTCAGCCCCATGGTTGTCTGTTGTGGAATTGTCGTCAGAGCTTTCCACATTGGGTGGCCTTGGAGGATCAGACACTGCTATTAATATGGTGAGGAGAAACACAAGCAATACCAGGAGACTTGCTCTGATCTGTACTACCAGTCGGCCATAATTCCGCCACTTTAGGTACAAGAATGTGAGTAACAACGGATGGGTGAGAAGTGCCGTTCTGTTGTACTCAAGCATGGCTTTGATGACTTTAGATGTGTTGGCCTTGTTATCATCAGAGATAGTAAAGATGCTCCATATGTAATAGCAAGCAAGTTGCCAAATCCCATGTGGGCGTTGATGTGTTTTAGGAGGTTTACTATTTAGCTCATCCAGATATACTGGTGTGCTTTTTGCCTCTTCCAAATCAGTTAATTTGCTTTTAGAGTCATCCAGGAGATACTTGAAGTCATACTTCTTCCAGTACTGTGGATCGGGGGGATGTAGTGGAGCAGAACTCATGCTGTGGTCCATTACCATCCTGGCCACATCAGGTAGAGAATGGACAAGATGAATCATCGGAGCAGGATGCATAGGTGAGACAAGGTCTAAGCATTCTTGCCATCTGTCACTCTTGACTGCTTCACTCGCCACTTTGCTATCCCTGTTGAATAGGGCAATATCAAAGAAGCTTGCTTGCTGTGAATTATGTGTTATTGGTGTCCCGCTGTCAAGAAGAAGTTTAACAATTGCAGCATGACCGTTTCTTGCAGCCACATGTAAAGCTGTGTCGTCATTTGTTGTGACATAATGCTTTTGAAATGGATGTCGTTCTAAGATTTTTTGTACAACACTGAAATGACCCTTTTGACAGGCGTAATGAATTGGTGAAAAGCCATCTTGTGCACTAGTAAAAGTAGCGCCTCTATCCATTAGCAGAGTGACCTGCTTCAAGTGACCGTGCATGGCAGCATCATGCAGAGGAGTGTGCAAATTCTCATCAGGCTTGTTAACAAGACTCGCCGTACCCTGAATATCTAATACTGAAGATAGTATTGTGCCATTGTTAGTAGCAGCTGCCAAATGAAGAAGGGTTTTTCCTTGCTTAGTCACCTTAAAAGCATCCGACTTTTGACTTTTCAGAAGTCTCTCCACGGTATCCAAGTGGCCTAAGCTTACTGCTAAGTGTAGTGGAGTGTAGCCGTAATGACAAGTTGCAGCAATTACCTCCTGTACTTGTTCGTGATTGAGCATTAAGTCAATGCTGTCAACTTTGTGATATCTGATTGCAATATGAAGTGCATTTTGACCGTCAGGTTTTGTGATGCGTAGATCAGCTTTTGCAGCCAATTCCTTAACAATCTGTATGTCTCCTCCAGTAATAATGGCAGCGTGAAGTGGCGTATCCCCGTTGCCATCAACCTTGTTGGCATCGGCTCCTTTCTCAAGTAAAAGTTGTACAGATTCTACGCCGCCACATATTGCTGCTTTGTGAAGTGGTGTCTGCTCTTCATCATCAACTGGATTGATACTGCAACCGCTGTCGATTAGAAATTCAACAATTTCTGATTTGTTTTCTTTAGCAGCAAAATGAAGCATGGTGAATCCATTATGACTTCTTCCATCTAATTTTGAATAGTCAATTGTTCTCATCAAATCTTGTAGTCTTCCCTGGATTATCAGTTGCTCCATTGACATTGGTGTTCTACATCTTGCGCAGCCGCTTTCATCATCCGCCTTCTCAATATTTATGGCCAAGAATTCAGTTGATTCTGTTATGTTATCACCGGTCCCATCAACCAGTTCGTCCATATGTATTTCCACGTACTCCATAGACTTATTTGATTCCATGACTCGTGCTTATGTCCTGCAAAATATAGCATCAGTTAGCAACAATTCAGCTACGCCTCCATTGTTAACTATCCATGCAGCCATAATAAACAGCAGAATTACTACACATATACAGTTACATGATATAGCTATCTAATGGCTATGTACGTATGCATGCTAGTTAACTCGCTATAAGCACATAACTATTTGTTCAGCATATCAACTATTCCGTACCTTTATGCCTTTATGCCTACAAAGTTGAAATTGTGTAGTTGAATGTTAGACTGACCTGATTTTAGTGAGTCAGGTTATTGGGGCGAGCCTGAGCAAGCCCCACACTGGCGGTAGTCGATTCAACCGTGGTATGATCGTCGCAATCCCAAAAGTTTATGCATGAACACGGAAAGCCCCACACTGTTAGTAGTCTATTTAACCGTGGTACGATTGTCACGTTCCCAAAAGTTTACATAACGAACACGGAAAGCTCCACACTGTTAGTAGTCTATTCAACTGTGGTACGATCGTCGCATTCCTGAAAGCTTACGCAATGAACACGGAAAGCCCCACATTATTGTTGCCTATTCAACCGTGGTACGAGGGTCGCATTCCTGAAAGTTTACATTAGTAGCATGGAAGGATTGACTCCGCCACATGGCATGTTATATTGTACAGTATGGCGAGCAGAGTTGAAAGTGCGGAAGAGAGAGAAGAAAGGCTGAGAAGAAGAAGGGAGCGCTATAGAAGGGAAAGAGAAACTAATGAAGAAAGGGAAGCAAGGTTTGTAAAATGCAAATAGTCTACTATAGCAGTACTGCCGCATTACTCCTGCTTGTTTTAATAGGAGAAACAGCCCCCACGAATACGCCTTCCACACTAGCAGAGCTTGAAGCTGTAAGACCTGAAATCTCCATCACCTCTGCCACGTGCTCACACTTTAGGACAAACACACGTGACATATAGCAATTCTTATTATTGCGCATGTTATGTTTATTCGTGCTACGTCGATCAGGCTCGCCCCCAGGATGCTTTTAACATCTGTCTAGTTTATATATATAGCCAGTGGATAGTTTACACAGTCACTGATGTCATCAGTAGCGAAAGGCATTCCACACATTACCATATGTAAACCATTACCTAATCAGCATTATAATTATATTTTATAACCACATAATTTTATTGTGTAAACTTGCATCACTAATGGATGAACTTCAAAATATTGCTTGCCGTTTCATGTTGTTGCAATTGCATAATGATAATAGACAGTAGGAGTGAAAGGAATAACAATTTTAGACTTCAGAATACCCTTTACCTTAACAAACAAATAAGAGAATAGTATTCTTAAGCGAAAGAAAGCATGATTCGTATATTCTATTTGTAGGATTTGTAACCAATAGACTACAAGAGAATAGTAGTCTTTCTTTTTTATAGACTTATTATAATCTATAGTCTTTCTTTTTGATATTTTTGATAATCTATAGTCTTTCTTTTTGATATTCAAAATATAGCGTCAGTTAGCAACAATTCAGCTATGCCTCCTTTGCTAACTATCCATGCAACCATAATAAACAGCAGAATTACTACACATATACAGTTACATGATATAGCTATCTAATGGCTATGTACGTATGCATGCTATACTCGCTATAAGCACATAACTATTTGCTCAGCATATCAACTATTCCGTACCTTTACGCCTTTATGCCTACAAAGTTGCAATTGTGTAGTTGAATGTTAGACTGACCTGATTTTAGTGAGTCAGGTTATTTAAGATTGATAAAAAAATTAAAAATTCAAAAAGGTAAGTAGGAGATTCACACCTTGTTAAAGGAATATAGAAGAACAAGGAAGGGAATGAAGGATAAAAGGAATCGCCATGGCGCAGTGGGTAAATCGTCTTCGGAACAACATTTTCGTAAATCCGCCGCCATTACCTTTATTGTGTGAAAGTTCTGGAGCCCTACACCTAGCGCAACCGGGTCTTACGGCAGGCAGGCTGGCAGATGAAATGCAGGTGAACTTCTAAATTTTCAAAGTTGGCTGTAGGTCGGAATATTCGACTTGTTGCTTCGTTTAACCAAGGTACAGCATCATTACAGCCTTAGCAATGCATTCCAGTCGGTTTTTTCGGGTAAAGCCTATTGGAAGGTTGTTTTATGAAGTGCAAAAAATCGGGAAACCATACAATTTCTTACCAATCCCTACTATTAAGTACTACCGTACTTAATGATAGCCAGTGGATAGTTTACACAGTCACTGATGTCTACCTAATTAGCATTATAATTTTATAACCACATACGTAATTATATTATGTAAACTTGCATCACTAATGGATGGCCATTAAAATATTGTTTGCCGTTTCATGGATTTGGGATCCTCTTCTCCAGCGTCCTCCTCCTTGTGCGCATCGCTATCGCCGGCACCCTCACTGAGGTTATCCTTGCCATCGCGAGTTGCCTCTGTGTCACCCTCTACGTCCTTATCGCCATCGCGAAGGCGTTTCTGAGGGTAGGTCCTGCTCGTGGCAGGCATATTGTCTTTCTTCAGTTGCGTCACTTCCTTCTGGAGAGACGAGA
Source organism: Spongia lamella (assembly GCA_963930835.1). NCBI lineage: Eukaryota > Metazoa > Porifera > Demospongiae > Dictyoceratida > Spongiidae > Spongia > Spongia lamella. The sequence continues at coordinate 8,083,549 of OZ005751.1, read as the reverse complement.
CATTCAGTAACAGTTCCTGGAGCATCAACTCTGTCGTTGCCGTTGTCAGGGTCGGATCAGACATAGCTTCTCTCGAGCGCGGAGACGATAACGTCAAGCAATAATTACTGCGATAGCAAGTAAAAAGCCGGATTGAAGAGGACACGTGGCACCTTACATACCTCGGATTCCGGAAGTGACATAATTTAATTTTTTTGTCACATGAACTCTTTAGAATTGCTGTAATAGTGCGTAATTATGCTCATTACATGTTGATATTGAGAGTAGCCTTCTGAAATGTAATGGTAATGGGTATGGATGGACTGTTTAAGGTCCTCGGCTCAGAGAGCTTAGTGACCCCAGATCAAGCAGTCTCTACACTATCCTCTCGGTTGTTAGACTTATAATGCTAGCAACTTATTTCTTATGAAGACTGAATACAAAGATGTATACAAGAGCGAGCATATTTATACCTAACCTAGTATTACAATTTATGTAGTACCTATGATACAAAAAAGGAAAAACCACAAGTACATACAGCAACCACGAGATTATGATGTATTGCTAGCTAAAATGTTCGAAGTTCATCGGAGCGTAGTTTAACGTCTTCACTACCATCGGACGAGTAAAGTCCTAATTTCACTCCAACTTCATGCCCAGGTGTTCCTACCTTGAAAGCTACCGGTACCCAATCCCCATCGGGTCAGGTCAGGTCAGGTGTAGGAAATTGTTATCAATGTGTGTGAAAGTCTGTGTGAATCTTATAAATTATACGTACTAAGTTGATTTGTGTATGTACCATATAAAAACCAGGCAGTGCATAAGTTAAGCTACTAGAAGTTAATCTACTGATGTGTTGTTATGATCATACAGTGATATCCAATGTGGATACTCACACTATGAAACACATAGCAGCACATCCTAATTTTTAGATATTTAGTTTAAAACTGCCAGTAGTAATAAAAGAGTTAGTATTGTAAAGCTGGAAGCCCATCTTTTAAACACATTGCTATGTTCATGTCACATCCATCTTTACTGCAGTGCTCCATCTTGTTACTGATGAATGGCTCTTCAGCTCTTAATAATAAGATTAGTGCCAGTATTTTGTTGGCTATGGTAATTTATCACGTGCATGCAGTCACGCGTGCTGTAGCTTGTGTGTAAGTAACCCTTGTAGGTTACCTTGATTCTAAAAGATTTTATAGTGCAAGGATTTCCTGACCTGGCTAAGCTGCCTCATCGATTTGTCTGTAGTAGTCTTGGGTGGCTAGACCCAAGACTAGGCCTCTTTTTAGCAAATATGCATTATAAGCATCCATGTAGGTATCTGGCACTGTACTATGAGAGGTCAGATTTGTCCACACATGACTAAGTTTGTTGCAGCAATTGATATCTTATTGCTACCAAGATCACTATCGTGCAGGGTGGCGTGCAAATGTTAATTGTGAGTGCTAGATTTCAATAAAATTTCACAGGAAAGAATTTTACGAATTGAGCTCAATCCACAAATTTTTTTGCCTGAGAAGACAGCCATTTATTGTAAGATATCATTTGAATCAGAATCACATGAGAAATGAAATAGCATTTAGAAAATCGCCATAATTATGAATGATATGATGAAAGAAAGATGAAGGGGTTATGGCCGATTTTGTGGAGATGCTTTTGATGGCTGTGGTGAAGATTAGTACCACTAAAACCAGAAATTCATGGTACGTAAGTAAAATAGTTGAAAGAATTGTATAGCACTAAGGACAACTGTGCTATTGGGCTTTATATACTTGTGTTGAGAAGTTAATAAATGGGCTTATGTACATTCATTTTATCATGTGCATTAAAGGGTTTATTTGGGTCTCTTTATGTACTAGTTGATGGACTAGCTACTTACCGGACTGCATTTTTCTTTCTCAGACAAGTTGATTGTTAAAGCAACTGTATTTTGAGTTTTTACTCCTTAAATAGTAATTACGTAGATACATAATGAGAATTTCTGTTACTTTTAAATCATTCATGTAAACATGTGATGATGACGTGGCAGGATCAATTATTTTTATTTTATTGTCACGTTCACAGGTAAGGCAATAAATATCATGACAGCTGCAACACTATGGTCTACATCCACAATGCATTAGCCAGTATGGATGCCAGATGTATGCTATCATGATAATAATATTCCATTAACTTCTGATGGCGCTATAAGTACACAAAAGTATGACTATCTTCACAGGTTGATGTTTTATCATCTAAAAATCAGGCACTGTGTAAGTTAAGGTACTGTTGCTATTGTTAAGAGTATTTAGTGACGTCATCATAAACAAAGACTCATCAATAGGGAGCAGGAATGATACAACACTTCGTTTGTTTCATATTGTGTGTGCTATTTAACATAATATTTAAAATATTGAACAAGCTTTCATTTTGTACTTGGTAATAGTCTATTCCTATTGGCATGGGGGAAGTACTTACATAATGTTTTCTCGTTTTATGTGCACATTAAAGTTTATTAAAAGGCCAAAATGTGCTTATATACACATTAAAGTAATTGACAAGTAATGGTTAGCATTTGACTGATACGTATGTGCATACGTATGTACAACATCCAAGGGTGCAAGGTACATACGAATATGTGAGACAAATCACAAGTACGAATGGTGTAACTGATATGTGACACACCCCCAGTGCTTGAAATAGTGGTCGGACATCGGACATTTTCCGACCAAAATTGATGTTTGTCTGAACATTTTTGGTTTTGATTGGACAAAACGTCCAAGCAGAAAACTGTGTTTCAAAACTACTTTAAAAAACCACTCATTCTTAAACTTTCTTTCAAAGTTAAGGAATCATCAGTCCTCAGCACTGTTCAATACTTGGGACATGTTATACAGTTTTAAAGCATCTGGCAGGATGCTACTGTCTTAGCAAATTGCATAAGTGTCTGATCAAAATCACTTTTGTTCGGACAGTCTGTCTTAGCATATTTTCTGCTTATTTCAAGCACTGCACCCCTCAAATGTTATTGTTTGAAAGTTGTATGACAAGACCATGGTTGCTCCGACTTGGATTCTCTAGTAAATGACTTTCAAGATGATAAAGTTTGTGTAAACAAGGCAAAACAAGTTGGAATGGCTGAATCTTATAATTGCTGGCACAAACCTTTGACTTTCTGATTTTACATAGTGGGAAGTTGATAGTTGCAGCATTTTTGTGTAATAACGTACTGCAGCAATCGTGTTGACTTGAAGGCCTCACATGCTGCTATTCTTTGTTTCTTGATCAATCTTCATCGCATCACATTGCGGTAAATAGCGTGTTGTTTCATATATATGTAGCTGATGTTATTCAATTATTTAACCATAACATGTTAAGGAGAAACAGGGGGTATATATGAATTATATACCACTTTGACACCTCACATCAAAGGAAACCACAGGGATATATTTCAAATATACCCTGGGAACAGGTATATATCATGATATATCCCGCTGCCATGGTGACCAGTCAGTGATGTAGAAACGAACTACCACTATTTATATAGGTGCAAGAATGCGATATCGATTGTGGCTTTTAGTTTTCTAAATTTAATATATTTATTTGAAGTTGAAAATAAACTTTGTTACTAGTCTAAAAGCGTTTGTATTGAGTGTACAAGCCGATATAAGCCAAAGGACGCCATTTGAGGTGAGTTTCTAACATGATAAAAATAGTCTATTCACTGCGTGACTTTAATATATATTAATCTACTCTATTTACACACTCACCATTAGTTTATTCTTTTGAAGCGATTAAATAGGATTTTTTGCCCATTATAAGTGCTGCAGCTTTATAAAAAAAGTTGTGATAAACCCACAATCGCCAGCACTACCATGCAAGAACGTCATGACAATGATAAAATCGAGCCCCACAATCACAATGAGTATCCATTACTATATAAAGAGGCCAAATTATTGATGTCAGTTTTGGGCAGATTTTTAGAGTGCCGGAAGTGGAATATATTAGTTATAACATGGGTACTCGGGATTTTCCTGATATATATACCTGCGCCCTCGGGCCTGCGGCCCTCGGGCTTGGGCATATATATCAGGCAAATCCCTCTTGCCCATGTTATAACTATTACATGTACCTTCCTAGAAGCTGTATACTTCTGTGTGAATCCTCTATTTCTAGTGAACTCATCATTACAAATTATTAAGATCTACTTAATATGATCTTCATTTCCTTTGATTTGAGATGTTAAAGTGTTACACTGTAACATAATCATTGCCATGTCATTTTCAAATCTAGCAAGCACATCAGGGGTGGATCCAGGATATTGTGAGAGGGGGTCTGAACACAAAGGTGTATCTCTGATGCAGAGGGTCTGGGGGGCACAGCCCCACAGAAGCTATAGGGTTTTTGTAATTATAACACCAAAATCGTGCTTATTGTAAGATTTAGAGCATATTTAAATACAAGGAAGTGTTTAACCAAATATGGAGAGGGGGTGTGGTGGGTGCAACCCCTAGGTTGTTTTATTACATATAGTACTGAAATGACACTTATTTCAAGAAATAATACATTTTAGTATGTTTTTATACAAATACATCATTCTTTTGGCTTCTTTGATATGTTTCTGGAGGGGGGCCCAAAGACCCCTGGATCTATCCCTGCACATAATTAAAAACTATATTTTTAAATTTTCTATCATTAAGTACGGTAGTACTTAATAGTAGGGATCGACACAAAAAACATGGCGTCCAACTTTCACGTGCCTCCATAACACGCCTCACAATATACTTTTCACGAAAAGACCGACTAAAATCCGTTTGTAACATTATAACAAAACTACCTTCATTAAACTTCGTAAAAAACCTAACGATACGATCTGTATAGAGATTTGAAAATTTCGAAATCTACCAGAATTTCGTCTGCCTGCCTGCCTGCCTGCCTGCCTGCCTGCCTGCCTGCCTGCCTGCCTGCCTGCCTGCCTGCCTGCCTGCCTGCCTGCCTGCCTGCCTGCCTGCCTGCCTGCCTGCCTGCCTGCCTGCCTGCCTGCCTGCCTGCCTGCCTGCCTGCCTGCCTGCCTGCCTGCCTGCCTGCCTGCCTGCCTGCCTGCCTGCCTGCCTGCCTGCCTGCCTGCCTGCCTGCCTGCCTGCCTGCCTGCCTGCCTGCCTGCCTGCCTGCCTGCCTGCCTGCCTGCCTGCCTGCCTGCCTGCCTGCCTGCCTGCCTGCCTGCCTGCCTGCCTGCCATAAGACCCACTAGCACTAGGAGTATGGCTCCAGATTTTTCACACAACAAAGGAAATCGCATCTGATTTACCAAACTACTGTTCCACTGAAGATTCATCCACCGTGCCTTAGTGTTTCTTTTCATCCCTCACTATCTTCGTTTAGTTTGTAGGAAGGCGAGAAAATTATGAAAGAAGTTGTTGATAAACTTGCACTTTCTGCTTTTATGTCACCAAAACAGACACTTACACACGTGACATAATTAGTAATGCACTGATGTTGATGTTAAAGGGGCAATGCGTCGCATTTGTTTTTGTTATGAAGCCATTCAAGTAATAAACAATGACGCTATGTAAGGGACAGAAGTATCCGCAAAATATTACGGAGAAAATGGCTACAAGCAGTGATGACGAACCAGATGGCAATACCAGTGGAAGTAGCTCCGACACTGAAACGGTAAGCTCTTTTTATGTACGCGGACATATAATATGCGAAATGTATTATATGTCCGCGGTTTTAGGACACAGAATCTATATCGTGCTCGTGCAAAAACACGTGCCAAAGGAAACAACACTTTGCTTCTACCCACCATTCATGTGTCTCCCCGCTAAATTTGACACGAATGTATCTTGCCCTTCCAGCACGAGGACGTCCAAGCGGCATTATTACACATTACGCGCCTTTGTTGTTATGTCAGAAATGAGACACGTGATTATCTTAGGCCCAAAAATCACGTGCCATCGTCAAAAACTTAAACGGCTTCATAACAAAACAAATGCGACACATTGCCCCTTTAAATACTGATGTTAAATACGTGTTATTTTGATGTTGATGCTATTACATCGTGAACTTGTACTTTATTACACTAGAGTATGTGACTTAGACAAACATATTTCATTACAATGCCATGTTAACACTGTTGTTAACAAGCGCCTGTAAAAACAATTAAGTAGACTAAGTGTTTTGGTGCATGGAAGGCAATTACTTTTGCAAGTATGCTATAAAAAGCAAACAAACTAGAATATTTAAAAATTAAAAATTTAAAAAGGTGGGTAGGGATTGCTCTTGTAATGCTAGCTAAAAAGGGTAAGGAACAAGAGAAAAGATTTTTACTTACGATTCTAGCATGTAAAAGTTTAATCCCTATTATTGCAAGAGCGATCCCTGTTCACCTTTTTAAAATTTTAAATATTCTATTTATATACAACGAGGGAGATAGCATGTAAGACTTTCAATACATACCAACTTTAACCATAACCCTTTGAAGTTTATTTAATTTCCATTGTTTACTTCTCATTGGATTTTACAGTGTTACCAATACATTTTTGTGTTACGTAGTCTCATGTTGTGGAGGTGCATTTTAATAATAAATTTCGTATCAATCTCTAAAACCAAAATTAAGTACTGCCATACTTAATGATAGCGTACAGAATGAAAGGATATGTATGGTACGTGGGAGTTTTTCAGCCTATTCAACATCACCATGTAGCAGCAAAATGTCAAGTGTGCAAAGTAAAGCTTTTCCAGTCCTTTAATTAGGTTCTAGAGGACAATTGATTAAGGATACAAATTATTTAGATCCCTGGTTATGCTACTTAAGAAGAGCAAGGCAATGCTTTATTAGCCGTTTATTTCACAGTAAAAGTGATTTAACCAGATTAACAATACGCAGTGCTTTGATTTTAAAAGTGTGCATGCCATGCTGATAGCGAATCATTTGAAAGTAGATTAGCTTGCACTATTACAGTAACAATTTCGGCTTAAAACAACTTTCTAAGTTTTATCACTAAGGCACTGGAGTGTAAAGCTATGAATTTAAATGTGTATGGTTTGCTATATGTTCCATTGTGATAGTTTGGGACTATTCATGAAAAATATAGTAGATTGCCAGAATATTTGCCAGTTTGACTGATATAAATTTGATGAAGTAGTAACCTAGAGTCGTGACCGCTGACAATATTTGTCAAATTCATGTTCTTTTGCTTTTAATCATGGTATTTACGAATATAAATCTACACAAGCCAACTATAGTGATAGTATTCATAATTCTACTATCATGATAGCATAGTTTTTCACTATTGCTCAGCACTATTTTTATCATACACGTATCCCTGTCGAAATAAAATATTTCCATCAGAAGTGAATAAATTTGCCAAAGTTTAAAGTTTCTCTGTATGTGGTATTTCTTTGCACTAAGTTTCCATTGGATTTGTTGCGAACATTACAACTTATCATAGATTTTAATGATTTTCACATGAGGTTTCCAGGTACACGTACATATTATAGTATTATATTGTAAACTTATACACAATTAGCAACATGAATTTAACACACAATTAAAAAGGTAAAGATTAAAAAATGAGAATTATGTATGTACATCAAAGTAGTATGTATCTGTACATATGTAATGTTGTATATAATGAGTGTGTAATAGTTAAGTGAAGCGTTCATTTATTTCTTCAATTCTGATAGCAATGCTTTTTGGTGTTTAAGGACGGTCTCAATTTGGCTCTCCATTTGCCTAACACGATAAGACATATCATCTAATTTGACCGAATCTTCATTTGATTCCATTTCTTTGCCATCATCACCATCAACGTTTGGTGCAAAAAAGGAGCAGACATAGTTCCATAAGTTGCTAACGAATGTAGTTATGTCATCATTTTTGGACCCTTTAAGTGTATAATCTTTTGGAACAATTTTGTCCTTCCAGGAGATGGGAATGTTTGGGTCTATTGTAAGGAACAATTCCATTTTCAACTTTGCCTGGTACAACAGTGCATTCTTCTGTATAGCATCAATGCTGCCAACCGAGATACCGATTAACAAGTTCATTAGTGTCACAGAAAGTACGATTGTCATTATCAACACAATAATGTATGAAGCATTGGTATACTGAAGGGTGCCATCAGCTTCTTTTTCTTCTAGTTTTCCAATATCGAACCCACCTAAGACAGAATAGAAAGTAGTGTAGATGGCTATCCATGGATTTGCATATAGTGTTTCTTCTCCAATAATGATATACATGATTAAGCCAAAGCCAATAATGTAATATAAACAAACCAGTATGGCCTTTAGTATACTGAACAACAAGTTGTAGAACATTATTGTATACAAGCCGAAGACGTCAAAGTATCGGGAGAACAGATTTAGTGCAAACCAAGCACACAGAAGGGCAGCAACTACTGCTAACCATTGTGTAGGATACGCTATGATGAAGACAGCAGTCAGAGTGACGGTACTGAGTTCAGCCAATGCAAGCCACCATTGAGAAAAACTTCTCAATCGGATGGAAATGATGATGGAAAAGCCAATTACAAGCATGTAGGCAAAGTCAACAATCAAAGTAACAATGGCGATGGTAACATGTGGTCCTTCGTGAGCATGAGAGAGTATGTGAAATTCAGCCCCATGGTTGTCTGTTGTGGAATTGTCGTCAGAGCTTTCCACATTGGGTGGCCTTGGAGGATCAGACACTGCTATTAATATGGTGAGGAGAAACACAAGCAATACCAGGAGACTTGCTCTGATCTGTACTACCAGTCGGCCATAATTCCGCCACTTTAGGTACAAGAATGTGAGTAACAACGGATGGGTGAGAAGTGCCGTTCTGTTGTACTCAAGCATGGCTTTGATGACTTTAGATGTGTTGGCCTTGTTATCATCAGAGATAGTAAAGATGCTCCATATGTAATAGCAAGCAAGTTGCCAAATCCCATGTGGGCGTTGATGTGTTTTAGGAGGTTTACTATTTAGCTCATCCAGATATACTGGTGTGCTTTTTGCCTCTTCCAAATCAGTTAATTTGCTTTTAGAGTCATCCAGGAGATACTTGAAGTCATACTTCTTCCAGTACTGTGGATCGGTGGGATGTAGTGGAGCAGAACTCATGCTGTGGTCCATTACCATCCTGGCCACATCAGGTAGAGAATGGACAAGATGAATCATCGGAGCAGGATGCATAGGTGAGACAAGGTCTAAGCATTCTTGCCATCTGTCACTCTTGACTGCTTCACTCGCCACTTTGCTATCCCTGTTGAATAGGGCAATATCAAAGAAGCTTGCTTGCTGTGAATTATGTGTTATTGGTGTCCCGCTGTCAAGAAGAAGTTTAACAATTGCAGCATGACCGTTTCTTGCAGCCACATGTAAAGCTGTGTCGTCATTTGTTGTGACATAATGCTTTTGAAATGGATGTCGTTCTAAGATTTTTTGTACAACACTGAAATGACCCTTTTGACAGGCGTAATGAATTGGTGAAAAGCCATCTTGTGCACTAGTAAAAGTGGCGCCTCTATCCATTAGCAGTGTGACCTGCTTCAAGTGACCGTGCATGGCAGCATCATGCAGAGGAGTGTGCAAATTCTCATCAGGCTTGTTAACAAGACTCGCCGTACCCTGAATATCTAATACTGAAGATAGTATTGTGCCATTGTTAGTAGCAGCTGCCAAATGAAGAAGGGTTTTTCCTTGCTTAGTCACCTTAAAAGCATCCGACTTTTGACTTTTCAGAAGTCTCTCCACGGTATCCAAGTGGCCTAAGCTTACTGCTAAGTGTAGTGGAGTGTAGCCGTAATGACAAGTTGCAGCAATTACCTCCTGTACTTGTTCGTGATTGAGCATTAAGTCAATGCTGTCAACTTTGTGATATCTGATTGCAATATGAAGTGCATTTTGACCGTCAGGTTTTGTGATGCGTAGATCAGCTTTTGCAGCCAATTCCTTAACAATCTGTATGTCTCCTCCAGTAATAATGGCAGCGTGAAGTGGCGTATCCCCGTTGCCATCAACCTTGTTGGCATCGGCTCCTTTCTCAAGTAAAAGTTGTACAGATTCTACGCCGCCACATATTGCTGCTTTGTGAAGTGGTGTCTGCTCTTCATCATCAACTGGATTGATACTGCAACCGCTGTCGATTAGAAATTCAACAATTTCTGATTTGTTTTCTTTAGCAGCAAAATGAAGCATGGTGAATCCATTATGACTTCTTCCATCTAATTTTGAATAGTCAATTGTTCTCATCAAATCTTGTAGTCTTCCCTGGATTATCAGTTGCTCCATTGACATTGGTGTTCTACATCTTGCGCAGCCGCTTTCATCATCCGCCTTCTCAATATTTATGGCCAAGAATTCAGTTGATTCTGTTATGTTATCACCGGTCCCATCAACCAGTTCGTCCATATGTATTTCCACGTACTCCATAGACTTATTTGATTCCATGACTCGTGCGTATGTCCTGCAAAATATAGCGTCGGTTAGCAACAATTCAGCTACGCCTCCTTTGCTAACTATCCATGCAGCCATAATAAACAGCAGAATTACTACACATATACAGTTACATGATATAGCTATCTAATGGCTATGTACGTATGCATGCTAGTTAACTCGCTATAAGCACATAACTATTTGCTCAGCATATCAACTATTCCGTACCTTTATGCCTGCAAAGTTGCAATTGTGTAGTTGAATGTTAGACTGACCTGATTTTAGTGAGTCAGGGTATTTATAGTCAGTGGATAGTTTACACAGTCACTGATGTGTCACTGACGTTATCAGTAGCCAAAGGCATTCCACACATTACCATATGTAAACCATTACCTAATCAGCATTATAATTTTATAACCACATAATTTTATTACGTAAACTTGCATCACTAATGGATGGCCATTAAAATATTGTTTGCTGTTTCATGTTGCAATTGCATAATGATAATAGACAGTAGGAGTGAAAGGAATAACAATTTTAGACGTCAAAATATCCTTTACCTTAACAAACGAATAAGAGAATAATATTCTTAAGCAAAAGAAAGCGTAATACGTATATTCTATTTGTAGGAAATCCTAGTTATAGGGTTGTAGCGGTAGGAAATTGTTATCAATATGTGTGAAAGTCTGTGTGAATCTTAATTATACGTACTAAAAATACATAAGTTGATTTGTGTATGTACCATATAAAAACCAGGCAGTACATAGGTTAAGCTACTAGCAGTTAATCTACTGATGTGTTGTTATGGTCATACAGTGATATCACAAGGAAATCAATGTGGATACTCACACTATGAAACACATAGCAACACATCCAAATTTTTAGATACTTAGTTTAAAACTGCCAGTAGTAATAAAAGTTATTATTGTAAAGCTGGAAGTTCATCTTTTAAACACATTGCTATGTGCATGTCACATCCATCTTTACTGCAGTGCTCCATCTTGTTACTGATGAATGGCTCTTCAGCTCTTAATAATAAGATTAGTGCCAGTATTTTGTTGGCTATGGTAATTTATCACGTGCATGCAGTCACGCGTGCTGTAGCTTGTGTGTAAGTAACCCTTGTAGGTTACCTCGATTCCAAAAGATTTTATAGTGCAAAGATTTCCTGACCTGGCTGAGCTGCCTCATCGATTTGTTGGTTAGATCCAAGGCTAGGCCTCTTTTTAGCGAATATGCATTATAAGCATCCTTGTAGATATCTGGCACTTGTACTATGAGAGGCTTGGTTTCAGGTTTGTCCACACATGACTAAGTTTGTTGTAGCAATTGATATCTTATTGCTACCAAGATCACTATTGTGCAGGGTGGCGTGTGAATGTTAATTGTGAGTGCTAGATTTCAATAAGATTTCACAGGAAAGAATTTTACGAATTGAGCTCAATCCACGAAATTTGTGAAATATTTTTGCTTGAGAAGACAGCCATTTATTGTAAGATATCATTTGAATCAGAATCGCATGAGAAACGAAATAGCGTTTAGAAAATCGCCATAATTATGAATGATATGATGACAGAAAGATGAAGGTGTTATGGCCGATTTTGTAGAGATACTTTTGATGGCTGTGGTGAAGATTAGTAGTAAAAATATCTACTGACGAATGTTACTAAAACGAACGAACATTCGAATGTTGCAACATTTGTTCATACCCTAATAGGAATAGACTATTACCAAGCACAAAATGAGAGCTTGTTCAATATTTTAAATACTATGTTAAATAGCACACACAATATGAAACAAACAAAGTGTTGTATTGTTCCTGCTCCTTATTGATGAGTCAAATACTCTTAACAATAGCAACAGTACCTTAGCTTACACAGCACCTGATTTTTAGATGATAAAACATCAACCTGTGAAGATAGTCATACTTTTGTGTACTTATAGCGCCATCAGAAGTTAATGGAATATTATTATCATGATAGCATACAGTACATCTGGCATCCATACTGGCTAATGCATTGTGGATGTAGACCATAGTGTTGCAGCTGTCATGATATTTATTGATGACAATAAAATAAAAATAATTGATCCTGCCACGTCATCATCACATGTTTACATGAACGATTTAAAAGTAATGGAAATTCTCATCATTAAGTACGGTAGTACTTAATAGTAGGGATTGGTAAGAAATTGTATAGTTTCCCGATTTTTCGCACTTCATAAAACAACCTTCCAATAGGCTTTACCCGAAAAAACCGACTGGAATGCATTGCTAAGGCTGTAATGATGCTGTACCTTGGTTAAACGAAGCAACAAGTCGAATATTTCGACCTACAGCCAACTTTGAAAATTTAGAAATTCACCTGTATTTCATCTGCCTGCCAGCCAGCCTGCCTGCCGTAAGACCCGGTTGCGCTAGGTGTAGGGCTCCAGAACTTTCATACAATAAAGGTAATGGCGGCGGATTTACAAAAATGTTGTTCTGAAGACGATTTACCCACTGCGCCATGGCGATTCCTTTTATCCTTCATTCCCTTCCTTGTTCTTCTATATTCCTTTAACAAGGTGTGAATCTCACCTTCGAAGGTGACGATAGCCTGTTACGGCTTCTGCTTATTACGTCACGCAAAAACCTGGCTTACACGTGATATAATTAGTTACAGCATAGATATTATACGGTTACGCGTATAATATCTATGGTTACAGTAGCACCATGGCACTTTATTACATCGTGAACTTCGAGATTATAGCCTTGGACAAATAACTTTTGCTGTTTTTCGAGCGTTATTTGCTATTAGTGATGCACCGATGATCGGTTCAACTATCGGAAATCGGTTTATCGGCCTTAAAATTATAATATCGGTATCGGCTTTTCTTTAGCAGATATTTCAGATTTATTGAAAACGATATTTTAGTGATAAATATCTGTTATTTCAGTCTTAAAAAAGATGGAATAATTATGGATGGTGCTCAAATACGTTTAATAGTAATTTTATAGCATAATGATGCCTATTATTAGCGCTTTTGGAAGTTATGCTGATATCGGATCGGTTATCGGTATCGGCCAATATAGGAAAAGTAATATCGGTTAATCGGAACATCGGCAAAATCCCATATCGGTGCATCACTATTTGCTATCACACAGCTGCTTTGCCATGTAAGCGAGTCGTTAACAAGCGCCTGTAAACAAGCATAATTATTACTTAAGCATTTGTGCGCCTGCTGAAAGATTATTATGAATGCTTAGCATGTATAAAAAGCAAACAAACTAGATTGATAAAAAAATTCAAAATTCAAAAAGGTAAGTAGGGATTGAATTCAATAGTGCTACAAAAAGTAAGGAAACAAGGAATAAGATTTTGGGACGAGAGAACATTCTGACATGAGATAATTTATAAAAGTTTAATCCCTACTTTTGGCTCACTTATTATTATTATTATTATTGATTTAGTCAGGATGGCTGTATCTACCAGAAGGTAGGTATACAGGTCCTCAATGACAAACAATATACAACTGATAAACTACAACAACTGAACAAAACTAACACTTCAGTATAGGTTTGCCAAAAGTAGGGATTAAACTTTTATAAATTATCTCATGCCAGAATGTTCTCTCGTCCCAAAATCTTATTCCTTGTTTCCTTACTTTTTGTAGCACTATTGAATTCAATCCCTACTTACCTTTTTGAATTTTTAATTTTTTTATCAATCTAGTTATGTATCTAATTACTATTATTTTAAGGAGTAAAAACTCGAAATACAGTTACTTTAACAATCAACTTATCTGAGAAAGAAAAATGCAGTCCAGTAAGTAGCTAGTCTATCAACTAGTACATAAAGAGACCCAAATGAACCCTTTAATGCACATGATAAAATGAATGTGCATAAGCCCATTTATTAACTTCTTGATGCAAGTATATAAAGCCCAATAGCACAGTTGTCCTTAGTGCTATACAATTCTAAGACCCCAAAGATCCTGGATCCGCCCCTGCACATAACTAAAAACTGTATTTTTTAAATTTTCTATCATTAAGCACGGTAGTACTTAATAGTAGAGATCGACACAAAAAAACATGGCGTCCAACTTTCACGTGCCTCTATAACATGCCTCACAATATACTTTCACGAAAAACCGACTAAAATCTGTTTGTAACACTATAACAAAACTGTACCTTCGTTAAACTCCATGAAAAACCTAACGATACGATCTGTAGAGAGATTTGAAAATTTCAAAATCTACCACAATTTCATCTGACTGCCTGCCGTAAGACCCACTAGCACTAGGAGTATAGCTCCAGATTTTTCACACAACAAAGGAAATTGCGTCCGATTTACAAAACTGCTGTTCCGCTGAAGATTCATCCACTGTGCCTTAGTGTTTCTTTTCATCCCTCACTATCTTCCTTTTTCTTGGTTTAGTTTGTAGAAAGGCAAGAAAATTATGAAAGAAAGTGTCGATAAACTTGCACCTTCTGCTTTACATCACCAAAACAGCCACTTACACACATGACATAATCAGTAATGCACCCATCCGATGTTAAATAAGTGATGTTTTGCTTGTACTTTATAGAGTACGTGACTTAGACAAACATATTTTCGAATGTATTTCACTACAATGCAGCTGCTCTGCCATGTTAACAAGCACCTGTAAAAACAATTAAGGTGCCTGGAAGGCAATTACTTTTGCAAGTATGCTATAAAAAGCAAACAAACTATAAATTTAAATTTAAAATGGTGTGTAGGGATCGCTCCTGCAATGCTAGCTAAAAAAAGTAAGGAAACAAGGGAAAAGATTTTTACTAAAGATTCTAGCATATAAAAGTTTAATCCCTACTATTGCAAGAGCGATCTCTATTCACTTTTTTAAATTTTAAATTTTGAGGGAGATAGCACTCAAGACTTTCAATGCATACCAATGGGAAACCTTTTAACCATAACCCTTTGAAGTTTATGAGCTAATAAATTAATGGTTGAAGCCACACAAGTCAACACGGAAATGTGTCATCACTAATAATAATAATGGCTATATAAAAATTAATTTGTATAAACTGAGTTAGGGCTTTTAAATGAATCTTCCATTGTATGGCATCCTTGATTAAGCTGTCTGCATTATTAATGAATACACAAGTCAGCACACTTTTTGTATTGAATAACATCCTCCTCTTCATATTTGTAGTAAGTTTTCACTCCAAGGTACGTACTTATAGTAAGCTCGGAAAACATGGCTACTTTATTTATCATTCCATATTTATTTGATACTTAGTATGGTAATGGATAGGCATGTCTTATGATGGTACTGTTCACAGGTCTTTGTGAAGATGTCATTTTACAAGATAGCATAAGCCGCATGAACTTTTAAAACTGTGACAGTGCAGAGTTGGATCAAAATCAGCCATGAACTATGTAAACACTATACTTATTGAACTGTTTGTTACCCAGATTTCAAGTCAAAACTACCTTCATTTGCTTAGATATGATGGAAAGAAGCATTTTGTGCAACTGCCATTTATTGTCACCACATATAGCTATAATTTTCATAGCTCAATTCTGTCTGGACACCCACCTAACTCTACCCACTAATAAAATTACCTTATATATATAGTGCACTTCATGATGTAAAAATGCAATTATGGATTGTAATCAGTAATTTTCAAGTTATGTAACTAAATTTGTGACTGGATTTGCGAAAAGGGGTCTTACACACGCATCCAATTTTGCGACTTTAAGGATGTGTAACTCAGCTCATGTTTGACCTACAACTTTGAAATTTGATACCTGGCCTTTCCTATCATTGTGGTTATACGAGAGAAATTTTCAGCTTAATAGCTCACTCACAAATGAAGTTATGCCTCTTCAAAGTTGCAAAATCGGATGCGTGTATAAGACCCCTTTTCGCAAATCTGGTCACATTTATTATTAAGTTGCATCTTTGTCAGTTGTAATGGTAAACAAAAAAACACTTTGGGTGTAAAAAATTGGTGTGGCCAAGAAAAACTGCTGCAGTGACTAAGAGGACTGGGTAAAATTTTTTGCGGATAAATTTGCCAAATTTTATTTTGCCAAATATGTTTTTGTAATGAATTCACCAAAGTTTACCCCTGCCAAAATTTCTCTCTATATGGTATCACATCTTTTTACTGTAAACTTTATTGACGATTTACAAATGTTGCAGTCTATATCTTACGTATAACTTAGATAGGGGACAACTCACAGGTCAGTAAACAATTCTAATTTTGCATCCCATTAAGGGCATGTAAGCAGTATGGAGCGGCTGCATGAACGAGATATTGTGAATATTGTTCATATATTCTCTAAACTTTACTAACTTTTGAGTGGTGGCAAAATCAATAGAGATGATTGAGCATTTTATGGTGGTATATAAAAATGATAGCAGGGAACGTTCTGCATCTGGAAACATATCAACCATTGAATATTTGTACAACCATCCAATAAAGCAAGTGGTGTTACCAATCTAGTAACAGTTTGTTCCTCCATTGCCATGCAAACAGCCTGTAGATCTGCCACCCGGAAAACACCTGCCTAAGGACAAACGACGTCACACACAGCCACTCTGAGGTATAAAGGGGATTACATCTTACATAGTATATACACATTCTACGTTACAAATGAGCTCAAGTATGTGTAAGAAACCAGGTTTTAAGTCAAAATATGTAGATGAAGCAACAATAATGTATAGAACTGGCCACAGATGGAAGAAGGTGTTAGAATATGTAATAAAGCAGCTGAAGTTATCTTCCAAATCAAGAGGTAAACAGCTAGTGGTCAAAGTGATTACACTGAAACAAACCTACCACAACTGCCCTATCAACCCCAAATATGGACTTTGGTCATATTGCCAACATCATTATGAAGAGTTGAACTTAAAGATGATCCCTGTTGACAGTTGAAGTTATGTATTGATTATGTAATTTGTTGATAAATGTTTGGCTATAGGTTTCTTAGCACAATCAGATGTGTAATTTCCTTTGATGTATGTAGGCCTCTGTTGTGGACACTTGCTACTAGGGGGATCATTGATCAACGGATCACAGACTATGGATCATGACGATTCTTGATTCTGGACTTTTAAGGATGTGTGTTCAGTAAACTTTTGCATAGTTTTCAATGCCAAATGCTCACAATCAGCTACATACAGGAGTATAATGCAAGCGATGATACTGATCGATATGATGCACAGAGGAATTCTCAGCTAACTTGTTGTGACAAGCAGCATAAAGAATAATGCATGCCATGCACACAGTATTTTCTCATTTCTTCAACAATTTACTTATTGCCAAACATTTAAGTGACTAGTTAACCATGTGTTACTGAGTTCTTGTGTACTAAGCATTGCAGTGGTGGATTTAGGGGGGTGCTGAGGGGGCTGAAGTACCCCCCTCCCATGTCATCTTAGAAACCTTGAAGTGATGCTATGGTAACTAAACTTACAATATCAAACAACTTGTAGGCTCCATCCACCACACCCCTGGTCTGATATCTATGCTTCATTGGGTAGCTCCTCCCATAAACTTTATGTTTAGGCATATTTAATTATGTACGTAACTATATTTTATGGCTATCTTGCATTTGGCAATTTTTGTGCTTCAAAAAAATACAAGACCCTGTAGCTTCTGATGGGCTACGCCTCCCAGACCCCCTGCTTTAGAAATCCACAACTGTGTTTAGTACCTTGCCTCACAAAATCCTGGATCTGTCCCTGCATTGAGACACTAACTAATGATTAAACAACAACGATACAGAAGTGATTTGAGTTGTGGAAAGGTTCAAAGCTTAGTTTTATTATGTGTAGGTGTGACGGTAAAAATTACTATTGAGCATCACAGAATACTTTCAAACTAATGATTTTTGTATTGCATGGACCTAACTAATAATGAAGCTTTTGTCTATCCAAAAGTTTAAAGGATTCGTAGCATTACACTTCAAATTGAGCATTATTTGTTCAGTGAACATTGAGAATGTGGAAGTAACCAGTAATTGTTATAAGCACCCATAAAGCTAACCCACAGAGGCTGTGAAAAATATGATGAATTTTTCAAAATGCAGACTTTGCAGTACTTGTATCT
This sequence comes from Spongia lamella, assembly GCA_963930835.1. NCBI lineage: Eukaryota > Metazoa > Porifera > Demospongiae > Dictyoceratida > Spongiidae > Spongia > Spongia lamella. The sequence continues at coordinate 8,065,080 of OZ005751.1, read as the reverse complement.
GTGGACTCCCTGCAGACATGGCTAGATTTTTGGTGAGCATAAGCACTGGGCATAATGCAGAACAAAACTAGCTGCATAATCCCTAGTTACCATAGCTGCCAGAGAACTGTCAAATTACTTTGTGACGTCAATCAGCATCATAGCTGTCATTACATCCTTCGATCTCCTGCAAACAACTGAGGTCATCCATTTTAACAGTAAGATAATATTAAGAGCTAAGATAAAATAATTAAACTGCCCCTAATTTACTGGAAAAGTGTCCTAGAATCGAAAATCTTCATGATCCATTGTACATGAGCCATTGATCCATGATCTGCTAAATACAGATAGTGTCGGATGCCAGCTACTACATACGTAGGTGTCTTACTGCTGCTAAGACACAGCAAATTACTTTACAATGGTCAAAAATTATTATGATATTCAAATGGCACTAGCGAGTCTTTTGTGTGATTGACCATGCGGCGAGCAAAAACGATAAAAATGAGTACCATACAAGTGCTATCTTTTATGGTCGTAGGATAGTTCATGCCATGATGAATGGACAGTGTAGGGCTCCCTTTTTATGCTACGATAAATCAACGGTGTAGATTACTGGGTTTCCTTATGTGGTCGTAGGATAGTTCATGCTATGATTAGTCAGCGGTATATTACTGAGTAGTAACTTCTTACACATGGGATCCCATTGTGTAATCGAATGGATGACTCTGATAGACATGAGGAAGAAAGACTCAGCCACTGAAGAGAGTTATACAGGTTACACATGGCTAGAGAAACACCAGAGGAGAGAGAAGAGTGATTACTCAGATGTCGTGAGTATTTGCGTAGAAGAAGAGCAGCAATGGCAGCTGATGAAAGACAATGTGTACTCCTGTAGTTATTACATTAATCATAATACGTATATAACTTGATTTAATTGCATTTTACAGTTGCTGTCATCTCCATGCATTCTCAGGCTCGCCCCTTGATGCTGTCAGCATCTGTCTACAAGCTTTGCTGAATGCTGATATGTACATGTGACATATTTGAGGATGTGCGGCATCCAAACACATCAGGTGTTTGTTTGTATCAAAGGGTTGTGATGACTTTGTGGGATCTCGTAATGACATTTATGTGCACACTTAAGTGTATGACACATGAGCATATAAATGTGTGTACATCCCATTAACATTCCGTAACTGGTGCAACACCACATTTGTGCTGTAGCATTTCTCTTTGATCTGAGGAGATAAAAATGCTTTCTACATTCTTGATGGATGATCTATGCTGCATTAGCTTAGTATGGAAGCTACTTAGCTTAATAAGCATATCATGTGTGGGATATGTAACTGTGAGGTTATAAGCAAATATCAATTATGTGTATAAAGTGTTAATGACGTTAACTTGTATATACAGTTACATCACTCTTTCAGTTGTGGTCGTCAGTATCATAACATTACTGATGACTTAATTCCTGTTTATCCATGACAAGTGTTTCTTTTGTTCATGAATATTTTATTTTAATTAGTTTCCTCTTCTTGCTTAAATTCTATATTGTGTTACAAGCAAAACGCTGAGCTGTATTATCAGTGATGTCATTGTACATTAAGCTCTTGCTATGCCCACGTGTGGCACACTACAGCAGATCCATTTGATGCTAAATTAATTCATTAGCTCATTTGTAAATGATATGGAAGAGATCAATTTAACACATAACCATAACAAAATGGAATATTGTATGATATAAATGTGATGGCACTTTGGTGAAGACATGCAAAGGAGAGAAATAACTTCAAATAAGGAATATAACATCTTCATGATTTAGGAGAGAAATTGAATGCATTGAATGATTCGTCACACTAAATTCAAATTTGTAACAGATATAGTGCCCCATACAAATAACAAGGTTATTTGCAACCTTCTTACCACATTGTGTCTGACAAGGTCAAGAAATTAAGTTACCTTCTGTAAGGTAGTACTTTAAGCAAGGAGTGCTGTGTACATCCATTAGAGGCGGATTCAGGGGATCTTAGGGGTCACGAGAGAACACCCCCTACTTAACCATATCAGGGAATCCAAAAACCTGATTTATTTGGTATAAAAACACTAAAATGCACACTTCTCTTGGATTAAATTTCTTTACAAATAAAATACCTAGTAAATGGTTGCACCCATCATACCCCTGTCTCAAACGTGTTCTACTTTGATTAGCTCTTTGAAAATTTGCTTAAACATGCTCTAGATCTTGCATTATCTATGATATACACCCTATAGCCTAAGTGATCCACCACTATACTTAGACTCCCCTATCTGGATCTGCCCTTGCCTTCCACATTTAGTGCTAATTTACCTGTACAAGTAACACCATGACATACCAATTTACCAATTTTAATACATAGGTTTTATGTAACCATGGAATGCATTGTAGGATTTCAATTTTCATGTATTGTCACCTTGTCACAAGGTTCTTACAACCTTGTTCATTGTAAACAACCTTGCTACAAGATTTTTCATTGTAACCAACCTTGTTAAAATATTGTTCATTGTTCTTCATTGTAAACAACCTTGTTACAATCTTTTTCATTGTAAACAGCTACATATGTTAAAACCATGTTCATTGTAAACAACTTTGTTAAAACCATAAACAACCTTGTTCACTGTAAATAACCTTGTTCATTGTAAATAACCTTGTTTAACCTTGTTACAACCTTGCTCATTGTAAACGACAACCTTGTACAAGTACATTTGTTTATGCTCTATATGTATGTTAGAATAACTGTGGACAAATGTTGCTCTTGCCTCTTTATCATACATATGCTATAGTCTTTCATCAGCTGTCATACCACTGCACTGCCTGTTTGATTTACCACAGAGGTTGTTAGCATAAAAGTTGTTTATCGTTTATGGTTGCTAAGTAGCTTTAAAAGCACATTAATATGATGACGTCAGCCTATGTATATTTTGAATAGAGGATGCTTGCGGTATACAAAATGATTACTCTCCCAAGGAAGTACATATATGTCGACCTTGTATATTTGTGATTTCTGTTAGCAATTTTAAAATCTTTGATTTTATTAGTACATACATATAACGTTTTAGTAATAGCTACAACTCTGACAAGTCTCACAGAGTAATATGATCATTTACTCATGCCAACTAGCTAATATGTAAATTTACGAGGTCTGAGAAATGAAGTGATAAGTATATGGACAAATAGGCTGTAACCATGTACCGTATATGGCAAAACATTCGAGGTGAAAAACTTTGCGGTTAGAATAGAAATTGAACATTCACGAGAAAACTTTCATGGTAGCAGTTTCTTTTAATAATGAATGCCTAATCTAGTAAACAATTCAATGGAAAACTTTTGCGGTAGAGTAAAAAATTGTGAAAACCGCAAAAATTTTCCTGCTCGAATGTTTTGTCATATATGGTATTAAATATGCTCAGTTTTATTGTACATATGTGCTCATATGTAAGGTACATAAATCAAATGTGTCAGTGTATTTATGCATGTACCAAAGTATAGAACAAAAGCTTGGTTGAACACTTTTAGAAGTCTCAATGGAATTAAGAAGCAGGCTCACTTTTACAAATCAAGTTACCAAGAAATCAGCCATGTAAAAATCCTATGATCTTTCATATCATTAAGTACGGTAGGATCACTGTGAAAATATATGGCTTCCGGATTTTTTGCACTTCTAGAAACCACCTTACAACAGGCTTTAGCCGTAATAACACTGTACCAGCAAAAAGTCAAATATTTTGATCTATAGCAATTTTTAAAAATTTCGAAATTTACCTGGATTTCGTCTGCCAGCCTGCCTGCCATAAGACCCACTAGTGCTAGGTATACGGCTCCAAAAATTTCACAGAACAATGATAATCGCGTCCAATTTACGAAACTGTTGTTCCGATGAAGATTTATCCACTGCGCCATGGCATTTCTTTTCATCCTTCACTATCTTCCTTTTTCTTTCTCTGTTTCTCTAAAAAGGCGAGAAAATCATGAAAGAAGGTGTCGATAAACTTGCACCTTCTGTTTATTTCATCACACAAAACAGCTAGTTGCACATGTGATACAATTAGTTATGTGTCTGCCATGTACTTTATTGCATCTTGAACTTCATAATAGGTGCCAATATATAACTTAGACAAATAGATTTCAATGTTTTTTGAATGTATTTCGCTATAATACAGCTGGTTTGCCATGTTAACCATCTTATTAACAAGTGCCTATAAAAACTAATTAAGTAGGTGCCTGTAATGTTTAGGCACCTGGAAGGCAAGAACAGATAGATTATGATTAAAAGCATACACAAAAAGCAAACAAACTAGAACAATTTTAAAAAATTTTAAATTTTAAAAGGAGTAGGGAATTCTGGCATGAGATAATTGATAAAAGTTTAATCCCTACTTTTGGCTTGATCACAGCTACTAACTTAGTGAAATCATGAGTCAAAAGTAGGAATTAAACTTTTATCAATTATCTCATGCTAGAATTTGGCTTTAGTGTTCTCTTGTGCCAAAATCTTTTCCTTGTTTCCTTACCTTTTATATCGATCCCTACTCCTTTTTAAATTTAAATTTTAGTACCATTACTAGAATTTGGTGTAAATCTTCATGTATGTAGCTATGTAGCTATATAAAGGCATGCATTATAAGTCAATGAAGTGATTTGTGCACATTAAAGGTTAAAGTACATTGATAGTGATACTGCTTTTAAAGTAATGCGTAAAGACATCTGTTCATAATAAAATAAATGTCTAATGTTACTGTATCTGTCAGCCATAATATTTTATTTCCTGTTATTTGATTCGTTTGCACATACGTACATACATATTTAACAAATGTCTATGTACAAATGAGCATAACCATTAAAACAAATGAATATTATAGAAATGTGTTAATATGCAGAATGCAATGTACTGTGAAACCCACAATCACCACTACTATCATGCAGGAAACATCAAGATCTATATTAGAATGAAGACCCTATCGCTACTAAGACCTTTATCATGCAACAGGGCTTTTTTATTGTAGTAGAGCTCCACTGCTTCGGTATTGTTATCCTTCGGCTTTCCTTGCATGCAATAGTAACTCACCAGCTATATGAGGTATAAGAAACTCTCCTGTGAATGTTAGAGGTAAAGTTGACAATGCAGCATAAGCAACATACTTTTAAGTTTTAAACCCACAATCGACAATACAAGAATTTTTGTGGACACATATATATACAAATGGATCTAAGAATAGCGGCACACCTGCTGCACATTTATTTGCCGATCGCTAATGTGCTCGGCAACAAATACTCATTGTGATTGTGGGGCTCTATTTTTATCATGATTAAATCACAATACAAGAAAATTTCATATATCATATCACCATCATTTATATACCACAATTTGTATAAGGCTACAGGGCTTATAATGGGCAAAAATCTTTTCAAAAGGATAAACTAATGGTGAATGTTGTGAATAAAATAACATACGTACCTTCATATGGTCATACAGTACACAGATTTTTAAACATGTGAGAACTCACCTCAAATGGCATCCTTTGGCATATATTGGCTTACAAGTAAACTTTGATAGATAATAAATACGTACAAACATTTATAGACTACCTTGTATATCTTTCGTAGTTACAGTCTTTTATACTTGTGTTCTTAATAATAGTGTACAATTGTCTTATGTAAGAATTGTAAGCGTTCCTATAGTTATGGTCATATGTGCATATATCATATGTACATACATACATACATATGTTTATTTCTAAATTTACATTTAGCATTGACGATGAAGCATTAGATGATGGTCATAGTTATACTCCTAAGGCAATTTTCTCTTATGTCACTAGACTGATGTACCATAGGTATGTTGGAATTGTGTGTGTGTGTGTGTGTGTGTGTGTGTGTGTGTGTGTGTGTGTGTGTGTGTGTGTGTGTGTGTGTGTGTGTGTGTGTGTGTGTGTGTGTGTGTGTGTGTGTGTGTGTGTGTGTGTGTGTGTGTGTGTGTGTGTGTGTGTGTGTGTGTGTGTGTGTGTGTGTGTGTGTGTGTGTGTGTGTGTGTGTGTGTGTGTGTGTGTGTGTGTGTGTGTGTGTGTGTGTGTGTGTGTGTGTGTGTGTGTGTGTGTGTGTGTGTGTGTGTGTGTGTGTGTGTGTGTGTGTGTGTGTGTGTGTGTGTGTGTGTGTGTGTGTGTGTGTGTGTGTGTGTGTGTGTGTGTGTGTGTGTGTGTGTGTGTGTGTGTGTGTGTGTGTGTGTGTGTGTGTGTGTGTGTGTGTGTGTGTGTGTGTGTGTGTGTGTGTGTGTGTGTGTGTGTGTGTGTGTGTGTGTGTGTGTGTGTGTGTGTGTGTGTGTATGTCACCAGTGCTTATGATAAGGGTTGAAAATTGTCCGGACATCCGCTTTCCTATTGTAAATTTATTGACTTCCCCATTGATAATGCATAGTAAATTTGTCTGGACAAATTTGGTTTGATCGGTCAAATGTTAAAGTTGGCCGGAAAATGTCTGATGACTGGCTGTTATCATAAGCCCTGGTGTGTGTGTGTCTGTGTGTCTGTGTCTGTGTCTGTGCGCGTGTCTGTGTGTCTGTGTCTATGTGTCTGTGTGTGTGTCTGTGCGTGCGTGTATGTGTGTGTGTGTGTGTGTCTGTACGTGTGTGTCTGTACGTGTGTGTGTGTGTGTGTGTGTGTGTGTGTGTGTGTGTGTGTGTGTGTGTGTGCATGTGCGCATACATGCATGTGTATGTGATAAAATATATGAGAAGTTCATCTTGTTGATAGTATTCTTTATCTCTGACTAGCTACACTATCTATTGTAAATCAGGAAATGTTCGCATGAAAAGCGTTTGGATTAATTGCATGTGTAAACATGTCACCATATACTGTATAGCACAAAATTTTGACGGTGAAAAATTTTGACGAGTTGTATCAGCCTTACATGCAAACAGCTATTGGAAAAGAAAACAAAAATTGACGAATTGCAAAGAATTCGTCAAATTTGCCAATATTTCCCCAGTCAAAAATTTGTGCCGTACGGTAGTAACAATCATAACCTGAAACAAGCTTGTTACAAGCACACTTGATGTGATGACCATGTTACTACATTGTGAAAACCTTGTATAATTATGCAGTCAGTTATAATATATAACTGTGTTTGGTTACAGGAGAAGCCAGTTTGATCCTTTGTGGACCACATGGGTTGTAGGAGGTTTTCATGATGACAAACCGTAATTTACATCACTCGCTGTAATGCCATATGCGGGACTATGTGTATTATTACAGGTTCATGGGGTATGTGAACATGTTAGGAGTAGCCTATGAGTCACCAACTGTGGCCACTGGATATGGAATGTATATTGCTCAGGTATAATAAGTGACTATACCATAATATAGAGGGAAACTTTGATGGAAGTAATTATTGGTGAATTCAATACAAAACACATTTGGCTAAATAAAGTTTAGCAAATTTATTCACTTCTCCGAGCAAAGATTTTACTGTGATAAAGAATATTTTAACAAGTTCTACAAGTGTGGTAACTAATACGTACGTAGTTAGCCATGCAAGTTTGCCACACTGTGTATGGTTTAACCAGCTTTTAGTCAGTGGCGGTGATGAGGGCGGTTAAAGATATTGATGCCAGGTTTTTCAAGTGGCCTTTAGCTATAAAGCTTGTAATAATGCGGTCGATTAAACTGCAAGCATACGTAGGTCTATGCTTTGATCGTGGCACCAAGCAATTTTGCTACATGTGTACACACCAGGTGGCTACTCCTTTTATCTGGGGAAATTTCAAGCATGCATGATAATACAATTGTAGCCACTACCGTATAGAGGAAAAATTTGATGGGAAAAAGTTTGGCAAATTAATGGCCATAAATTCACAAGGTTCCCTCAGCCAAACTTCATACTTGTGGAACAATTTTGAAGTAGCTATACCTATAAAATATGAAACCGTGTATGTAGTGACTAGTTGTGTATATCACATGTTATTGGGGCGAGCCTTAGCGAACCCCACCATATGGGATCAACAGTGAAATCTGTCTTCTTGCTTGCTTGATACATCAAAATCCCTTTGTATGGCTGAAAGCCGTTTAAGTGCAAACTAACATTACATCAAACATTACAAGCATTACATAAAACATGTGGAGTGCTAACCATAGCACGCGAACCATTAATGCTAACCATAGGCATGTATATACGTACCATTCAAGTGCTAACCATAATTTATTAACCACAATGTGTGAATACAACTTTCTAATCAAAGCCTAGCGTTTATATTTGTAAGCAATAGTAAACCTGATCATTTGATGTTAGGATTGCATATAGCACTAAATGGCTAAATAGATTTATTGAAGTATAGTATCAGCTGCCTTTCCGCCCTATAGCCAGCTACATAATTTTCTACAATATAAAAGATAGATGACTATTAGCTACTGATTAGATGTTGTTTATAAAAGATATAAGATCTTCCTTTACACTTTGTCAAAAGCCACGGGGCCTCACTACGTATTTACTTTTCTTTATAATAGCTGATAGCTACCACCCGTGACTTGCTTATTATGCATGCTTGTGATACCTTTTGCGATCCATTGATATTATTACATATGTTATTTCAATTCGCTGTAATTACTTTACTTTACTGTAATTAATATCCAGCTAGTTTTCATGAAATACGTACCGGTACAAATTTATAAGACCATCATGTAGATAGTTACACTAAGACTGAACTGTACATGTTTTGTTCCCTGTGCTTATAATTATTACTAGTGCATAAACAAATGTCATTTTATAGCCTTCGAAGGTTTGTCTACAACCTTCGAAGCTTTGACGAATGTTTCTTTTATTTACTTTGTCATATATTTTCACTATTAGTGATAACACATGCACTAAAGTTATCAGCAAAATGCTTTCTTTTGATCCTAAAGCTGTTAGACACACATCTACTTGTATTGTGCAGAGCCTAGAAATATAAATTAAGCTTTTTGGCTGCTCACGTGAGGGACAAGGACTGCCAACATATGTAATGGAGTATAAACATTCGAATGTTGCATTTAACATTTGAAGGTTGAACCTTCGAAGGTTTAATTTGTTCGAATCAAATACATTTGTTTATGCTCTAATTATTACAATGTCAAATTGCATGTGAAGATCATCAGTGGTAGCTAAGTGTATACATGCGTCTATCAAAGCACCAGGCCGCCCCTCAATGCCGTGCATTTCCCCTAGTACTTATATCAGAGTTGAAACCGGATCAGGTCAATCCACATATCTGGGTCAGATGGGTTCACTTTTCTTGGGTTGCTGCGGTAAAAATTCTGGGTTTGTAATACTCTCTAATATAGCAGTCATAAATACCGTATAGTGCAAAATTTTGGTGGATTTGGTGGATTTGGTGGATTTACTTTAATCTGCCAAAATTTTAATTTTTATATCTATGGGAAGTGCTGTGGTGTATCCATGAATAAAAACCAGTTATGCAGGATCCGCCAAGATTTTCCCCTGCCAAACATGTGACTAGGAAAGATTTGCCAAAAATTAATCCAACCAAAATTTTGCGCTATACGGTAATACTAGTGACTGTTTTATTAGAGATTATTGATCAGTTAACACCAAACTTGAAATCTCTACAGAGCACTATGAAGTACTGTTAATCTAATTTATAAGAGACTATGTAGCTTGTTAATCCGGATCACCGAGTCTAAGCCAATGGGTCAGCGGATTACCAGTCACCATGAGTGTGACTCTCTGACCCATATAACTGTCAGTTGTCCTGTTGTCCTTATGTTCACAATTAAATGTGACTGGCTCTGCGAAAACCCTCCATGTTAGTGTATTTTACATAGCTTCACAAAAATGGTTGATGGTTATATCAATTTTTAATTGCTTTGTATTGAAGTGTAGCTGAATCATTTGTCAACAAGTATGCCAAATTTTCCAACATTACAAGGAACGGTTAAAGAGTTATGCAATTATAAAGTTCTAAAAATGGGTCAAAATTTGCACACTAACATGGAGGGTTTTTGCAGAGCCAGTCACAAATATATAGCTGCATAAATCAAATGCACCATAAGTATACCTACCATGTACAATGATTTATCTGTCAAAATCTGTCAGTGTAACTAGTGATTTTTATTCACAAGCATGCTTATGCCATAGTCAGCCATTAGTAGCTCTTAATTTTAAAGCATTAGATTACCAGTGGCACTACAATGGTTATATTTGTAACAGACTGCTAAATAGTAGTTATACGCATACACCGTGGAGTCTACAAAATTTATAAACCTGAAGGCTCGAGGCTGTAGTGCACAAGCGAAGCGAGGGCGCTACTAAGGGCCTGAGGGTTTATAAATTTAGTGGACTCCACGGTGGATGCATATAACTGTTTTATACTCTATTTATGACAGATGGTCTTACTATTATTTGTTGTGTCGACAGTACTTAAGGGCCAGCGCGTAAATTTGTATAGAAAGTAGTCATGATGACCGACAAATCGATGTACATGGTTCTCGGTATGGCCTAACTAATGAAGCCTGTTGTTAAAGAGTAAGCCAATATTTTACTAGTTGTTATTTTTAACTGTAAATGGTGATACATGAATAGAAGGTGCTTGTATTATTGAAAGTGTTTTTTGTGCCTGAAGGTGTGGAGTATAAGAGATTTATGTCCCAGCTAAAATGCGATATAGAGTATAATTTTGTTTATACGTAGCTAGTTATGCTATATTGTGTGACTATATTGGTTAGGATGTCTAAATACATTTTTCATGTGTTACTACGTATATAATGTAAATTTTTGCCATATAGCCATTGCTACGAGAGGCATATGAGAAAAATGGTAATATGGACCAGGGTGAGGCTCGGAGAACACTAGAGCAGTGCTTACGAGTGCTCTACTACAGGGACTGCAGAACTATCAATAAGGTATTGATATATTAGAGCACAGTATAGTATGGTTTTCATTGCAAGTATAATACTGGACTGGTGACCATTAAATAGAATAGGAAGGATAAGTGTCTTGATAAATTAATAAAGATATGTTTACTTTTAGTGTGCCTCTTAGCACATTGCCAGATTCATAGTCAGATACATTTCTTAATGGTTGTTATTGACTGTTTTATAGTATGAAGTTGGCATAGTGACAGCTGAAGGAATTGAAATACTGGGGCCATTATCGTTGGATACCAATTGGGATATTGCTCATGCCATAAGGTATAGAGTGGGCATTAATTAGAAACATAATCTATAGCTATGTGTATTTTATATTTCTGTAGTGGATACAACTAAATCAGATTACCAGTTTAAACTAACGTAGCTATATGTATTATAGCTAATGTCTTTCATCATGTACAATCATCATGATGCATACATATCTGTTAAATGATCAATTGACTTTATATTAGCAGCTGCCTATCCAGGGGTGATTATAACAATCAACCATCAGCTAATCCACACAAAACTGGAGATGGCTGATCAACAGTGCAAACCATTCCAACATTTCTTCATTTTATTAACAGAAAATCAAACTTCAACTTATATCGTAACACTGTTTCCACAAGAAATGTAGCTTATCACTGAAATTTACTTTTTAAACCTCTTTTCTGAATCTACAAATCAGAACTACTTACTTAAAATTATATTTTTACTGTAATTAATTAGCTACCATGGGTACGTAAAACAAAACATTAGATTTACTTTAGTGAACGAATGTTTGAATGTTGGAACACTTGTCCCAGCACTACTCCTAATGTAAGACTCGCGAAATACAAATTATGTATCTATATAATTATGTTATATTTATAAATACATGCACATGCAGTTATAATATAGCCTTAGTCATATTAGTTGTAGTTGACATGTTTAAGACGCCTATACATACATAAATTCTAAGAACTACAGTAGCTACGTATATCATTAATCAAAATGTTAATGCTGATAGAAACAGTCAGCTATCTGTTAGGAGTGAAATCATCACTAACAAGTCCATCTTGATATTCACTGTAATTGTATGTACGTTCGGGAATATCAAGTAATGAAATGTTAATTGAATCATTATCATTTTTATAACACTTAGCCAATCTCTCCTTGATCATCTTCAATGTATTCTCAATATTACAGTGGCATGTGTAGGTAAAAAAACAACACAAAACTATGAAAATCAGTTGAACGAAAGCTAAACCAACCATAAAATTTGTAGCAATGTAAAAAATACTATGATTAGTCTGAATAGCTGCTACATGCATTATAGTAAGGTTTACTAAAAGCAGAAGTTCATGAAAGTTAACTAATTTGATTTTATTAGGATGAATGTATCCAAAACAACCTGTAAATAGCACAAGAATCATGGTAGCTGAAACCAACCTAACATTTGTTTGAAATGCATACAGAACAAAAAACAAACTTCTCAAAATGATATGTACTGCAATCCAATAGTAATACCTGTCTTTGTATGATCCTTGAAATGCATCCAGAATAGGCTTAAAGTGATTTATTAACTTGAACCGTGCCAAACACCTTGTGAATAGTAAAATGATATTGAAAAAAAGTAGTATTAAAAATAACACAAGACATGTGATGAATAGAATGGTAAACTTTAGTCCAAACAATGAAACGCTGGCATCAACAGACCAGACTAATTTTTGGTGACCACTTGGTAGATGAGTTATGTTAGAATAAGAAAATAAAACTGTCAATACGGTTCTGAGAACACCAGTGTAGGATAAGAGAAATAATATAGCCAGTACAGGAAGAGATCTCATATACGTCAATCTCAGTATTCTTGGAGAGTAACGGCTTGTTATGATAATTGAAAAGGCAATGATCATGAGATAAATAGGGAAGAATAACTGCAACCACATCTTTACATAACCATCCATGCCATTATAGAAACATGTCTCAATTCCCAAGTCTAAATTTAGAAAGGCAATAAATAATCTTAGAGGACTAAGCATGTTGTCATGTACTAGAAAGACTGAGTCATTAATACTAATGATATTAACATAGAGAATCATCCCACTGATGGTGCCTTTAGAAATTGTAAGGTTGAGAAGATAAAGTAACACTACCAAAACAATTCCAGCCGCTATAACTATGATAGTGATGAGAATATGTACATTAGTACACTTCATACACCTTGATGATCCAAACACCATACTAAGAGAATGTTGACACTGTGAACACAAGATGCCAGTCCTGTTAAACTGACACTGTGTATCAGGATCAATTAAATTAATATTCGATGAAAATGGTAAACAGTAATCCATTGGACAATCAGATATTAAATATGTACTGGTACCTGACTGTGTATAACTTATCCATGTGTTAGCAGGAAGTCTGATAGCTGATTGATCAATGTAACATGTATCAATATCAGTTGGGAGAAGAGGATCACAGTCACATACTCCATTTTGTAGTGTAAATCCAATTGGACAGGGTAATAGCTGAACATCAAACACTTCATAAATGTAGTACAGAAATGGTGATACAGTTAGAAACAGTTCACATGAGTTATTAGCTGCTGAAACAATAGTGTAACTAAATATTCTAGAATTGTTAGTGATGAAGTTTACTAGTTCAGTTTGATCGGCTATCTTACAAACTGATTTTGGTAAGTTTGCATTGTGAGCCTCTGCATACAGAACAGAATAATCATCACTACATGGCATACAAAGTTCTAATTGTAATAGTTGTCCAGGGTACACTGGTCCCACAGTATCAGTGCTAAAGTTTGAACAATAAAATATAGTGGAGTGTAGGAGTTTATGATTAAGTTGAATGATCTGATGATTAATTGCTTCAGGTTTGTGATTGTGAAAAACTGCTGTAGGTATCCATTGACAATGGGATAAAAAATAATAAAAAGATAATTTGCAAGTACTCAGAAAACTGTCAGAAATGATGATAGTGTAATGTGATGGTAAAACGGTTGATATATTTTGTAATGTTACATACTGGAACAGACAAAATGGATAAGGATTGTTGTAAATAGAATTAATTTCAACTGCTATGACGTTACTGCAATTGTTCTGAGTTAATGCAATATTGGAATATTCCATTACCTTAATGTATGATGATTCTCTATGTGAGTTTATGATAATAATCATTTTACAAATATTTGATGAAATAAAAATATCTTTACTAAACAACATGTTACAAGATGTGAACTGCATTATATACTTACAAAAGTAATCATCATATTCATAATTATCATAAATGTTAACTGAACCATTAAAGGTTATATTGCACGAGGACATTTGCATAACTGATCCTGCATTATTAGATATAGTCATTGGTCCATTAAACAGCACATCACTGGAATGAAATATCATAAGATTATTTGCCATATTATGTGAAATCTTCACCATTCCATTAAACAGTACATTACTGGATTTAAATATCATCATATCATCTGGTATATTACTTGAAATATTTACTAGTCCATTAAAACAAATGTCACTTGATTCAACTGACATAATTGCATGTCCATGATTGAAAAATACATGCAATTGCTCGTTTACATAAATGTTTAAATTTGCAATGTATATGCCTTCAGAATTATAATAGAGATTTGAATCCATATAAATGTTTCCAATAAAAACAGTACTTTTATAAGGCGTTAATGCTTGGTTTACCAAGGTGAGCAAACTTCCTGCATTGTTAATAAATGTTAAATTTGTAAGATTCGTAATACTTTGGGAATAATCGAAAACGTTTAATTCAATCTCACATACATCATAATAATCAAACATTTCTACTGAAATTAAAGCTTCCACGTCATTCATATAAAATTGACAATTTGAAAAAGTCACTGACACATTGTAGTGTGATAACCTCACTGTAATCACAGCAATACGAATATTATTGTGCTGAAATGTGCAGTTTTCTATCCATATTCTGCTATTAGCACTACAGATTCCATTTGTAAAAGTCACTATCATAATGTTTATTATTGGTTGACCCATACTCTGAAACTGAGAATTCTTAACTATATATGTGTTGTTTACTACCTTGTGTGACATTATATTTAACCCTGTAAAACCAAATTTAAACCTGCTGGTACAATACGTATACCCATTTCCAAACATTAAGAGTCCATCAATTATTACTATGTGATGATAAGTTTGTGAGTCTTTTCCGTAATGCAAATATATTCCTGTGTAGCAGTGCAATGTGAAATCTACCACTACGTTACTCAGATAAAATGTTCCATTTAAATTCTCACCACAAATGCCATAATGTAAAAAAGTGGTATTTATTATTGCACAAGAGAAGCAGTTGCTTAGTATCACATTACAAGTATTGTCATTGTCTTCATATCTCTTCTCATATGCTTTAAACACCACATTTGAGATAGAAAATTTAATTGAATCACAAATTTTCACATACGCTTGTAAATCAATAAACAATATGGATTTATTGATAGAACTTCCGATTATTGTAAAGTTGCGTAAATACTGAAGTGTCATGTTTATAGGTACATGATGCTCTCCTGGTAAGAAGTGATATTCAACATTTGACATAACAGGCAGTGAACCATTATTATCCAGCAAGTATTGACTGAGTGTTGCACAAGGTTGCAATGAACAACTGGCATTAGTTGAATTATCAGGTAAAACATAAAATACCTGATGAGCAGCTGCAGACATTGAAGTTAATATGACTACATGTAAAATGACTGCAATTGATTCTCCCATTTTAAATGGTATATAGCAATTACGTGAGTTACTTGACGAGAGAGAATTAGCAGGTAGACATAAATAGAAGTACTAGAAACACAAACATCAATCACTGTAAAACTGCACATTTAATATATATATAGCTATATGTACGTGGCATTTATCTGTTGTTTGGCAGCTAGCTAAAGCTTAATGATGTTAATTTGTCTATTCAGTGACAAATGAAATTTGAAAAGATTGTTTATACTTTCAGTTTGCATTATATTATTGTTGTAATTATTAGTAACATGCAGCAAGTTGATATGTTTTAATTTTAGTAAACATGTAGCCACTAGTATAGACAGTAACTATCCTATTATTTATACATTTATACATGCACCCACTACCAGCCAGTATAGCTGTTTAAGTATATAGCTGTATGCTATACAAAAACACCTTTGGTGTAAAAAGCAAGGCCTGGTTAAGTCAGAAGCACCATGTAATCATGTTATTCTTAATTGTACATATATAGATGGGACTGAAAGGCATGATATCAGCTTACGTAGAGGCCGAGATTCAATCATAGCATGCATGCAGCTATTTACAATCATGTGGACACAAACAGCAACCATGATCAATTAACACTGCCAACAACTGATAAGCTAATGCAATATTGTGATCAACATTAATTTTATGTGTCAATCCTATAATTATATAGCTATAGCTACCTAGCTGGCTACCTAGGCTGACTACCTAGCTAGCTAGCTATATATATAATATAAATTGATGTTCATTATCACAAGATGTATGTATGGATTAAATTTTGATATGCAACAGTTCACAATTATTAGATCACAAACATTAGCTAGCTTGTCACTTCACAACTACAGTAAATATATATAGCCCCCTAGATAAATTTGAATGCTTATATGGATTGAACTCCTTAAATGGATTTACAAAGGTTACTTCACACCTAAACAACACAAAAACCAATATTTGCACTAGACAGTGCAAAAAGCAAAGATATGTATCTAGCTACATATGCATGTTGTGACATTGTGTAGCTATGGCAATGATGAATGTATGCATTTCTTGTTTGCACACTTTATCCCTTTCTTGTGGCCATGTATATACATACGTATGTTACTATGTAGTCTTCTTACGGGGCCCCTAGTGGGATAGTGTATATATATGATGTACTTACGTACGTACGTATGTATACAGTATATGTATGTATATATGTGCAGAACATAGCTACACTACTGTATTTGCTTAACCCTGAAAAATAGGAGAAATGCTTGAGCAAGTTTGATTGAAATCAATGAGGAATGAGTGAGATAATTGTTGTGTGATGTACAGAATAAAAATCTGAAAAATATAATAAAATTCGAGGATTTACACAAACCCTCGTAAAGAGTGTGATGAAAATAAAAGGCTGAAGAAAATACAACTGCCATGTACATAGCTAATATTTTTTGATGATTTATACTGAAGGCTGTAACAGAACCTATATTTTGATGAACTTTGGGTTACTGATCATGATTCTACGTACATTAAATAAAGGCACTAATTCTAGAGTAATGAGCGAATTGGGTGTAAGAGGATGGTTAGTTGCACAAATGAACGCCACTGATAAAACTTGTAATGGCTGGTACTTAAGAATGGTGGCACCAATTTCCTCCATTGTTGGCATATTGGTTCTATAAGAACGTAATACATAGCTATGGATGTCTGTGATAACTACATGCAATAACTTTAAATTTATGGTGGCTTAGCTACAGCATCTGCAAATTTTTGAGGGTGCTCGTGTTCATAACTCATCAGTCATCATATAGCTACTGCTGTTACTTCTTGGCCTTGCAACTCACTATCATGAGTCTTGGCATAATTATAGTCATGGACTATGTAGACTGATGTGAATGACCATTACATTTGGTCACTTCTTTGAAACTATAGTTTTGTCAGATAATGGCAAGACAAATTGGCATGGGCCAGGCCATGGGTCAAATGTTAGCAATGCTCTTTTTGAGCTTTCTATTCAAAGAGAGCTATTATAATTTATATTGCAAAGTACAATACTAATTATATGGGTATTTGAATGGTACAGGTACGTAAGTATATAGGGGTGGATAATTTGCAGCAAATATATATAGCTATAGCTGTCTGTATTAGCTGTTGATTTCTATCCAACTTTTTAAAGCAGTAGGTTGTGGTAGTGTCACTCATGTAACTGATCAAAAAATTTAGTTGCATTAATCAGGAATTAGGAAATCATTAATTTTAAATGAAAGCTAGTTCCCTATTAGTGCTGGGATGAAAGGTTCTCTTGTTTAAATGAATGAATTTCGAATGGTTTGTTTCTTATAAGAACAAACCATTCCAACATTTGTTCATTTTATTAACAGAAATTACTATTTCCACAAGAAATGTAACTTATCACTGAAATTCACTTTTTAAACCTCTTTTCTGAATCTACAAATCAGAACTACTTACTTAAAATTATATTTTACTGTAATTACGTAGCTACCATGGTTACATAAAACAAAACATTTACTTTAATGAACGAATGTTTGAATGTTGGAACACTTGTCCAAGCACTATTCCCAATGTAAGACTCACGAAATACAAATTATGTGTCTACGTATGTTATATTTATAAATACGTGTACTTGCAGTTATAATATAGTCATAGTCATAGTCATATTAGTTGTAGTTGATATGTTTGAGATGCCTATACATACATAAATTCTAAGAACTACAGTAGCTGCGTATGTTATTAATCAAAAGTTTAATGCTGATAGAAACCGTCAGCTATCTGTTAGGAGTGAAATCATCACTAACAAGTCCATCTTGATATTCACTGTAATTGTATGTACGTTCGGGAATATCAAGTAATGAAACGTTAATTGAATCATTATCATTTTTATAACACTTAGCCAATCTCTCCTTGACCATCTTCAATGTATTCTCAATATTACAGTGGCATGTGTAGGTAAAAAAACAACACAAAACTATGAAAAACAGTTGAGCAAAAGCTAAACCAACCATAAAATTTGTAGCAATGTAAAAAATACTATGATTAGTCTGAATAGCTGCTACATGCATTATAGTAAGGTTAACTAAAAGCAGAAGTTCATGAAAGTTAACTAATTTGTTTTTATTTGGAAAAATGTATCCAAAACAACCTGTAAATAGCACAAGAATCATGGTGGCTAAAACCAACCTAACATTTGTTTGAAATGCATACAGAACAAAAAACAAACTTCTCAAAATGATATGTACTGCAACCCAATAGTAATACCTGTCTTTGTATGATCCTTGAAATGCATCCAGAATAGGCTTAAAGTGATTTATTAACTTGAACCGTGCCAAACACCTTGTGAATAGTAAAATGATATTGAAAAAAGTAGTATTAAAAATAAACACAAGACATGTGATGAATAGAATGGTAAACTTTAGTCCAAACAATGAAATGCTGGCATCAACAGACCAGACTAATTCTTGATGACCACTTGGTAGATGAGTTATGTTAGAATAAGAAAACAAAACTGTCAATACGGTTCTGAGAACACCAGTGTAGGATAAGAGAAATAATGTAGCTAGTACAGGAAGAGATCTCTTATATGTCAACCTCAGTATTCTTGGAGAGTAACGGCTTGTTATGATAATTGAAAAGGCAATGATCATGAGATAAATAGGGAAGAATAACTGCAACCACATCTTTACATAACCATCCATGCCATTATAGAAACAGGTCTCAATTCCCAAGTCTAAATTTAGAAAGGCAATAAATAATCTTAGAGGACTAAGCATATTGTCATTTACTAGAAAGGCTGAGTCATTAATACTAATGATATTAGCATAGAGAATTATGCCACTGATGGTGCCTTTAGAAATTGTAAGGTTGAGAAGATAAAGTAACACTACCAAAACAATTCCAGCCGCTATAACTATGATAGTGATGAGAATATGTACATTAGTACACTTCATACACCTTGATGATCCAAACACCATACTAAGAGAATGTTGACACTGTGAACACAAGATGCCAGTCCTGTTAAACTGACACTGTGTATCAGGATGAAGTAAATTAATATTTGATGAAAATGGTAAACAGTAATCCATTGGACAATCAGATATTAAATATTTACTGGTACCTGACTGTGTATAACTTATCCAAGTGTTAGCAAGACGTCTGATAGCTGATTGATCAATGTAACATGTATCAATATCAGTTGGAAGAAGAGGATCACAGTCACATACTCCATCTTGTAGTGTAAATCCAATTGGACAGGGTAATAGTTGAACATCAAACACTTCATAAATGTAGTACAGAAATGGTGACACTGTTAGAAACAGTTCACATGAGTTATTAGCTGCCGATACGATAGTGTAGCTAACTGCTCTAGAATTGTTAGTGATGAAGTTTACTAGTTCAGTTTGATCGGCTATCTTACAAGCTGATTTTGGTAAGTTTGCATTGTGAGTCTCTGCATACAGAACAGAGTAATCATCACTACATGGCATACAAAGTTCTAATTGTAATAATTGTCCAGGGTACACTGGTCCCACAGTATCAGTGCTAAAGTTTGAACAATAAAATATTGTGGAATGTAGGGACCTATAATTAATTATAAGTTGAATGATCTGATGATTAATTGCTTCAGGTTTGTGATTGTGAAAAACTGCTGTAGGTATCCATTGACAATGGGATAAAAAATAATAAAAAATAATTTGCAAGTACTCAGAAAACTGTCAGAAATGATGATAGTGTAATGTGATGGTAAAATGGTTGATATATTTTGTAATGTTACATACTGGAACAGACAAAATAGATAAGGATTGTTGTAAATAGAATTGATTTCAACTGCTATTATGTTACTGCAGTTGTTCTGAGTTAATACAATGTTGGAATATTCCATTACCTTAATGTATGACAATTCCGCTCTATGTGACTTCATGATAATAATCATTTTACAAATATTTGATGTAATAAAAATATCTTTACTAAACAACACATTACAAGATGTGAACTGCATTATATACTCACAAATGTAATCATCATATAATATTAGTATAGCATTATCATTATCATAAATGTTAACTGAACCATTAAAGGTTATATTGCACGAGGACATTTGCATAACAGATCCTGCATTATTTGATATAGTCATTGGTCCATTAAACAGCACATCACTGGAATGAAATATCATAAGATTATTTGCCATATTATGTGAAATCTTCACCATTCCATTAAACAGTATATTGCTGGATTTAAATATCATCATATCATCATCCAGTAAATTACCTGAAATATTTATTAATCCATTAAAAAATATGTCACTTGATTTAACTGTCATAAAAGCATGTCCATGATTGAAAAATACATGCAATTGCTCATTTACATAAATGTTTAAATTTGCAATGTATATGCCTTCATAATCATAACAGGTATTTGAATGTATATAAATGTTTCCAATAAAAACAGTACTTTTATAAGGTGTTAATTCAATGTTTACCAAGAAGAGCAATCTTCCTACATTTTTAAAAAAGGTTAAATTTGTAAGATTCGTAATACTGTGGGAATAATAGGAAACGTTTGATAGAATCTCACAAACATATCCATAATTATAATAATCAATCATATCTACTGAAATTAAAGCTTTCACGTCATTCATATAAAATTGACAATTTGAAAAGGTCACTGACATATTGTAGGGTGATAAGCTTACTGTTATCGTAGCAATACGAATATTATTGTGCTGAAATGTGCAGTTTTCTATCCATATTCTGCTATTAGTACTACACACTTCATTTGTAATGGTAATTATGTTTATTATACGTTGACCCATACCCTGAAACTGAGAATTCTTAACTATAATTGTCTTGTTTACTACCTTGTGTGACATTATTATATTTAACCCTGTAAAGCCAAATTTAAACCTGCTGGTACAATACCCATTTCCAAACATTAAGAGTCCATCAA
The DNA here is from genome assembly GCA_963930835.1 of Spongia lamella. Classification (NCBI taxonomy): domain Eukaryota; kingdom Metazoa; phylum Porifera; class Demospongiae; order Dictyoceratida; family Spongiidae; genus Spongia; species Spongia lamella. The sequence continues at coordinate 8,043,463 of OZ005751.1, read as the reverse complement.
TTATTACTATGTGATGATCAGTTTGTGAGTCTTTTCTGTAATGCAAATATATTCCTGTGTAGCAGTGCAATGTGAAATCTACCACTATGTTACTCAGATAAAATGTTCCATTTAAATTATCACCACAAATGCCATAATGTAAAAAAGTGGTATTTATTATTGCACAAGAGAAGCAGTTGTTTAGTATCACATTACAAGTATTGTCATTGTCTTCATATCTCTTCTCGTATGTTTTAAACACCACATTTAAGATAGAAAATTTAATTGAATCACAAATTTTCACATATGCTTGTAAATCAATAAACAATATTGATTTATTGCTAGAACTTCCAATTATTGTAAAGTTGTGTAAATACTGAAGTGTCATGTTTATAGGTACATGATGCTCTCCTGGTAAGAAGTGATATTCGACATTTGACATAACAGGCAATGAACCATTATTATCCAGCAAGTATTGACTGAGTATAGCACAAGGTTGCAATGAACAACTGGCATTAGTTGAATGATCAGGTAAAACATAAAATACCTGATGAGCAGCTGCAGACATTGAAGTTAATATGACTACATGTAAAATAACTGCAATTGATTCTCCCATTTTAAATGGTATATAGCAATTACGTGAGTTACTTGACAAGAGAGAATTAGCAGGTAGACATAAATAGAAACACAAACATCAATCACTGTTACATTAGCTAAAACTGCACATTTACATATATATATATATAATATATAGCTATGTATACATGGCATTTATCTGTTTGTTGTTTGGAAGCTAGTTATAAACTTAATGATGTTAATTTGTCTATTCAGTGACAAATGAAATTTGAAAAGATTGTCACAGTTTATACTTTCACATTATGTTGTTGTTGTAATTATTAGTTACAGCAAGTTGACCAATAGCTAACAGATGGTTATGTTTTAATTTTAGTAAACTTGTAGGCAGTAACCATGCTATTATTTATACATTTATACATGCAGCCACTACCAGCCAGTATAGCTGATGGTTTAAAATGCATGTTGCTTATACATATGTGCTGTGTATACAAAAACAAAAGCAAGGCCTGGTTAAGTCGGAAGCACCATGTAGTCACGTTATTATTAATTGTACATATATAGATGGGACTGAAAGGCATGATATCAGCTTACGTAGAGGCCGAGATTCAATCATAGCATGCATGCAGCTATTTACAATCATGTGGACACAAACAGCAACCATGATCAATTAACACTGCCAATAACTGATAAGCTAATGTAAGATTATGATCAAGATTTATGTATCAATCCTATAGCATAGTTAGCTAGCTGACTACTCTAGGTATATAATAAATAAATTGAGGTTGATCATCACAAGATGTACATATGGATTAAATTTTGATATGCAACAGTTCACAATTATCAGATCACAAACATTATATAACCCCTAGATAAATTTGAGATGCTTGTATGGATTCAACTCCTTAAATGGATTTACAAAGGTTACTTTACACCTAAACAACGCAAAAACCAATATTTGCACTAGACAGTGTAAAAAGTAATGATATGTATCTAGCTACATATGCATGTTGTGACATTGTGTAGCTATGGCAATGATGAGTGTATGCATTTCTTGTTTGCACTTTGCAGACACTTTATCCCTTCCTTGTGGACACGTATATGCATACGTATGTTACTATGTAGCCTTCTTATGGGGCCCCTAGTGGGATAGTATATATATATGATGTACATACGTATGTATATAGCTATGTATGTATATATGTGCAGTACATAGCTACACTACTGTATTTGCTTAACCCTGAAAAATAGGAGAAATGCTGGTACAAGTTTGATTGAAATCAATGAGGAATGAGTGAGATAATTGTTGTGTGATGTACAAAATAAAAATCTGAAAAATATAATAAAATCCGAGGATTTACACAAGCCCTCGTAAAGAGTGTGATGAAAATAAAAAGCTGAAGAAAACACAACTGCCATGTACGTAGCTAATATTTTTTGACGATTTATACTGAAGGCTGTAACAGAACCTATATTTTGATGAACTTTGGGTTACTGATCTTGATTCTACATTAAATAAAGGCACTAATTCTAGAGTAATGAGCGAATTGGGTGTAAGAGGATGGTTAGTTGTACAAATGAACGCCACTGATAAAACTTGTAATGGCTGGTACTTAAGAATGGTGGCACCAATTTCCTCCATTGTTGGCATATTGGTTCAACAATGAACAACATTATTATTATTATTCTTCTTTTGAACAACATTATTGTTATTGCATGTTGTGACATTGTGTAGCTATGGCAATGATGAATGTATGCATTTCTTGTTTGCACTTTGCAGACACTTTATCCCTTCCTTGTGGACACGTATATGCATACGTATGTTACTATGTAGCCTTCTTATGGGGCCCCTAGTGGGATAGTATATATATATGATGTACGTACGTATGTATATATGTATGTATATATGTGCAGTACGTAGCTACACTACTGTATTTGCTTAACCCTGAAAAATAGGAGAAGTGCTGGTGCAAGTTTGATTGAAATCAATGAGGAATGAGTGAGATAATTGTTGTGTGATGTACAGAATAAAAATCTGAAAATTATAATAAAATTCGAGGATTTACACAAGCCCTCGTAAAGAGTGTGATGAAAATAAAAAGCTGAAGAAAACACAACTGCCATGTACGTAGCTAATATTTTTTGACGATTTATACTGAAGGCTGTAACAGAACCTATATTTTGATGAACTTTGGGTTACTGATCATAATTCTACATTAATTAAATAAAGGCACTAATTCTGAGTAATGAGCGAATTGGATGTAAGAGGATGGTTAGTTGCACAAATGAACGCCACTGATAAAACTTGTAATGGCTGGTACTTAAGAATGGTGGCACCAATTTCTTCCATTGTTGGCATATTGGTTCTATAAGAATGTAATACATAGCTATGGATGTCTGTGATAACTATATGCAATAACTTTAAATTTATGGTGGCTTAGCTACAGCATCTGCAAATTTTTGAGGGTGCTTGTGTTGATAACTCATCAGTCATCATATAGCTACTGCTACTATATACTTCTTGGCCTTGCAACTCACTATCATGAGTCTTGGCATAATTATAGTCATGGACTATGTAGACTGATGTGAATGACCATTACATTTGGTCACTTCTTTGAAACTATAGTTTTGTTAGATAACGGCATGACAAATTGGCATAGGCCAGGCCATGGGTCAAATGTTAGCAATGCTCTTTTTGAGCTTTCTATTCAAAGAGAGCTATTATAATTTATATTGCAAAGTACAATACTAATTATATGAGTATTTGAATGTTACAGGTACGTACGTATATAGGGGTGGATAATTTGCAGCAAATGTATATAGCTACAGCTGTCTGTATTAGCTGTTGCTTTCTGTCCAACTTTTTAAAACAGTAAGTTATGGCAGTGCTACGTATATATATAAGCTGCTCTCATCAACTTCAGGATAGCTGTAATTGTACATGTGCAAGGACATGGCAGTGCAATCTCAGGGGCGGATCCAGGATTTTCTGAGAAGGGGTCTGAACACAGAGGTGTATCTCTGAAGCAAAGGGTCTGGGGGCGCAGCCCCCCAGAAGCTATAGGGTTTTTTGTTATTACAACACCAAAATCATGCTTATTGTAAGATATAGATCATATTTAAGTAAATACAAGAAAATATTTAACCAAATATGGAGTAGGGGGTGTAGTGGGTGCAACCCCTTGGAAGATATAGGTTGTTTTATTATATAATGTGCTGAGATGACACTTATTTCAAGAAATAATGCATTTTAGTGTGTTTTTATACCAATACATCACTCTTTTGGCTTCTTTGATATATTTCTGAAGGGAGGGTCTCGAGACCCCAAAGACCCCCCTGGATCCGCCCCTGAATCTGACATTGAAGAAGTGATTTAAAAATATTTCCTCAAAATTTTCACCTTTTAAATCTAAACTGATCTGCTTCGATTTGTTTATCTTGCTTTGCACACAGCAAGATATCAATACTGGGGCCATTATTGTTGGATACCAATTGAAATATTGCTCATGCCATAAGGTACAGTGTGGACATTAATTAGAAATATAAACTATAGCTATGTGTATTATATATTTCTGTAGTGGATACAACTAAATCAGATTAGCTACCAGTTTAAACTAACATAGCTATATGTGTTATAGCTAATGTCTTTCATCATGTACAATCATCATGATGCATACATATCTGTTAAATGATCGATTGGCTTTATAATAGCAGCTACCTAGTATCCAGGGATGATTATAACAAATCAATCATCTGAAGATGGCTGATCAACAGTGGCGTAGTTTCTGTTAGCGTAATACAAACAAAATCTGACTGCTTTAATATAGTATTTGACTGTTCTATTAGAGTATACTGATCTGATTTCTTTCTATGTGGACATGACCTATTTCACTCGAAGTTGGACGGCTACACCACTGCCAATCAGATTCTCACTCATGTAACTGATCAAAAATATTAGTTGCATAATCAGGAATTAAGAAATCATATTAATTTTAAATGAAGGCTAGTTCCCCATTAGTGCTGGGACAAATGCACGTTTTCCACAATCGAAGGTTCTCTTGTTTAAATGAATGAATTTCGAATGGTTTGTTTCTTTCAAGAACAAACCATTCCAACATTTGTTTATTTTATTAACAGAAAATCAAACTTCAACTTGCATCGTAACACTATTTCTGCAAGAAATGTAACTTATCACTGAAATTTACTTTTTAAACCTCTTTTCTTAATCTAGAAATCAGAACCACTTACTTAAAATTATATTTACATAGCTACCATATATGGTTACATAAAATAAAACATTTACTTTAATGAACGAATGTTTGAATGTTGGAACACTTGTCCCAACACTATTTCTAATGTAAGACTCGCAAAATACAAATTATGTATCTATATAATTATGTTATATTTATAAATACATGCACATGCAGTTATAATATAGCCTTAGTTGTATTAGTTGTAGTTGACATGTTTGAGATGCCTATACATACATAAATTCTAAGAACTACAGTAGCTACGTATGTCATTAATCAAAAGGTTAATGCTGATAGAAACCGTCAGCTATCTGTTAGGAGTGAAATCATCACTAACAAGTCCATCTTGATATTCACTGTAATTGTATGTACATTCGGGAATATCAAGTAATGAAATGTTAATTGAATCATTATCATTTTTATAACACTTAGCCAATCTCTCCTTCATCATCTTCAATGTATTCTCAATATTACAGTGGCATGTGTAGGTAAAAAAATGACACAAAATTATGAAAAACAGCTGAGCAAAAGCTAAACCAACCATAAAATTTGTAGCAATGTAAAAAATACTATCATTAGTCTGAATACCTGCTACATGCATTATAGAAAGGTTAACTAAAAGCAGAAGTTCATGAAAGTTAACTAATTTGTTTTTATTTGGACGAATGTATCCAAAACAACTTGTAAATAGCACAAGAATCATGGTGGCTAAAACCAACCTAACATTTGTTTGAAATGCATACAGAACAAAAAACAAACTTCTCAAAATAATGTGTACTGCAATCCAATAGTAATACCTGTCTTTGTATGATCCTTGAAATGCATCCAGAATAGGCTTAAAGTGATTTATCAACTTGAACCGTGCCAAACACCTTGTGAATAGTAAAATGATATTGAAAAAAAGTAATATTAAAAATAACACAAGACATGTGATGAATAGAATGGTAAACTTTAGTCCAAACAATGAAATGCTGGCATCAACAGACCAGACTAATTCTTGATGACCACTTGGTAGATTAGTTATGTTAGAATAAGGAAACAAAACTGTCAATACGGTTCTGAGAACACTAGTGTAAGACAAGAGAAATAATGTAGCTAGTACAGGAAGAGATCTTTTATATGTCAATCTCAGTATTCTTGGAGAGTAACGGCTTGTTATGATAATTGAAAAGGCAATGATCATGAGATAAATAGGGAAGAATAACTGTAACCACATCTTTACATAACCATCCATGCCATTATAGAAACATGTCTCAATTCCCAAGTCTAAATTTAGAAAAGCAATAAATAATCTTAGAGGACTAACCATATTATCATTTACTAGGAAGGCTGAGTCATTAATACTAATGATATTAACATAGAGAATTATCCCACTGATAGTGCCTTTAGAAATTGTAAGGTTGAGAACATAAAGTAACACTACCAAAACAATTCCAGCCACTATAACTATGATAGTGATGAGAATGTGTACATTAGTACACTTCATACACCTTGATGATCCAAACACCATACTAAGAGAATGTTGACACTGTGAACACAAGATGCCAGTCCTGTTAAACTGACACTGTGTATCAGGATGAAGTAAATTAATATTTGATGAAAATGGTAAACAGTAATCCATTGGTCAATCAGATATTAAATATTTACTGGTACCTGACTGTGTATAACTTATCCATGTGTTAGCAAGACGTCTGATAGCTGATTGATCAATGTAACATGTATCAATATCAATTGGAAAAAGAGGATCACAGTCACATACTCCATTTTGTAGTGTAAATCCAATTGGACAGGGTAATAGCTGAACATCAAACACTTCATAAATGTAGTACAGAAATGGTGATACAGTTAGAAACAGTTCACATGAGTTATTAGCTGCTGATACGATAGTGTAGCTAACTGTTCTAGAATTGTTAGTGATGAAGTTTACTAGTTTAGTTTGATCAGCTATCTTACAAGCTGATTTTGGTAAGTTTACATTGTGAGTCTCTGCATACAGAACAGAGTAATCATCACTACATGGCATACAAAGTTCTAATTGTAATAGTTGTCCAGGGTACACTGGTCCCACAGTATCAGCGCTAAAGTTTGAACAATAAAATATAGTGGAGTGTAGGAGTTTATGATTAAGTTGAATGATCTGATGATCAATTGCTTCAGGTTTGTGATTGTGAAAAACTGCTGTAGGTATCCATTGACAATGGGATAAAAAATAATAAAAAGATAATTTGCAAGTACTCAGAAAATTGTCAGAAATGATGATAGTGTAATGTGATGGTGAAATAGTTGATATATTTTGTAATGTTACATACTGGAACAGACAAAATGGATAAGGATTGTTGTAAATAGAATTGATTTCAACTGCTATTATGTTACTGCAGTTGTTCTGAGTTAATGCAATGTTGGAATATTCCATTACCTTAATGTATGACAATTCCGCTCTATGTGACTTCATGATAATAATCATTTTACAAATATTTGATGTAATAAAAATATCTTTACTAAACAACACATTACAAGATGTGAACTGCATTATATACTCACAAATGTAATCATCATATAATATTAGTATAGTATTATCATTATCATAAATGTTAACTGAACCATTAAAGGTTATATTGCACGAGGACATTTGCATAACAGATCCTGCATTATTTGATATAGTCATTGGTCCATTAAACAGCACATCACTGGAATGAAATATCATAAGATTATTTGCCATATTATGTGAAATCTTCACCATTCCATTAAACAGTATATTGCTGGATTTAAATATCATCATATCATCATCCAGTAAATTACCTGAAATACTTATTAGTCCATTTAAAAATATGTCACTTGATTTAACTGTCATTAAAGCATGTCCATGATTGAAAAATACGTGCAATTGCTCATTTACATAAATGTTTAAATTTGCAATGTATATGACTTCATAATCATAATAGGTATTTGAATGTATATAAATGTTTCCAATAAAAACAGTACTTTTATAAGGTGTTAATTCGTTGTTTACCAAGAAGAGTAATCTTCCTACATTTTTAATAAATGTTAAATTTGTAAGATTTGTAATACTGTGGGAATAATAGGAAACGTTTGATAGAATCTCACAAACATATCCATAATTATAATCATCAATCATATCTACTGAAATTAAAACTTTCACGTCATTCATATAAAATTGACAATTTGAAAAGGTCACTGACATATTGTAGTGTGATAAGCTTACTCTTATCGTAGCAATACGAATATTATTGTGATGAAATGTGCAGTTTTCTATCCATATTCTGCTATTAGTACTACACATTCCATTTGTAATGGTAATTATGCTTATTATACGTTGACCCATACCCTGAAACTGAGAATTCTTAACTATAATTGTCTTGTTTACTACCTTGTGTGATATTATTATATTTAACCCTGTAAAGCCAAATTTAAACCTGCTGGTACAATACCTATTTCCAAACATTAAGAGTCCATCAATTATTACTATGTGATGATAAGTTTGTGAGTCTTTTCTGTAATGCAAATGTATTCCTGTGTAGCAGTGCAATGTGAAATCTACCACTACGTTACTCAGATAAAATGTTCCATTTAAATTCTCGCCACAAATGCCATAATGTAAAAAAGTGGTGTTTATTATTGCACAAGAGAAGCAGTTGTTTAGTATCACATTACAAGTATTGTCATTGTCTTCATATCTCTTCTCGTATGTTTTAAACACCACATTTGAGATAGAAAATTTAATTGAATCACAAATTTTCACATACGCTTGTAAATCAATAAACAATATGGATTTATTGCTAGAACTTCCAATTATTGTAAAGTTGTGTAAATACTGAAGTGTCATGTTTATAGGTACATGATGCTCTCCTGGTAAGAAGTGATATTCGACATTTGACACAACAGGCAATGAACCATTATTATCCAGCAAGTATTGACTGAGTATAGCACAAGGTTGCAATGAACAACTGGTATTAGTTGAATGATCAGGTAAAACATAAAATACCTGATCATGATGAGCAGCTGCAGACATTGAAGTTAATATGACTACATGTAAAATGACTGCAATTGATTCTCCCATTTTAAATGGTATATAGCAATTACGTGAGTTACTAGACAAGAGAGAATTAGCAAGTAGACATAAATAGAAACACAAACATCAATCACTGTTACAGTAGCTAAAACTGCACATTTACATATATATATAATATATATATATAATATATAACTATGTATACATGGCCTTTATCTGTTTGTTGTTTGGCAGCTAGCTATAAACTTAATGATGTTAATTTGTCTATTCAGTGACAAATGAAATTTGAAAAGATTGTCACAGTTTATACTTTCACATTATGTTGTTGTTGTAATTATTAGTTACAGCAAGTTGACCAATAGCTAACAGATGGTTATGTTTTAATTTTAGTAAACTTGTAGGCAGTAACCATGCTATTATTTATACATTTATACATGCAGCCACTACCAGCCACTACCAGCCAGTATAGCTGATGGTTTAAAATGCATGTTGCTTATACATATATGCTATGTAGCTATACAAAAACAAAAGCAAGACCTGCATGCAAGTCGGAAGCACCATGTAATCATGTTATTCTTAATTGTACATATATAGATGGGACTGAAAGGCATGATATCAGCTTACGTAGAGGCCGAGATTCAATCATAGCATGCATGCAGCTATTTACAATCATTTGGACACAAACAGTAACCATGATCAATTAACATTGCCAACAACTGATAAGCTAATGTAAGATTATGATCAAGATTTATGTATTAATCCTATAGCATAGTTAGCTATAGCTACAGTAACTACTCTAGGTATATAATAAATAAATTGAGGTTGATCATCACAAGATGTACATATGGATTAAATTTTGATATGCAACAGTTCACAATTATCAGATCACAAACATTACATAACCCCTAGATAAATTTGAGATGCTTGTATGGATTCAACTCCTTAAATGGATTTACAAAGGTTACTTCACACCTAAACAACGCAAAAACCAATATTTGCACTAGACAGTGCAAAAAGTAATGGTATGTATCTAGCTACATATGCATGTTGTGACATTGTGTAGCTATGGCAATGATGAATGTATGCATTTCTTATTTGCACTTTGCAGACACTTTATCCCTTCCTTGTGGCCATGTATATGCATACGTATGTTACTATGTAGCCTTCTTATGGGGCCCCTAGTGGGATAGTATATATATATGATGTACGTACGTATGTATATATGTATGTATATATGTGCAGTACGTAGCTACACTACTGTATTTGCTTAACCCTGAAAAATAGGAGAAATGCTGGTGCAAGTTTGATTGAAATCAATGAGGAATGAGTGAGATAATTGTTGTGTGATGTACAGAATAAAAATCTGAAAAATATAATAAAATTCGAGGATTTACACAAGCCCTCGTAAAGAGTGTGATGAAAATAAAAGGCTGAAGAAAATACAACTGCCATGCACGTAGCTAATATTTTTTGATGATTTATACTGAAGGCTGTAACAGAACCTATATTTTGATGAACTTTGGGTTACTGATCATGATTCTACGTACATTAAATAAAGGCACTAATTCTAGAGTAATGAGCGAATTGGGTGTAAGAGGATGGTTAGTTGCACAAATGAACGCCACTGATAAAACTTGTAATGGCTGGTACTTAAAAATGGTGGCACCAATTTCCTCCATTGTTGGCATATTGGTTCTATAAGAACGTAATACATAGCTATGGATGTCTGTGATAACTATATGCAATAACTTTAAATTTATGGTGGCTTAGCTACAGCATCTGCAAATTTTTGAGGGTGCTCGTGTTGATAATTCATCAGTCATCATATAGCTACTGCTGCTACTTCTTGGCCTTGCAACTCACTATCATGAGTCTTGGCATAATTATAGTCATGGATTATGTAGACTGATGTGAATAACCATTACATTTGGTCACTTCTTTGAAACTATAGTTTTATCAGATAACGGCATGACAAATTGGCATGGGCCAGGCCATGGGTCAAATGTTAGCAATGCTCTTTTTGAGCTTTCTATTCAAAGAGAGCTATTATAATTTATATTGCAAAGTACAATACTAATTATATGGGTATTTGAATGGTACAGGTACGTAAGTATATAGGGGTGGATAATTTGCAGCAAATATATATAGCTATAGCTGTCTGTATTATCTGTTGATTTCTGTCCAACTTTTTAAAGCAGTAGGTTGTGGTAGTGTCACTCATGTAACTGATCAAAAAATTTAGTTGCATTAATCAGGAATTAGGAAATCATTTATTTTAAATGAAAGCTAGTTCCCTATTAGTGCTGGGATGAAAGGTTCTCTTGCTTAAATGAATGAATTTCGAATTGTTTGTTTCTTATAAGAACAAACCATTCCAACATTTTTTCATTTTATTAACAGAAATTACTATTTCCACAAAAATGTAACTTATCATTGAAATTCACTTATTAAACCTCTTTTCTAAATCTACAAATCAGAACTACTTTATTAAAATTATATTTTACTGTAATTACGTAGCTACCATGGTTACATAAAACAAAACATTTACTTTAATGAACGAATGTTTGAATGTTGGAACACTTGTCCAAGCACTATTCCCAATGTAAGACTCACGAAATACAAATTATGTGTCTACGTATGTTATATTTATAAATACGTGTACTTGCAGTTATAATATAGTCATAGTCATATTAGTTGTAGTTGACATGTTTGAGATGCCTATACATACATAAATTCTAAGAACTACAGTAGCTACGTATGTCATTAATCAAAAGGTTAATGCTGATAGAAACCGTCAGCTATCTGTTAGGAGTGAAGTCATCACTAACAAGTCCATCTTGATATTCACTGTAATTGTATGTACGTTCGGGAATATCAAGTAATGAAACGTTAATTGAATCATTATCATTTTTATAACACTTAGCCAATCTCTCCTTGACCATCTTCAATGTATTCTCAATATTACAGTAGCATGTGTAGGTAAAAAAATGACACAAAATTATGAAAAACAGTTGAGCAAAAGCTAAACCAACCATAAAATTTGTAGCAATGTAAAAAATACTATGATTAGTCTGAATAGCTGCTACATGCATTATAGTAAGGTTAACTAAAAGCAGAAGTTCATGAAAGTTAACTAATTTGTTTTTATTTGGACGAATGTATCCAAAACAACTTGTAAATAGCACAAGAATCATGGTAACTGAAACCAGCCTAACATTTGTTTGAAATGCATACAGAACAAAAAACAAACTTCTCAAAATGATATGTACTGCAATCCAATAGTAATACCTGTCTTTGTATGATCCTTGAAATGCATCCAGAATAGGCTTAAAGTGATTTATTAACTTGAACCGTGCTAAACACCTTGTGAATAGTATAATGATATTGAAAAAAGTAGTATTAAAAATAACACAAGACATGTGATGAATAGAATGGTAAACTTTAGTCCAAACAATGAAATGCTGGCATCAATAGACCAGACTAATTCTTGGTGACCATTTGGTAGATGAGCTATGTTAGAATAAGAAAATAAAACCGTCAATACGGTTCTGAGAACACCAGTGTAGGATAAGAGAAATAATGTAGCTAGTACAGGAAGAGATCTCTTATATGTCAACCTCAGTATTCTTGGAGAGTAACGGCTTGTTATGATAATTGAAAAGGCAATGATCATGAGATAAATAGGGAAGAATAACTGTAACCACATCTTTACATAACCATCCATGCCATTATAGAAACATGTCTCAATTCCCAAGTCTAAATTTAGAAAGGCAATAAATAATCTTAGAGGACTAAGCATATTGTCATTTACTAGAAAGGTTGAGTCATTAATACTAGTGATATTAACATAGAGAATTATCCCACTGATAGTGCCTTTAGAAATTGTAAGGTTGAGAACATAAAGTAACACTACCAAAACAATTCCAGCCGCTATAACCATGATAGTGATGAGAATATGTACATTAGTACACTTCATACACCTTGATGATCCAAACACCATACTAAGAGAATGTTGACACTGTGAACACAAGATGCCAGTCCTGTAAAACTGACACTGTGTATCAGGATGAAGTAAATTAATATTTGATGAAAATGGTAAACAGTAATCCATTGAACAATCAGATGTTAAATATTTACTGGTACCTGACTGTGTATAACTTATCCATGTGTTAGCAGGACGTCTGATAGCTGATTGATCGATGTAACATGTATCAATATCAGTCGGGAGAAGAGGATCACAGTCACATACTCCATTTTGTAGTGTAAATCCAACTGAACAGGATAATAGCTGAACATCAAACACTTCATAAATGTAGTACAGAAATGGTGACACTGTTAGAAACAGTACTTCACATGAGTTATTAGCTGCTGATACAATAGTGTAACTAACTGTTCTAGAATTGTTAGTGATGAAGTTTACTAGTTCAGTTTGATCAGCTATCTTACAAGCTGTTTTTGGTAAGTTTGCATTGTGAGTCTCTGCATACAGAACAGAGTAATCATCACTACATGGCATACAAAGTTCTAATTGTAATAGTTGTCCAGGGTACACTGGTCCTGCAATATCAGTGCTAAAGTTTGAACAACAAAATATAGTGGAATGTAGGAGTTTATGATTAAGTTGAATGATCTGATGATTAATTGCTTCAGGTTTGTGATTGTGAAAAACTGCTGTAGGTATCCATTGACAATGAGATAAAAAATAATAGAAAGATAATTTACAAGTACTCAGAAAACTGTCAGAAATGATGATAGTGTAATGTGATGGTAAAATGGTTGATATATTTTGTAATGTTACATACCGGAACAGACAAAATGGATAAGGATTGTTGTAAATAGAATTAATTTCAACTGCTATTACATTACTGCAGTTGTTCTGAGTTAATGCAATGTTGGAATATTCCATTACCTTAATGTATGACAATTCCACTCTATGTGACTTTATGATAATAATCATTTTACAAACATTTGATGAAATAAAAATATCTTTACTAAACAACACGTTACAAGATGTGAACTGCATTATATACTCACAAATGTAATCATCATATAATATTATTATAGCATTATCATTATCATAAATGTTAACTGAACCATTAAAGGTTATATTGCACGAGGACATTTGCATAACAGATCCTGCATTATTTGATATAGTCATTGGTCCATTAAACAGTACATCACTGAAATGAAATATCATAAGATTATTTGCCATATTATGTGAAATCTTCACCATTCCATTAAACAGTACATTGCTGGATTTAAATATCATCATATCATCATCTGGTACATTGTCTAAAATATTTACAAAAATATGTCACTTGATTCAACTGACATAAAAGCAGTTCCGTGATTGATAAATACATGCAATTGCTCGTTTACATAAGTGTTTAAATTTGCAATGTATATACCTTCAGAATTATAATAGGTATTGAATCCATATAAATGTTTCCAATGAAAACAGTACTTTTATAAGGCGTTAATTCTTGGTTTGCCAAGAAGAGCAAACTTCCTGCATTGTTAAATTTCTAAGATTCGTAATACTTTGGGAATAATAGGAAACGTTTAATTCAATCTCACATACATCATAATAATCAAACATTTCTACTGAAATTAAAGCTTCCACATCATTCATATCAAATTGACAATTTGAAAAAGTCACTGACATATTGTAGTGTGATAACCTCACTGTAATCACAGCAATACGAATATTATTGTACTGAAATGTGCAGTTTTCTATCCATATTCTGCTATTAGTACTACAGATTCCATTTGTAAAAGTCACTATCATATTGTTTATTATTGGTTGACTCATACTCTGAAACTGAGAATTCTTAACTATATATGTGTTGTTTACTACCTTGTGTGACATTATTATATCTAACCCTGCAAAACCAAAATTAAATGCAATACCCATTTCCAAACATTAATAGTCCATCAATTATTACTATGTGTTGATAAGTTTGTGAGTATTTTCCGTAATGCAAATATATTCCTGTGTAGCAGTGCAATGTGAAATCTACTACTACATTACTCAGATAAAATGTTCCATTTAAATTATCACCACAAATGCCATAATGTAAAAAAGTGGTATTTATTATTGCACAAGAGAAGCAGTTGTTTAGTATCACATTACAAGTATTGTCATTGTCTTCATATCTCTTCTCGTACGTCTTAAACACCACATTTGAGATAGAAAATTTAATTGAATCACAAATTTTCACATACACTTGTTTGAGAATCACAAATAAGCATAATTACATACCATCATCATATTATTTACAAAATACCCAAATTCCTTTGGTAGATCGTGTCAAGTATTTGGGAGTCATTATCGACAAAAATTTTAACTGGTCGGAACATGTAAACTAGATTTCTGCTAAGGCTAATTCAGCCAGAGGTTTCTTACAGTGTAACTTAACAAAATGCCCACTTCCAGTCAAAATTTCTTGTTATACTACAATTGTGTGCCCAATCCTCGAGTACGCATGTAGCTACTGTTTGGTCACCCTACCATCAACATAACATAGCTAAGCTAGAAATGGTGCAACAGCGGGTCGCCAGATTTGTGACAAACAACTATGATAGAACAGCCAGCGTAACACAAATGCTGCATTCCCTTCAGTGGGACACCCTAGAAGTCAGACGCAATAATCTTTGTGCCGTTTTACTGTATAAAATTATTAACAAGATGGTGGACATACAACAACCAGAAGGACTACTTAGGCAAACAGCATTAGCTACACGAGGACATTCTTTAAGATATCTACAACCCTCGACAAAAATTGACGCATACAAATACTCATTTTTTCCCACAACCATCAGGATATGGAACACCTTACCACCACATGTGGTCTACGCTGCAACACTGGAAACTTTTAAGTTAGGTTTACTAATGTAATTTTCTTTACATGCAGTTACCAATATAGTTTAACTAATTATATACGTAGCTAATATGTACGACAATACTCTTTTTGAGTCATGTACATTATATTAAAATAAAAAATAAATAAATATTGTCCACGCATGGCTGTGGAAAAATGGCCATAACACTCTGCGACCTTGCCATCCACCAGCTTCCACTTTGGATTATTTTAGGCCAAGCAAACTTGATTCCTTGTTTCCCATTACCCGCCTGCATGGGTCTCAATACTACTGCCTCAACTTTCATTATCCTATTTTTACAAGTTTTAACAAGCTTTTTTAATGATTTGATGAATTTTTGAATGTTTGAAGACAAATTACTGTATAATGAATAATGAAAAATGACCACCCACCCGCATATAAACACAAAATTTGGTGGATGGGAAACAAGGAATCAAGTTTGCCTGGCCTTATTGTTCACTGAATGCTGGTTAGTCTGAGCTATATACTAGTTAAAGTACGGCGGTGAGTGCAATACAGGAAATATAGCACGAGGGAGTGGTCGAGAGGCTATATTAGCCTCGAGACTATGCCCGAGTGCTATATTTCCTGTACGTAAGCCGGACTTTAACTGGCTTATTGTATGATATATCCAGAATTCAAGCTTTTACAATAGAAAGACGTTGGTAGTTTTGTTAGTCCTAGTGTGCATCTATACAGTCTGGCGTTGCCAGACCCTTGGATTAAGTACTAGGAGCTGGCAAAGAATCGACAGCTTTCAATTAAAATCGTATAGCTCACTGAGATTGGTAAGTTAGATTAGATTATTATCAATTTTATGGGTTGCACGAAAGGACCAATGCCTGCACTATAAAGGTGTTCCCCAGAAAACAACATACAGAACGTACAGAGATAGTTGTACCTCTTATGCTCGCACTTTGCAAACGGTTTAGAGATCTGGGCTTCATTTATTAGTAGTACCTCTTATGCTCGCACTTTGTAAACGGTTTAGAGATCTGGGCTTCGTTTATTAGTATGCTACTTCATTTAATAAGCTACTTTATCAATATCTAAGCCAGAAAATTACTTACCTGTTAACCAGCACTATGACGAATCACCATGCGCTTCAGTAGTGCCGCCGTTCAGTGAACAATCGCGTTGCTATTTTGCAATATTAACGGCTTGTTTACAGCTCCATGTACATATTTATGTAGATGTTAACAAACAATTACCTCCTGACAGGAATGCTGTCTGGGTGGGTTGTGGCATCGGAAGTGTGCTTTATTGAAATCAAAGGGATAATATATAACAGTGCTTTATTATGATCACAGGGATATTATAGCACACTGTGCACATTATGGAAAATATAGCACACTTGCTAACTTTGAACTTAGATGGCTTCATACAATAAAGCCTGTTATCGTAGATAACGTTCAAGCAAATCTACACTGATTTTAAAACTTAACACGACTGAAATGATACATGATGGCAAAATGGCCTTTAAAGTGTTTGTGTGAATGAACCACAGCACTATCCATGATGCAAACTCCGAGTAGCTTAAGACCAAAACTAACCATAAACCAAGTTCGGAGTCGATCCATGCAGATATGACAGAGTTATCAATGTGACGAGGAAAAATGAAGGGACGGACGGCTTTTCAGCTTTATATATGGTGTGTAGTTATTAATGGGTGTTAGTGGTGGCCAGGAAGTTTCATATAGAAGTATTAATATGTACTTATAACCTAGCAGATGATGAAACCTTTAACTTGTGGGATACCTCCTACCTTATTTTAGGTGACTTTTATCATAGATATTTAACCCCGGGATTGAAAACTGTCACACTATGAAACAATATTTCTTTTAAAACAGTCTTTGAATCTTATGTGTGACTAAACTAGAGTTACTACAAGTTCTTCACACAAAATATGATGTCTTGAACACATACCACACGATTTTTCTCCCCTCAAACAGCATAAATCGGACTCTAGTTCCCACGGACACTCCTCACCTACAGCATGTGTGGTACCGTTTTTACGCATTTCATAGTTCGTTCAAAGAGTTTTAAGCCACTATCTACTTCGTTAAGAATAAGTATGCACCCCACTTGGTCTAAAAATGTACATTTCACTCTTGGTCAAAAGATGTGGCACAAGATGAAAAAGTGGTTTTAACATCCAAGGAATTTGTGGTACTGATTACTCACTTGTTTTGAATTGTATCCCTGTACAATCAGAATTATCAACACTTTATGCCCAGGTATTTACCCTGGCGTTAATAGTTTCAACATTCTATCATTGACAACATAACTATATTGAGCTAAAAATTAATCTGTAGGTGAGGAGTGCCCGCATGACGTCACAGTTTCCAATCTCGGGATTAAATATCTATGCTTTTATGGAGCAATAGTGACTTATTAATTATATCGGATCGGTTGTGTTTTATCAGCTTTTACATCGGCTATCGAATATCGGTAAAAAGTCATATCAGTGCACCTCTACTATATTGCACACTTTTATGCTTTTATCCGCCCACGCACTGGGATAGAATATTAGTTATACAACAAGTTGACCAGTAGCTATAATAGATAGTCATAGGTTTCTGTGTATCACTTATTGTCATAACAATTGACAACTAGCTAATGCTATCTAATGTTAAAAGTAATGATGCAAACATGTAGCTAATTAGCTATCTAGAAATAGATGGAACCAACCAAGATATCGACAATTAGCTACCGCATACTGTAGCTAGCAGGAATTTATTGTGAGAATAAATTTTTGCAAATCAAACAATTTTGCTCTCAGAAGAAATATTTTCGATTTTTGTATGCCATATCCGCACCAAGATTAGCTATATGAAAATGTATGGATCCAAAAATGTGTGCTAGCATTAATTTTTGCTATGCATCCAGATTGCAAAATTCGCAAAATTAAAAGCCTTGTGGTAAGTTCCCGCTATACGGTATATCTATTTTAAGAAGTCATTTAATGATTCAGTTACAATCATTGTTAAGTAGCTATAGCTACATAGCTAACCATATCAGATGTATAGGTATATATCTATCTACACATTGCACATTCGTAATCTTGTTGTACAAGCAAACAAGACAAAATTGTTCTGATCAACTTCAGGGTAACTGTAATTGTATAGGTATAGGGAAGACCAATAGTAGCGAGGCATTGAGATAGTCATTTCATTGATAAATATTCGCTCAAATGATCCTCCCAAAAGTCCAAATTGATAAGTTAAAATTTCTGACAGCCCTTTCTGCTTTGCACAAAGCAAGAGATCAACAATTAGTCCAAAAGATGGAGTTTTTGTATTTACTATTGCAATAACATTTCCAGTGAGAGGTGGTGTTTTATTTGCAACTGGAATTGTAAAGCTGAACATGTCAGTTATATTACCAGTGATGGAATCCTCAACAACATAAGTGACAACATTTACATCTTTAGATGGAGGTAGGAACCAGTGTATGAAGTCTTCTTCACTTTGGAAAACTTGTCCAATTTCAAACTGTGAAGTGTACTTGTTAGTCAAAGCTAGTGCATTGGGAACATCTTTTAATGTCATCTTCCTTAAACCAGCTGTTTGTGGTGTGCTGCACAGAAGAGGATCTTCATAAAGCTTAAAATGCCATATTCTAAAAGTAGCCAAGGGCTTAACAATTTCTGTTGGCATATCTTGAATAATTACTGCTTGGTAGATTCTGTTAAATTGAAACTGTCTCATCAATTCTTTCACAGCTAAGTTATACAGTTTGTTAAACAAAGTTTGATCATCTCCTAAAATACGTAAGGGACGCAAAGGAGTCAATTGCACTAATGTAAATGGTTTTCCTCTAATCTTAACACAAATAAGCACACCCCAACTGAACATTGTAGTTGTGGATGATTTAATGGCAAGTACTTTTATTTTAGGATGCAAAGAATACCAATGTAATCGATGTATAGCAACTGATTCATGCAGTTCATCAATTTCACGATGTATGCAAACCCATTCAAATCCTTTTGGCAGAGGATATGGCTCCATTTTCACTTCATCTGTTAGTGGCTCTATAGGACCAACTTCTCCAACCTCTTGTCCAATCCATATTACAGGTAGCCCTTCCCACCTTATGGCATCAGGAACTAACAACTGACTAATTCCCTGTAACGACAATGTTGGCTTTTTTTTGTTCAATAATAAGCGCACTTTGTTAGCATAATCAACATGAATTTGCCACTCAATGATCACTGATCCCACCATAATTTTGTAGTACGATAATGTACCTCTACCAACTTCAAGCACTTCTGTTTCTAAATAGAAGTGATGCTGATGTAATTCAGCAATAGTCAACTGCCTAGGATCTTTATCAAGAACTTCATTAAGAATAGTGTGATTTGGCTTCATTGGTATCACTGGTGCACAATGAGGTATTACTTTATCAAGCTTCATGCCAAAAAAGGCCTTTTTGAAATTTTCCAGTGATTGTTGTGCAGCAGGTATCATAGAAGCAGTAACCATGGCCTCCATCATTCTGGTATCTAAGAAGTTCCAATGATTGCTTTTTGTCAAAGTAAGAAACAAGTCATCAAAAGTTTTATTAACTTGTTCAATGGTAGAAACAACATTCTCAGAAAAAACATTTTTTGGTGACTTTGCTTCTTCCATGCAGGCTTCTTGCATTACATTAAAATTTGAGTTTCTGATAATTCTCTTGACCCCTACAGAAAGCTTCCCAAAGGCACGTTGAATATCTTCATCAGCAGAAAAAGTTAATGCAAGTTGTGAAAATGATGGAGACAACTCCAAATTTTCAGCCGTTGTACTTGATGATTTTGGTGCTGACTCTAGGAATACATGTGGTGTAATAACACTTTGCTGTTTGAGTACGTATCTAAATAACTAACTTCACTACATTACTTATTAGCTAGCTATGCTGCTTCTGATTGGTCTATAGCACTTTGTTTTTTTGACAGATGTTAATTACAAGCATGCAACAGAGAAGTCCTGATAAGAAACTTCATCATGAACCACGGGTAGTGGTTCATAATAGATCAGCCAGATTTTGAGCTAAATTCTAATAGTGCATTCAGGAACAGCACACTTTAGGTGCAGTCAATAATATGTAGCTACTAAAATTAACAGCCTTTTAAATGTCTGAGAATGCTTTGAATAGCTATTGCATAACAGGGGCGTAGCCAGGAATTTAGCTTTACTGAGGCAACATTAAAAGGAAAAGATTCTTCAAATGCAGGGGGTCTGGGGGGCACAGCCCCTCAGAAGCTGACACAATACATCAAAGTCACTTTTAGCATTTTGTTGAACAGCTATGATAACACAATGGCATAGTATGTATGTAATTGTGTGTAGTTTATATGCATGTTGTAAATTTACTGTAGCTAGTTACAATTTTAAACGACAATTTCCTGTTGAATCAAATCTCTTATAGTTGATGGCTCTATATAATCACAAGTAGTCAAAATTATTAGTTACTAGAGTGCATGTTTAACCAACCTTGCATAGGGTTTTCTGTACCTACAATCTCCACAGGAGTAACTCTCTGAGTAACTAACTCACTCAAAGTATTAAGAATGTAATCAAATGCGTGGGCATCGAACCGTTATACTTTTGTACAAGCACACCTAGTAACTTTCAACAAAGAGGTCTGTTGAAGCTTTCTTTTACACCATCTTTGAATTCATCACTTTCTCTTTCTGGCTCATTCACATCAACTATTTGTACATCTTCATCCATAATTATTTTAACGGTCGATCGGGTATTTTTTGACAGTTGATCGGCAATTTTTTAAAAGATTAAATGGCACTAAGGACTGCGAATCAGTTAGGCTCTGCCATTATGACCGAGAATATACTAGTGAGGAAATCGTTATGATATAGTGTAGTATAGCATCCCTATTAATATACTACATTAGGACCATTATCTGAGTGCTTGGTTTAGATTTCAATTTGTTTAATGAGGCATATGCCTCAATTGCCTGTATGTAGCTACGCCCCTGCATAACAGTGATTTGAAATTTACCTGTAAGCGCATGCAATTTGCTATGATTATTTAGTCTAGCTACAGCAAAATGACCACACATAGAACCATCAATTGTATCAACCGTTATAAAACATATTGCTCTCCAGCTGGTCATAGGGTGGTTTTAGAATTAGTCAATTACAGCCCATTTTTGTCTTTGCTACAGCACAAGAAGCCACAATGTGCAGGCCACCTTTCAGAAATGCTTCCCTGGCAAAGATACTGCACTAAAAACTACATAGCCTTTGTTTAAAGCATATCTCTTGGAGTTGAATTTTTAAACCATGCAGGCACGCTCCGGCCGAAGGCTGGCACGCGCCTGGTTTCTTGAAACTGCTTTTGTCCGGGAAGTCGGTATGCGTGTGTGTTTGTTTGTGTGTGTGTGTGTGTGTGTGTGTGTGCCCCCCAGGCTATTAAAAACCATTCACATGAAATGAAGCCTGAATAACCAATCAAACTAGTCCTATACTGCTTTTCAGTTTTTTATACAGCGGTTTGTGAAGTTCTTGCTTTGCAAACTAAAAAGCAGAAGTTGTAGTAATGTGATATGATTGGCTATATTATAAAATAATAGCCAACCATATTGCACTATTACAACTTCCGCTTTTTAGTTTCTGATGCAAGGACTTTGCAAATCGCTGTAATGATACTTGCTGTCAATATTATAGATGGGCGTGGCCTTAGTAACGAAGCGCATCATGTGTTACTGCCAAAGAAGAGCAAGGTAATGCTATGATACAGTACCGCTCACTTTAAACTTGACACAAGCGTGTGTGTGCACGCGTGCATGCACACGTTTAACGCGTGTAAAAGAGAATAATTTGGCGTGTATCGTCAGTGTTGCACGCGAATTTGGCGTGCACACAAATGCACGCGGAACACTAGACATGCACGACACAAATATGCCCGCTACGTGCACACGTTTTGCCATCTAACACGCGTGGCACTCCAGACGTGCACTAAACTAATATGCCCGCTACGTGCGCACGCTTTGCCATCTAACACGCGTGGCACTCTAGACGTGCACCAAGCCGTAATATGCTCGTTACGTGCGCACGTTTTATCATTACACATGCACGTACAGTATATTGGCATAGGAAATGCAGCTGGTTCACGTCACAATACTACAAATCCTACAGTAGCTACAACGACACCCGACAGCATTATCAGACAACTGACCAGTCAGCTGATTGAACCAACTAATCACGTGCCTTTGCCATATATTAAAACCACACTTACCGGAAATTCATTTCTTGAAAATGGCGAGGATGAGTCTAGAGACGAGGAAGAGGGTGCTAACCTTGGATATGCCATAATCTTTACAGCAACGCAGCAGTGCAGGATAGATGTGCAACACGACTGAATGGCGACTCAAAGTATTAGAATACACGTGTCCACTTGTGTAAATCCGTAACTCGCCGTAAATTTTTGTTATTTACTCAAAATTGAAGATACTATAATTTTCCATAATGTAGTAACTATGGTGTGAACTACTCGTATATGGCAAGGACAATAATGGAACACGCGAAATCTACTACTGTGTACAGCGTATGGTAAGTCTTGAGAGTCATACACGTGCCTAAATGCACGAGTGCAGTTCGTGCAAACAGTTAATGCATGAGTGTTCTTTTCGTGCACTGAACTTTGCACTCGTGCATAATATGCACGCGTCGAGGCACGCTACACAGTTCAAGCTACACACGCCAACAAAATGAACGTCTCGTGTGTGCACGCGTGCAGTTCAAGCCACACACGCCAACAAAATGAACGTCTCGTGCATGCACGCGTGCAGTTCAAGCTACACACGCCAACAAAACGAACGTGTCGTGCATGCACGCATGCAATTTCCAATGGTAATACGTCATAGGTCTGTCGTGCGCACGCGGAAAATGTTGCGGGCGTTTTTGAAAATGTGTCGAGCCGTGCAGTTGCTGCACGCGTGTGTCGTCAAGTTTAAAGTGAGCGGTACTGTAGCTGTTCATTTCACAATAAAGGGCGTTTAACCAGCTGTACATTACTAACAAGATGGAGCACTTCAGATTTAAAAGTCATGCGGGTTGCGGAGTTTATAAAACAAGATTAGCCTATATGGCTTAAAACAACTTTATACTACTTTTATCACTACAGTACTGGAGTATGAAGCCGGTTTAAACAAAAGAATTAAATTTGTATGGATTGCTATGTGCTCCTTAGTGATGAGTCTTTGCTCACGTGATTTACTCGTGATGTCATTAATTACTATTACAATACATTGAATAGTAGTTGATTAACAGTGTTATATGCAGTGCCTGGTTTTTAGATGGTAAAACATCAACTTGTATCTTGTTCATTACCAAGTTCTTTGTCCGCATTCATCACTAATAATTAGCAATGCCCACCCCCTTCACTTTATTGCGAACAGCTGATGTGCCCATCAAAGTCTTTAAAAAATGACTACATAATCGAATCAATCTTATACTCACAGTCAACTGAGTGTCACAAATGTACGTAGTCACGACAAGCATTTCTCAAGCTGTTTTCATCTGAGAACAATACAGATCCTTATATAACTGTCCGTATGTGTATTTTATACCATAACCACTGACAAAAAGTACATTATAATTGACTCAGTCAACTGCTCGCCCCTATTGATGTTATAGTGAAAATTTTGGGGCCAGAAGAACGTCCAGGGTAAACTTGGTAGGGTCCATCAGTAGGAATTGTTACATATACAATACCAATGTATCGCCATGGAGCTGGAAGAGATAGCTATGTTAAAATGTGGTAGCAGTGCTTACAAACCTTTTTCAAAGACTGTACAGGAAGGTAACTGCTTATTTATGTGCCATGTGTGAGCTATATAGATAGTTTGATGTCTAGGCCACAGATCAAAGATCACAATAATACAAGTGGTAACAAAAGGGAGAATTCGAAGAGATGGATCCCATACTGGGCACAAGGCCTACGTCAGCACTATAGCCTTGGTACACAGTGGGGCTGAAGATGTGTTGCAAGTGCCCAACAATGCACAAATGGTTAGTAGCAAGTATGCACAGAGTCATGCCATAAGCCTGTGTTTATTAAAAAATTAAAAATTCAAAAGGAAAGTAGGGATTGAATAGTACTACAAAAAGTAAGGTAACAAGGAATAAGATTTTGGGATGAGAGAACATTCTGGCATGAGATAATTTATAAAAGTTTAATCCCTACTTTTGGCAAACCTACTGAAGTGAGGGATTAAACTTTTATAAATTATCTCATGCCAGAATGTTCTCGTTCCAAAATCTTATTCCTTGTTTCCTTACTTTTTGTAGCACCATTCAATCCCTACTTTCCTTTTGAATTTTTAATTTTTTTATCATTCTAGTTTGTTTGCTTTTATACATGCTAAGCATTCATAATAATTTTTCAGCAGGCACACAAAATGTTATGCACGTAACAGGCTTATCGTCACCTTCGGTGAGATTCACACCTTGCTAAAGGAGTATAGAAGAACAAGGAAGGGAATGAAGGATAAAAGGAATCGCCATGGCGCAGTGGGTAAATCGTCTTCGGAACAACATTTTTGTAAATCTGGCGCCATTACCTTTATTGTGTGAAGTTTCTGGAGCTGTACACCTAGCGCAACCAGGTCTTACGGCAGGCTGGCTGGCAGACGAAATACAGGTGAATTTTGAAATTTTCAAAGTTGGCTGTAGGTCGAAATATTCGACTTGTTGCTTTGTTTAACCAAGGTACAGCATTATTACAGCCGTACCAATGCATTCCAGCCGGTTTTTTCGGGTAAAGCCTATTGCAAGGTTGATTTGTAAAGCGCAAAAATTTCTGGAAGTCATACGATTTCCCACCAATCCCTACTATTAAGTACTACCGTACTTAATGATAACAATGATGTCAACTCTGATGAGACACAAGTAGAAGATCTCGATCTAACGTACGTGCCTGAAGTAGATGACAATTCTCAGCTGGACATACCAGACTCATTAAAATCAGAAGGATGCAATATACACTTTTAATAATTTAAAGAATCCTTAGAAACTAGTACTGGACATGGCACAAGTTCTGCTGGGCCATCAACTAGCTAGCTACAGGACGTAACATCAATTACTGGTAGCTACTATATCAGGACAAAGCACGAGTAACAGCATCAGCTGGGTGCCCACCACACTGTGGCCTTGTGAACAAAGTCAGAAAGTTTACCATGTGTAACTATGCCATGCATTTATTTTTAATTGAATTTAAGTGTTAATGTGCATATACATTGTAGCTAGATAGTATTGCTGCATAGAATAGCTAGTAGATTGCATGTACGTATATACCTAGTGGAGCCTGTTGTTATAATACGGTGGTACACACACACACACACACACACACACACACACACGTACATGCATATTATTGTGCAGCTTAGCTAGCTAGCTAGCTAGCTAGCTATATAGCTATGTTTCTTAATTATATTTTACATGGTATGGCTAGCCTGTTTCAGGTGTTTCTATGGATGATTACATCAGGTGATTATAATTAATTAATTGTAAAGCTGGTCAACACCATAAAAGTTTTACCTAGCTCCTACATGTTATGTTCCTGAGTATGTGCAATGGATGGCCATAGCTAGCTATTAGCTATACTCTTTACCTCTAGTAGATGGCAATAACATTCCCTCAATTTTATATGCTGCATCGTTTAGTTCAATGCCAGGAGCTCTTAAAGCTTTAATCAATTGATTCCAGGTTGCATCAGGTTGTCTATTAAGCCACAACTCCAACATTTCCATACAACACTCAGTAATATTTCCAGCATTGTTTTTCTTGATTACATTTACAGCTCGTTCATCTTTTTGTTCCAGTAACTCCAAACCGACATCGTACCATCTATCAGCAATCAAGTCTCTCACAAATCTTAAATTTTTCAATGCAGGACAATCAGAACCTTTACATTGCATATAACAAATGGAGATAAAAGCATGCATATGACAAATTAATATGGACCCAAACACATACATATAGGCCATGAAGCTACATATGTGGATGTACATATTATATTAGGTTATCAAATTAGCTGCTTGTTATGTATATAATTCTGTGAGGAATTTCTGCATAGAAATTAAGGGTGGTCACGGGTTTCTGAAGCCGCACAAATGACCGACTTTATAACCTTGCCTCGTGTCTGTAAAGCATACCCGGACCTTGCAGCAGTGATTGGGTGAATGGCCAGTCTTTACACTATTTGACAAACCAAACTGGAACTCCGAGCGTCTATAAATGGCTAAGTTACAGCGCGCTGAGTTCAAAGATGGTTTTTTTGTATCTAGTCTCCGAGTTTACCTGGAAACTCCTTGAGAATCCTGCTGAAACATCCTTGATAGAATATTAAAATCCTCTTGGACGATTTTTAGAGAAAACCTTACCATTCAGGAGAAACAAGACAAAAGGGTAGCGCGCAAAGAAACTCTAACTTCGAGGCAGCATAACTTACGCCTCCAACCTTATTTTTACAAAATCGTCCGAGAGGATCTGCAAAATTAAGTTGCCAGTATCGTATCAAAAATTGAGAGCTCCATGATAATCGTACAAAAACTAGATAGATTTTTAAACACAGTGTGTAGTATATGCGCACGCCGCAACATTATTATAATAAACCCTACACATTTTTAAAACCACAAGCATACAAAACAGTGTCTATTTCACTCTTGCCAATGCCTCTGTCTTATCTTCACGAATACCTACAACTCTGCTGTTGGCTGATCGACCGGCTGAGATGAAACTTGGCACCCAGGGAGAGTTGTTCTTACTTTGGCATTGCCGATATCAGCTAAACCGATCTTCCCTGTAGCTATTAATGTACAGACAAATACTACAAACAGCTTGTAAAGACATTTAAACAACTAACAAACTATTTCTCACCTGAAGAAAGAGTGACAGCATGTTTTCGCACGCATGCATATTATTGTAGCGTTATAAAAACACTCGCACAGCAGTAGAACTTTGTTTACAGTCTGTTTCTCTTACAAACGAGACAATAAACTTCTTCCTTTGCAGCACATTTCTTCACCACGTAAACAATAGGATTATGCGCCTGTTACGGATACCCAAGTATGCAAACAATTACTGTGTCAGCCGCATGCGGTTAGTAAGGAGGCGCTTGCATGGCTTCAGAAACCCACGACCACCCTTAAGGTTGTCAAGTGTATTTACATAAACAGAATAAAGTAAAACTGTTATACTTAAGTGAACTAATTACTTGATTTTAAAGAAAATTTCATCAAGGATTTTCATAAATATAACAAATATACAAAGCAAAACTGCTGTTTTGACATTTTAAATTATAAATATAAGTGAACAAACAATATGTGAGTACTTGATCATTACTTTAAAGAACACTCAACATCATAAAAAGTGTAATCGGTTCAGCCATACATTTATTTATTATAATATACATTAGTGCATCAGCGGCCATGAAACCATAGATGTACAAGCCAGTGGCACCAGTGTACTATTTACACAACATTTCAGCCACTTGTAGCTTGGAAACCAATGAGCTTGTGTCTGTCAAATCTATATCAAGACTCATGATAGTGAGTCACGAGGCCAAGAAGAAGTGTAGCAATGCGACGACTGAGTGAGTTATTTACACGTAATACTACACTGAAATTTGCAAATGCTCTAGCTAAGCCGCCATGAAAGCTATCGCTTAGTTATTACTAGGGCTCAAACGAATAGTACATTTTGATATTCGAATATTCTTTAATTTTAAACAAATAATCCGAATATTCTTTTACATGTAAAAGTGATAAAATGGCACTAATTTTTGGTTATTTATGACGGCTATCTCACTTACTATACTTATAATGAACATAACTCACTTAAAAATCATGAAGTTGAACAGTTAAACATTGATTATTAGTTGATATTTTGTACAGTGTGCAATACTTTAAACCCCAAAACTCTCACTTTAAATAGTAAACGAATAATTGGTTGAATATTTTTGAATCCGAATAGTAGTAAAACGAATATTAATCCGAATATTCAAATATTTGTTTGAGCCTTAGTTATTACAGATCCAGAACGTTCTTACTATATAGAATAAATAAACCAAGAATGGAGGAAATTGGCGCCATACATTCCTAAGTACCAGTGCCATTGCAAATTTTATGGCGCTCACCGTGCGCCCATGCCTGAAGAATCATCGTTTTTAGCCTGATTTGCTCGTTACTCAAGAATTAGTACCTTCATTGTTTGATGAATCAATAACGTTGGGCCAGTCTTCTGATACAGCCTTATAAATTAAGTACTTCTTCACAAAAAAATTTTTACTCGGAAGTTGTTTCATTTTCATTGCACACTTTGTAGGCCTGCAGGAGCTTGCGTGAACCCCGCAACAAACTCTCATTTTGTACATTCACTTGTTTGTCTAATAACTCACTCGTTCCTTCATGGATTTCAGCCAAATTTGTATCAGCACTTCTCCTACTTGTCATAATATTTTCAGCCTGAAGTAAACACTTGAATGTATTTGAGAAAGGCTATTACACTGCAGGTTGATAGTTTCCATAACTTGGACCCCTTCAAATAATTTGCATAAAATTTCAGACACAATCTATATTGACTAGATTTTTTAATTTAAAAAGGGGAGTAGGGATCGTATAAAAAGTAAGGAAACATGTTGTTGATCACTCACCACCCAGCATATTGCATGTGTTTACTCAAGTATACAATTGCAGCTGGGTAAGCGTTCATACATGCACAAATGAAACACATTCTCTAGCACTTCTACAAGATTTAATCCCTACGTTGGCTGCATGATGTTTTGCTTTGAATGCTGGCTGCCAAAGTAGGGATTAAATCTTGTAGAAGTGCTAGAGAATGTGTTTCATTTGTGCATGTATGAATGCTTACCCAGCTGCAATTGTATACTTGAGTAAACACATGCAATATGCTGGGTGGTGAGTGATCAACAACTTGTTTCCTTACTTTTTATACGATCCCTACTCCCCTTTTTAAATTCAAAAATCTAGTTTGTTTACTTTTATAGCTAGCTGTTACAGGCACTAAGACTGGAATTATTTCTTAGCAATTGATATCTACATAGTTTACAATGGCTCGCTACATATGTGCCACGCCCACCTTTACAACAGATTCATTTCATCACAATACCAAGTGTCTATATGGTAAAACGACTTGTACTGTGAAGGAAGGACTATAATCTACTCGTAGCCAGACCATTTTATTTAATACACAGCTACTACGTAGGTCGTTAATAGGTGTCCAATTATAAGCGCTTAATGTTATAATTAACATCTGGCGCTTACAATTCAGAAGATCGATAAAGCAGCTGCGTGCAAATAAATTGGTCTGGCTATGGAAGATGAAACTATAGGGAAAGACTGAATTCTTCTTCCATTATGCGTTACGGATTGCATCAGTAAGCATGCGCCTATCCAAGGTGTTTATTGTTACATTTTAACACCTTGCGTGGAATGTTGACACCTTCGTAATATTTCGTCATCCTTTGGTTGAGGAAGATCAATCGATGAAGATAGAACAAAGGACAAGCTATGGCGCAGTGGACAAACCTTAATCAAAACAACACTTTCGTAAATCCGACGTGATTACCTTTGTTGTGTGAAAAATCTGGAGCCATACACCTAGCGGAACTGGGTCTTATGGCAGGCTGGCAGGCTGGCTGGCAGATGAAATACAGGTAAATTTTGAAATTTTTAAAATTCGCTGTGGATCAAAATATTAGACTTTTGGCTGCGTTTAACAAAGATACAGCCTAATTACAGCAGTACTAATGCATCCAGGTAGGTTTTTTCGGCTAAAGCCTGTTATAAGGTTGTTTTTAAGTGCGAAAATTCTGGAAGCCATAGTTTTTCATAGCGATCCCTACTATTAAGTACTACCATACTTAATGATATATCAATCTTTAGTAAAAGGTGGGGCTGAGTTTTCAAACTTAAGCTTCAAAGTTTAAGTTATAGTTGTATCACAGGATATCTTTGTTATTACACGAGTCTGAGGCGAAGGTGAGGACAAGTGTTAATAACAAAGATATCCTACTACATGACTAAAATTATAAGTGCTCGTATGTGTATAATAAGTGCCTAGAAAGATAAAAGAATCATTAAAGAATCTGACTAGCTTAATGGTTAGTAGCTAGCTAGAGTAAGCCACCGGTTATCAGCCACCACACGTTCAGACGCAATATTTCTTAGAACTGATAAGGTTGAGGCTACAGAGGCTTGCATGCAAAATATTACACTTGCAGGTTTCTTTGTTTGGATGCGGTAGCTCTAAAAGTGACGTGTCTGAAACCTCTCAACTATCGAACAGGTAGTACTCGCAATCCTTAAACCTAACCTAGTCTTTCTCCAATCGATGTTAAAGAGTAACTCCTACACTCCATAAATACATAATTGTATTTCGCTTATTTCTTCTTGGCTACAAAATATAAATTGGAAACCAAACATCACCTGATCATTAGTCGGACACTCATTGTTCCGAGAATGAGTATACTTACCGTACCATGTGGATACTTTTCTACAAATCAAGTAGTTTTATGCTTTGGAAAAGCAGATATGGTCATAATAATTAAGCACCTTGATCAAGCGCACTCAAAATGCTTAATTAATACGTGCTAATCATAAAAATCACGTGTCTAATAATTAATGAAGTGGTTTTTAAACCTGGCGCATGCCATTGTTTTTAAACGGCACATGCCAGGTTTAAAAACAACTTCATTAATTATTAGACACGTGATATTTATGATTATTAAGCATTTTTGAATGCACTTGATCAAGACACTTAATTATTATGATCATATCTGCTTTTCCAAAGCATAAAACTACTTTTGATTTGTAGAAAGGTATCCATATGGTACGGTAAGTATACTCATTCTCGGAATGAGCGTCCGACTAATGATCAGATGATGTTTGGTTTCCATTGATTTATATTTCATAGCCAAGAAGAAATAAACGAAATACAAGTATATATTATGGAGTGTAAGAGTTACTCTTTAACATCGATTGGAGAAAGACTAGGTTAGCTTTAAGGATTGCGAGCAGTACTACCTGTCCGATAATAAACACTATTGTATGATAATTGAGAGGTTTCGGACACGTCACTTTTAGAGATACCACATCCAAATGAACAAACCTGCAAGTACGATATTTTGCATGCAAGCCTCTGTAGCCTCAACCTCTCTTAAGGCATATCAGGTGTTGGAATATTCCTTGTCAGTTCTAAGAAATATCATGTCCGAATGTATGGTGGCCGATAATCAGTGGCTTACTCTAGCTATATACCTCCACAAAAACATCATGTATAGGTGTGTCATTGTGTACTAATTTTGTATCTGTAGTTACATGGCTAGAAGTATCTGTATCAGTGCATGCATGTGATGACTGAGGGATGCATGTGCATGGGTTGATTTGTTTGTATATGGAGGTTATGCACAAGGCGTGTCACCGCGCAAGTGCATAAAAGTCGGCCATTTTGAGTGGCCAACAATGTACAGGAGGTAACGGTAGAAAAATCCCGCCAAAGTAGTTTTACCTAATCAACCTACGGTAACTTAGTACAACGATAAACACCATAGTTACTATGTTAAACTAATACACATATTGGGAGGAGGAAGGTAAGAACGACGTCACGGGCAAAATCCCCATACAACACTCCAGCTCTTTCCCACTCATTTCACGGCAATACACGGTAAATAACCTAGAAATTTAAGGCGCACATGCAAGGCCACGCCTTATGCATAACCTCTATAATCATAGATGCATGTTTAACCATACTTAACCATACTGCTTACTCAGTTATTCGTATGTGACTAGTCGATAGTCGACACACTTGTTTCAATGGAAGCTATATCCAAAACTTGTACATCGTGCAGTGACCTGTATAGTTTGTGAACACATGCATGCCAGTGCCATCATGTGCAAAAGGATGACGAGTCACATACGCGTACTGGCGCTAACAAGCAGCCTATTCTTACGTGACTGTACAAATTTCTATGTATGCATGGCTATATAGACTATAGCAAATCCAATCCAAACCAGCCATAAATCAGTCACGTATGAATAGCCTATAACCAACACACTAGCTATGCGTACAGGCCCATACGAATAGCCACGGCCTTTTCAAAAACCTGCAAAATCAGCAAAAATTTTTACCCTCAAAATATTTAGGCTACCACTCGGCAATTACTGAGAGTGATGCTCGCCTTGATGTTGGGATCAGAGTTTTTGGGTGTTCATCATCAACAGGCACATTTTGATGTTCAGTATTCAATTCTTTGGCATCAAACTTCCCTCTCCACCTGCTTTAGATCTCATGACTATGAGAAACGGCGGATATATGAACAGCGAGTATGTGAAACTGATAGACACTACGTAATACTAAATCGAAATTACTGCATCTGGTTGTCATTGTTCCTAGTAATAATGTGATCTTGGTAATTGGGGTGAGCCTTAGCGAGCCCCACCATATGGGATCAACAGTGAAATCTGTCTTCTTGCTTGCTTGTTTGCTTGATACATCAAAATCCCTTTATAAGGCTGAAAGCCATTTAAGTGTAAACTAACATTACATCAAACAGGTGGTGTGCTAACCAGCATGCTTCCGCCTTCCCACGTGACCATACAAATTGTATGAATCATAAATATCTATGCATGCATGCATTCTCAGGTTCGCCCCTCGATGCTGTGTGCATCTGTCTAGTAAATTATGGTTAGCACTTGAATGGTATATACATGCCTATGGTTAGCATTTAATGGTTCCCGTGCTATGGTTAGCACTCCATGTGTCTTATGTAATTACAAGAAACGTACGCAACAACATGTCGAGACGTGGTGAGTTATGGCAGATGAAGATGTGGCAGTGTCAGAGACGAGGCGTTGTCTTCGCCCATTACAGTGTATGGCGTAGTCTTTCTTCTCTGTTCATCTTCTATGGCATGGTCGCTACACGAGGTCCTCACTGTAATCTACACCTGTGGCATGGTCAACTACACGAAACAAATAAGGAAGTCCTGTAATGTACGACGTTTATTTCACTGGCAGTAATTTTACCCCATTGTGTTATCCGTGACACGAACCATTACACACACCTAATATGGAAGTGCAGTAATCTACGCTATTGATTAATCATGGCATGAACCATTACACACGCCTAATATGGAAGTGCAGTATGATTAATCGTGGCATGAACCATTACACACGCTTAATATGGATGTGCAGTAATCTACGCCGTTGATTAATCGTGGCATGAACCATTACACACACCTTATATGGAAGTGCAGTAATCTACATCATTGATTGATCGTGGCATG
Source organism: Spongia lamella (assembly GCA_963930835.1). Classification (NCBI taxonomy): domain Eukaryota; kingdom Metazoa; phylum Porifera; class Demospongiae; order Dictyoceratida; family Spongiidae; genus Spongia; species Spongia lamella. Next base: position 8,009,438 of record OZ005751.1, on the reverse strand, counting down.
AACCATTACATGTACCTGATATGGAAGTGCAGTAATCTACGCCGTTAATTCAGCCGTGACACGAACCATTACGCGCACTTCTATGGAAGCACAGCAATTGACGCCAACCGTATAAGGTGAATGCTTAATTCAACGCTCAAAGAAAGTGTAAGGTATCCGTTTTATATCATAGTTTATCGTAAACGTGACCATTACACCAGCTACTCACTAGTGTGGGGCTATCCATTCTATATCGTAGTTTATCGTAAACGTGACCATTACACCAGCTATTCACTAGTGCGGGGCTATCCATTTTATATCGTAGTTTATCGTAAACGTGACCATTACACCAGCTATTCACTAGTGCGGGGCTCGCTTAGGCTCGCCCCAATTAACCACAATGAGTGAATAAACTTTCTAATCAAAGCTTAGAGTTTGTAACAGTTAAGCTGATCATTTGATGTTAAGATTGCATATAGCACTGAATGGCTAAATAGATGCATTGAATCAGCTGCCTTGCTGCCCCATAGCCGGCTACATAATTTTCTACAATATAAAGATAGATGACTATTAGATGTTGTTTATAAAAGATATAAGATACAAATCTTCCTTTACACTTTGTCAAAAGCCACGGGCCTCACTATTTACTTTTCTTTATAATAGCCGATACCTCCCATGACTTGCTTATTATGCATGCTTGTGATACCTTTTGTGATGAATTAATTGGGGCGAGCCTGAGCGAGCCTCACCATACGATTTGGCGATTAGAGATGGTTCCATGGTTTATGCCCGAAACCAACACGAGAAGACACAGAATCGATCATCGCATGTGCCACCTGCTATAATGTGTGGACAATGGTTCCATGGTTCATAAATCAAATGAACATGAACGGAAATGGTAACGGTTATCACGTGCTGATCCCCCTACTGTTTTGCTGGACAATGGTTCCATGGTTCATGAATCAAACAAACACAAACAGAAACGGTAATGATCATGCGCCGACTCTGAATCGAACAAACACGAACAGATACGGATAACTATCATCTCACGTGCTGACCCCCCTGGACAATAGTTCCATGGTTCATGATTCAAACAAACACTAATGGAAACAGCAATGATCATCTCACATGCTGACCCCCTACTGTTTTGCTGGACAATGGTTCCATGGTTCATGATTCAAACGAACACGGACAGAAACGAAGCGATCGTGGACTAGAGAATTATTCTATGGCTTCATGGCCTAACAGCAACACTGCAAAAGGTCATGACTGATATGAAAATCGAAATGAATAACCCGCATTCTTAAAGGCTAGAGCGACAGCAAGAGAAACTGAAAAAGAGGGACGTACGTAGCTGGCACAAAGAGTGGCTAGAGAGAACACCGATGAAAGATGGGAGGCTAACGAAAAGAGGAAAATGAATGAGAAGGAATGCAAGAATTATTCATATTAGTTTCACTACCTTATAATTTGTTTAGTCTACACCATGCATAAACTAAGCTATATGTATACATGTAGCTAGCTAAAGATGCACTGAAATTTTGGTATATGCCTATGGCCTTGCACAAATCGGCTCGCCCCACGATGCTATAGCATCTGCCTAGTATTATTACATATGTTATTTCAATCCACACCGGCTGTAATTACTTTACTGTTAGTATCCCAGTTTTCATGAAATATGTACCACTACAATTTTTAAGACCATCATGTAGATAGCTGCACTATTACTTGTACGCTGAGACTGAACTGTACATGTTTTGTTCTCTGTGCTTATAATTATTACAATGTCAAATTGCATGTGAAGGTCATCAATGGTAGCTAAGTGTATACATACATCTATCATAGCACCAGGCTCGCCCCTCAATGCCGTGCATTCATCTAGTAATATGATTTCCTCTCGTTTTTAACGATTGTGAAACCCCAACAAAACCGGATGACAATACATCGATACATGCATAGGTCCCAAGGGGTCCTTAACTATTCCAAATCATGTTGATGGCTCTAGGAATCACTGTTGGAATCAACGAATCACGTCGAGATTCTTTGATTCAGGAATCATAACTGCTCCACAAATTTAGTAATTCTCCATATATTATGAATCACGTGAAATGCATACCCTTATTTGGTAAACAGGAATCACAAGAATTGATTCTGGAATCTTGGAATCAAGCCAAGATTCCGAATCACGTCGACGAAAATTCATTTGCGGACCCCTCGATAGGTCCGACTCGCACAGGTCCATGCACTGTATTAAACTGGATGCGCCTACATCAGGATTAGACTGCGCCAGCACGCGGTGCTACCGTGACACCAGACCAGTTTAGCCACAGAATAAGTATACAAGTACATCAATGAAAAACATCTCACCTCGTTGCGATATAGTAGCCACCTCAGTAGCCATTTTCAACCTGGTTTTATGTCAAGTCTCGGGGTCCAAGTGGTTAAAAGCTTCCGTAAATTTTCGTTGTGAATCGTGTTACTAGATTTGACATTGGGGTTGCGCTCGTGGGTTGTGATTAAACCATAGTGATTAAACCGAGGATTGGACGGTGAGAGATTACATAAGGTGGGCAAAATACACATCATGCTATGCATACTGCGGTGCCACTATCCTCGCCGGGCGAATTTTTTGGGCAGACTTTCAACTTAGAAAGTTTTCTTTAATAATTTTCCTTTGGATAATTAAAACAGTTGATCATTATGGAAGTGTGTCATCTGCCGCACGTGATGTTCAACTTTTCACGTTCAATTAGCTCCATGAAACGCTTGCCGATTTAAGTTTTCTCCTTTAGATTTCTGTCTACCAGTAGGCATTACGCTATGGCGATAAATTAAAGTGGACTGCTTTCACTATGTGCGTGCCTCACGTGAGTTTATTATTGCATTTAACCATATATCCTCGTTATCACTGTTGTGCAGGCTTATTAAATGAATACATCTTGGCTAATAAATTATCACTATTTGTTATGTACATTTGTAGAGAGCCACACAAGTTTATGGCTGGGTGTGTCTCAAGGGACTGATGGCAGGCCCACCAGTAGCACTCCTGCAGGTAATCAACACTACTGATTAGCTAGCTACTTGTAATGAAAAATCTCGTGTTTCACAGGTGCCTTTGAAGCCATGGCTCTCATAAAGGATATTCCTTGTACTCGCATGAATTATTCAGAGTCAACTATGTCAATATAAATTTAAAATGTTTCTATGGAGATGTAGGAACGCATTATGAGAGATACAGAATCCAGAGATACACGACTAGTGAAGGAATGATAAGATGAACTACAGGAAATTTATGGAATTTTGTAATACAATCGAAAGCTGAGTTAGGTACCAAAGAAATCTTTTAAAATTCACGTGGCAGTCTGAAACAAAGTATGTCAAGGGAGAAGCTGTTAATGCGGGATTTGGAATCCCTTGGCTTGAACACAACTCAGCTGCTTCTTAGTGACCAGTAAAACTGAATCCTCCATCATAAATCTTCCAAACAGGAGGAGCACCTGCTCTGTTCATACAACATTGTAAGCACATGACAACTCCAATGTTACCTCGGTAACTTAGCTTTCGATTTTCAATTGTATTGCAAGATTTGGTAAAACTCCACTATCACCATAATAGACAATAAAATTTTCATAATTATTATTATACACATGCAACAAATTTTGGACTTTCGCATTATTGTGCTGTTCTAGGGCTTGATGGAAGCAGCCTTGAGCAAACTCATGAATGATTCAGTGATCATTTGATGAAATACCAGTCTTGTTGAACAAAAAGGTTGATATCCACTTGATCCTTGTTTCTAATTCTAAGCGGCTCGAAGGCACCTAATTGTATTTATATAATTATTATGAATTATGATTGATCATTAGTGTTATCCATACCTGACATTGAATGGTGTGCTGGTATCCCAGCCTTTGGTAGATCTGCACATTGGCTGTCCAGTCTCTACAAACACACATACTGATACAACTTATAAATTACCCAATTTTTAGCAAAATGCATTCATTTGATAAGCCTCTACAACAGAATAATATGGATATACACAGAACATATAATGCAATAATAAAATCACGTGAGGCATCAGTGCACGTAGGAAGCAATCCACTTTATCGCCACAGCGTAATGTCTACTGGTAGAGATCAACAACTCAATGTTAAATTGGCACGCGTTCCATGGAGTTAATTGAACGTGAAAAGTTGAACATCACATGTGGCAAAAGACACAGCTTCCATAATGATCAACTGTTTTAATTATCCAAGCAAAAATTATTTAAGAAAAAAATTTCTAAGTTGAAAGTCTACCCAAAAAAATTTGCCCGGCGCAAATTTTTTTTGGGCAGACTTTCAACTTAGAAAATTTCTTCTTAAATAATTTTTGTTCGGATAATTAAAACAGTTGATCATTATAGAAGCTGTGTCATTTGCTGCACATGATGTTAAACGCATGCCATATGATTTAACATTGAGTTCTGTTCTACCAGTAGACATTACCATAGATATAAGCACCATGGATTGGAAATAGCCCATAGTTGTAGTGTCTGCATCCGTACCACAGTATTTAACACTTTCGAAGGTGTTAATAACAAAATATCACGATAGTATATCGAATTAAAGCGGACTTATATAGAAGGAGCTTTGGGTTTTTGTCTGGTACCGCCATGACGTTTCTGTGACAATATTTTACAGTGGTTTTAGAACGTTCCTGATTAATTTTACTTCAATTCGTGGGGTTTATTGTAAGTTGGGTTGGTTTGTATGAGTACTAGCCTAGGGCGTAATGGCAGATTTACAAAAGTTGGTTTGGGCTCTAATTTCCTTATAAATATGTGTCCACCCTCACAATATTTGCGTTACAGACTCTGCTTATATATTTACATTGTTTGGCGGTGTTTTTGATGATTGAAAGTTTATTTATTCTAGGTTTCATAGGTTATGATACCCCCATACCCAATGAAACCTAGAATAACTCAACTTTCAAAGAAGCAAATTCATTAAAAACACTGCCAAACAATGTAAAAATATAAGCAGAGTTTGTAACGCAAATATTGTGAGGGTAGACACATATTTAAGGAAGTTAGACTTGCCGATCCATCTAACACCTCTCTAATCCTCCTCACTTGTCATTTGGCAATCGTAGCTCCATGGCCACTGAGTCTATTTCGATCCCTAGGTATGTCAGCCTTGTGGCTGGACCTTCACACTTCTCGTGGGTTACTGGGACACCCAGCTGATCACATGTTGTTATCAGACAGGCTTTGTTATCCTCACACTCTATTAACCCTGCTGCCCCCATGGTGATGTAGTCATCCAAGTAGTGCATCAGGTGTGTTACCCCTGCATTTTTGTACACCATTCCAGCATGTCTGCAACTTCTGTAAAAATCCTAGGGGCCGACCATAGGCCAAACAGTAAGCATGTGTCTATGTAAAAGTATCCTTTCCACTGTTACTTTCTGTCATCCGTATGCACTGAGACCATCCAATAGGCACTCTTAAGATCTATCTTTGCCATCATGGTGCCTCTTCCCATGGCTCCTACCTTCCTTGCCACCTCATCACATGTAATGTATGTCACCGAGCATACCTCTCTAGGGATGCTGTCATTGATGCTAGCACCCTGTGGACTTCATAAGTCCACCATTTTCCAGGGGCATGACCTTTTGGAATTACCCCAAACCGGCTGATCTGCACTCCTGTTACTGATCCTGCTTCAAATGGACCTTAGACTCTGCCTGCTTCCACTTCTGCTTGCACTTAGTCTGCCACCACCTGTGGGTTGGTGTCTGTTGACAGCATATTTGACCTTGCCAGTCTGCACCTCCTTGTGGCATAATCAAAACCAACCTTGAACCCCTTCTTGAGTCCCTCTAAGCCATAACTTCCATTGGTCCACCTTAAGTGAGGAGACTATCCTGTAGAGGTTTGGGATTGCACATCTTCCCACTGTGGCACCCTTGTGGGGCTGTCTGTCAAACCTAGAGGTGATAAGACACATGACTGGTTGCCTCCCCTCCTCTTCAGGGACCCATCTATATCCCTGCATGTCTATAAGTCTCCTGGGTGCCTGTCTTATGAGTAACCCTCCCCCTATTGGTACCCCCTTTCCTTCCCTGGCCCTATCTCCCGTCCAGATCTTACTGCCACCTGACACTCCTTCCCTAGTCAATGGGATAAAAAATAATAAATAGATAATTTGCAAGTACTCAGAAAATTGTCAGAAATGATGATAGTGTAATGTGATGGTAAAATGGTTGATATATTTTGTAATGTTACATACTGGAACAGACAAAATGGATAAGGATTGTTGTAAATAGAATGCTAAACAAAAACACCCTGGGTGTAAAAAAAGTGCGAGGCCAATTAGAAGCAGTATTGCAAACAGGTGCGACCAAAAACTTTGATATCAGTTGAGGCCAAGAAGTTACTTATCAAAAATCTTTTTAACTACTTGAATGACATAAAATAGTTTATAGCATATTTTTACAACCATGATTGGCTTTGTCACTTGGCCACCTTTATTAATAATGATGGTGTAAAAAAGGTGGCCAAGTGACAAAGCCAATCATAGTTGTAAAAATATGCTATAAACTATTGTATGTCATTCAAGTAGTTAAAAAGATTTTTGATAAGTAACTTCTTGACCTCAACTGATATCAAAGTTTTTGGTCGCACCTGTTTGCAATACTGCTTCTAATTGGCCTTGCACTTTTTTACACCCAGGGTGTTTTTGTTTAGCATATCACCACTTTTTTGGAAACAGACGTTATTACTAGCAAGCAGCAGAAAAGTACTGCATGGGCATAACTTGTACTTGCTTAGCATACAATATTGTAAATTAAACTTTGAAGCTGAATTTTGAAAAACTCAGGCATACAATTTATTTTTAACTTTCACTACAGAGTGATACATCAATATAGATTGTATATCTGAAAATTTATGCAAATCATTTCAAGGGGGTCCAAGTTATGGCAACTATCAACCTGTAGTGTAATAGCCTTTCTCAAATACATTCAAGTGTTTACTTCAGGCTGAAAGTAGTATGACAGGTAGAGCATACATGGGAGAAGTGCTGATACAAATTTGGCTGAAATCCATGAAGAAATGAGTGAGTTATTAGACAAATAAGTGAATGTACAAAAAGAGAGTTTGAAAAAACTTCCGCGGTTCACGCAAGCTCCCACAAGCCCACGAAAAAGTGTGCGATGAAAATTTTTAATTTTTTATCATTCTAGTTTGTTTGCTTTTATACATGCTAAGCATTCATAATAATCTTTCAGCAGGCGCACAAATGTTACAGGCGCTTACGTAATAATTATGCTTGTTTTCAGGCGCTTGTTAACAACGCGCTTACATGGCAAAGCAGCTGTGTAATAGCAAATAACGCTCGAAAAACAGCAAAAGCTTGGCTATAATCTCGAAGTTCACGATGTAATAAAGTACACGCGTACATGCGAAAACATCGTGCCATGGTGACACTGTAACTAATTATATCACGTGCAAGCCAGGTTTTTGCGTGACGTAATAAGCAGAAGCCGTAACAGGCTATCGTCACCTTCGAAGGTGAGATTCACACCTTGCTAGGAATATAGAAGAACAAGGAAGGGAATGAAGGATAAAAGGAATCGCCATGGCGCAGTGGGTAAATCGTCTTCGGAACAACATTTTCGTAAATCCGCCGCCATTACCTTTATTGTGTGAAAGTTCTGGAGCCCTACACCTAGCGCAACCGGGTCTTACGGCTGGCAGGCAGGCAGGCAGGCAGGCAGGCAGACGAAATACAGATGAATTTCGAAATTTTCAAAGTTGGCTGTAGGTCGAAATATTCGACTTGTCGCTTCGTTTAACCAAGGTACAGCATCATTACAACCTTACCAATGCATTCCAGTCGGTTTTTTCGGGTAAAGCCTATTGGAAGGTTGTTTTATGAAGTGCGAAAAATCGGGAAACCATACAATTTCTTACCAATCCCTACTATTAAGTACTACCGTACTTAATGATTCTGCTATTAGTACTACACATTCCATTTGTAATGGTTATTATGCGTATTATTGGTTGACCCATACTCTGAAAATGAGAATTCTTAAGTAATAGTTGTAACATGGGCGCGAGGGATTTGCCTGATATGTACGCCCAAGGCCCGAGGGATGAGGGGCATGCATATCAGGCAAATCACGAGCACACGTTACAGGTATTATGTATCACTTCCGTGCGTGGGCGAGCGCCAAACAGCTCAAATCCTACGCATACGTTTGCTGAACTCCTTTTATATATGCACTTGCGAAGGTTCGATTGTGGGTTTCGAATTAGTTTCTAGGAACATGTGCAATAAATATTATCAAAAACTAGCGCTCAGAAATAGAGACAAATAGTGAGTGTAATAAACATAGTACTACAGCGCGTTTTGCACTGTGTAAGAAGCGAGTTTTGCATTGTATAAGCGTGTTACTATATTCTAATTATTGCCATGCAAGTAACTCACTTTAAACAGCTTCCTCTTTGTACATAAACTTCCATACAACAACCAGTAGGGTACAAAGAAAACATTTAGCGATTAAATTCCACTTCCTAAACTATGCTAATACTAATGAATTCAAACCCACAATCGATAGACGTTATGTTGTGCCAATATAAAGAGTGGCATAAGTTGCAGATTCAGATCAAGGGCATATTTTCGCAGGATACAACTAGTTGTATCCCGGCTTTTCCCTTTGAACCGCCCACGCAAAGTGATACATCTATAATTGTCTTGTTTACTACCTTGTGTGGTACTATTATATCTAACCCTGCATAACCAAATTTAAACCTGCTGGACCAGGTACAATACCCATTTCCAAACATTAATAGTCCATCAATTATTATTACTATGTGATGATAAGTTTGTGAGTCTTTTCCGTAATGCAAATATATTCCTGTGTAGCAGTGCAATGTGAAATCTACCACTATGTTACTCAGATAAAATGTTCCATTTAAATTCTCACCACAAATGCCATAATGTGAAAAAGTGGTATTTATTATTGCACAAGAGAAGCAGTTGTTTAGTATCACATTACAAGTATTGTCATTGTCTTCATATCTCTTCTCATATGCTTTAAACACCACATTTGAGATAGAAAATTTAATTGAATCACAAATTTTCATATACACTTGTAAATCAATAAACAATATAGATTTATTGATAGAACTTCCAATTATTGTAAAGTTGCGTAAATACTGAAGTGTCATGTTTATGGTACATGATGCTCTCCTGGTAAGAAGTGATATTCAACATTTGACACAACAGGCAATGAACCATTATTATCCAGCAAGTATTGACTGAGTGTAGCACAAGGTTGCAATGAACAACTGGCATTAGTTGAATTATCAGGTAAAACATAAAATACCTGATCATGATGAGCAGCTGCAGACATTGAAGTTAATATGACTACATGTAAAATGACTGCAATTGATTCTCCCATTTTAAATGGCATATAGCAAATATGTAAGTTACTTGACAAAGAGAATTAGCAAGCAGACATAAATATAGAAGTACTAGAAAATCGCTGTAAAACTGCACATTTATATATATTATATATATATTGAAATATTTTGAAAAGATTGTTTATACTTTCAGTTTGCATTATGTTTTTGTTGTAATTATGAACAAATTGACCAAAAACAGATGGTTATGTTGTAATTTTAGTAAACACGTAATTACTAGTAGCTACAGACAGTAACTATACTATTATTTATACATTTATACATGCAGCCACTACCAGCCAGTATAGCTGTTTAAAATGCATGTTGCTTATACGTATATGCTACGTATACAAAAACACCTTTGGTGTAAAAAGCAAGGCCTGGTTAAGTCAGAAGCACCATGTAATCATGTTATTCTTAATTGTACATATACAGATGGGACTGAAAGGCATGATATCAGCTTACGTAGAGGCCGAGATTCAATCATAGCATGCATGCAGCTATTTACAATCATGTGGACACAAACAGTAACCATGATCAATTAACATTGCCAACAAATGATAAGATTGTGATCAACATTTATGTGTCAATCCTATAGCTATAGCTAGCTAGCTGACTACCTAGCTGACTACCTAGCTAGCTAGATAGCTATATAAATATAAATTGAGGTTGATCATCACAAGATGTATGTATGGATTAAATTTTGATACGCAACAGTTCACAATTATCAGATCACAAACATTACCTAGCTTGTCACTTAACAACTACAGTAAATATATATAACCCCCTAGATAAATTTGAATGCTTATATGGATTCAACTCCTTAAATGGATTTACAAAGGTTACTTCACACCTAAACAACACAAAAACCAATATTTGCACTAGACAGTGCAAAAAGTAATGATATGTATCTAGCTACATATGCATGTTGTGACATTGTGTAGCTATGGCAATGATGAATGTATGCATTTCTTGTTTGCACTTCTCAGGCACTTTATCCCTTCCTTGTGGCCATGTATATGCATACGAATGTTACTATGTAGCCTTCTTACGGACCCCTAGTGGGATAGTGTATATATATGATGTACATACATATGTACGTATGTATATATGTGCAGTACGTAGCTACACTACTGTATTTGCTTAACCCTGAAAAATAGGAGAAATGCTGGTGCAAGTTTGATTGAAATCAATGAGGAATGAGTGAGATAATTGTTGTGTGATGTACAGAATAAAAATCCGAAAAATATAATAAAATTCGAGGATTTACACAAGCCCTCGTAAAGAGTATGATGAAAATAAAATGCTGAAGAAAACACAACTGCCATGTATGTAGCTAATATTTTTTGACGATTTATATTGAAGGCTGTAGCTAACAGAGCCTATATTTTGATGAACTTTGGGTTACTGATCATGATTCTACATTAAATAAAGGCACTAATTCTAGAGTAATGAGTGAATTGGGTGTAAGAGGATGGTTAGTTGCACAAATGAACGCCTCTGATAATACTTGTAATGGCTGGTACTTAAGAATGGTGGCACCAATTTCCTCCATTGTTGGCACATTGGTTCTATAAGAACGTAATACATAGCTATGGATGTCTATGATAACTATATGCAATACCTTTAAAGTTATGGTGGCTTAGCTACAGCATATGCAAATTTTTGAGGGTGCTCGTGTTGATAACTCATCAGTCATCATATAGCTACTGCTACTATATACTTCTTGGCCTTGCAACTCACTATCATGAGTCTTGGCATAATTATAGTCATGGACTATGTAGACTGATGTGAATGACCATTACATTTGGTCACTTCTTTGAAACTATAGTTTTGTCAGATAATGGCATGACAAATTGGCATGGGCCAGGCCATGGGTCAAATGTTAGCAATGCTCTTTTTGAGCTTTCTATTCAAAGAGAGCTATTATAATTTATATTGCAAAGTACAATACTAATTATATGGGTATTTGAATGGTACAGGTACGTAAGTATATAGGGGTGGATAATTTGCAGCAAATATATATAGCTATAGCTGTCTGCATTAGCTGTTGATTTCTGTCCAACTTTTTAAAGCAGTAGGTTGTGGTAGAATCACTCATGTAACTGATCAAAAAATTTAGTTGCATTAATCAGGAATTAGTAAATCATATATTTTAAATGAAAGCTAGTTCCTTATTAGTGCTGGGATGAAAGGTTCTCTTGTTTAAATGAATGAATTTCGAATGGTTTGTTTCTTATAAGAACAAACCATTCCAACATTTGTTCATTTTATTAACAGAAATTACTATTTCCACAAGAAATGTAACTTATCACTGAAATTCACTTTTTAAACCTCTTTTCTGAATCTACAAATCAGAACTACTTACTTAAAATTAAATTTTACTATAATTACGTAGCTACCATGGTTACATAAAACAAAACATTTACTTTAATGAACGAATGTTTGAATGTTGGAACACTTGTCCAAGCACTATTCACAATGTAAGACTAATGAAATACAAATTATGTGTCTACGTATGTTATATTTATAAATACGTGTACTTGCAGTTATAATATAGCCTTAGTTGTATTAGTTGTAGTTGACATGTTTGAGATGCCTATACATACATAAATTCTAAGAACTACGGTAGCTACATATGTCATTAATCAAAAGTTTAATGCTGATAGAAACCATCAGCTATCTGTTAGGAGTGAAATCATCACTAACAATTCCATCTTGATATTCACTGTAATTGTATGTACGTTCGGGAATATCAAGTAATGAAACATTAATTGAATCATTATCATTTTTATAACACTTAGCCAATCTCTCCTTGACCATCTTCAATGTATTCTCAATATTACAGTGGCATGTGTAGGTAAAAAAATGACGCAAAATTATGAAAAACAGTTGAACAAAAGCTAAACCAACCATAAAATTTGTAGCAATGTAAAAAATACTATCATTAGTCTGAATAGCTGCTACATGCATTATAGTAAGGTTAACTAAAAGCAGAAGTTCATGAAAGTTAACTAATTTGTTTTTATTTGGATGAATGTATCCAAAACAACTTGTAAATAGCACAAGAATCATGGTAGCTGAAACCAACCTAACATTTGTTTGAAATGCATACAGAACAAAAAACAAACTTCTCAAAATAATGTGTACTGCAACCCAATAGTAATACCTGTCTTTGTATGATCCTTGAAATGCATCCAGAATAGGCTTAAAGTGATTTATTAACTTGAACCGTGCCAAACACCTTGTGAATAGTAAAATGATATTGAAAAAAAGTAGTATTAAAAATAACACAAGACATGTGATGAATAGAATGGTAAACTTTAGTCCAAACAATGAAACGCTGGCATCAACAGACCAGACTAATTCTTGGTGACCACTTGGTAGATGAGTTATGTTAGAATAAGAAAACAAAACTGTCAATACGGTTCTGAGAACACCAGTGTAGGATAAGAGAAATAATGTAGCCAGTACAGGAAGAGATCTCTTATATGTCAATCTCAGTATTCTTGGAGAGTAACGGCTTGTTATGATAATTGAAAAGGCAATGATCATGAGATAAATAGGGAGGAATAACTGCAACCACATCTTTACATAACCATCCATGCCATTATAGAAACACGTCTCAATTCCCAAGTCTAAATTTAGAAAGGCAATAAATAATCTTAGAGGACTAAGCATATTGTCATTTACTAGAAAGGCTGAGTCATTAATACTAATGATATTAGCATAGAGAATTATCCCACTGATAGTGCCTTTAGAAATTGTAAGGTTGAGAAGATAAAGTAACACTACCAAAACAATTCCAGCCGCTATAACTATGATAGTGATGAGAATATGTACATTAGTACACTTCATACACCTTGATGATCCAAACACCATACTAAGAGAATGTTGACACTGTGAACACAAGATGCCAGTCCTGTTAAACTGACACTGTGTATCAGGATCAATTAAATTAATATTCGATGAAAATGGTAAACAGTAATCCATTGGACAATCAGATATTAAATATTTACTGGTACCTGACTGTGTATAACTTATCCATGTGTTAGCAGGAAGTCTGATAGCTGATTGATCAATGTAACATGTATCAATATCAGTTGGGAGAAGAGGATCACAGTCACATACTCCATTTTGTAGTGTAAATCCAATTGGACAGGGTAATAGCTGAACATCAAACACTTCATAAATGTAGTACAGAAATGGTGATACAGTTAGAAACAGTTCACATGAGTTATTAGCTGCTGAAACAATAGTGTAACTAAATATTCTAGAATTGTTAGTGATGAAGTTTACTAGTTCAGTTTGATCGGCTATCTTACAAACTGATTTTGGTAAGTTTGCATTGTGAGTCTCTGCATACAGAACAGAATAATCATCACTACATGGCATACAAAGTTCTAATTGTAATAGTTGTCCAGGGTACACTGGTCCCACAGTATCAGTGCTAAAGTTTGAACAATAAAATATAGTGGAGTGTAGGAGTTTATGATGAAGTTGAATGATCTGATGATTAATTGCTTCAGGTTTGTGATTGTGAAAAACTGCTGTAGGTATCCATTGACAATGGGATAAAAAATAATAAAAAGATAATTTGCAAGTACTCAGAAAACTGTCAGAAATGATGATAGTGTAATGTGATGGTAAAACGGTTGATATATTTTGTAATGTTACATACTGGAACAGACAAAATGGATAAGGATTGTTGTAAATAGAATTAATTTCAACTGCTATGACGTTACTGCAATTGTTCTGAGTTAATGCAATATTGGAATATTCCATTACCTTAATGTATGATGATTCTCTATGTGAGTTTATGATAATAATCATTTTACAAATATTTGATGAAATAAAAATATCTTTACTAAACAACATGTTACAAGATGTGAACTGCATTATATACTTACAAAAGTAATCATCATATTCATAATTATCATAAATGTTAACTGAACCATTAAAGGTTATTTTGCACGAGGACATTTGCATAACTGATCCTGCATTATTAGATATAGCCATTGGTCCATTAAACAGCACATCACTGGAATGAAATATCATAAGATTATTTGCCATATTATGTGAAATCTTCACCATTCCATTAAACAGTACATTACTGGATTTAAATATCATCATATCATCTGGTATATTACTTGAAATATTTACTAGTCCATTAAAACAAATGTCACTTGATTCAACTGACATAATTGCATATCCATGATTGAAAAATACATGCAATTGCTCGTTTACATAAATGTTTGAATTTGCAATGTATATGCCTTCAGAATTATAATAGAGATTTGAATCCATATAAATGTTTCCAATAAAAACAGTACTTTTATAAGGCGTTAATGCTTGGTTTACCAAGGTGAGCAAACTTCCTGCATTGTTAATAAATGTTAAATTTGTAAGATTCGTAATACTTTGGGAATAATCGAAAACGTTTAATTCAATCTCACATACATCATAATAATCAAACATTTCTACTGAAATTAAAGCTTCCACGTCATTCATATAAAATTGACAATTTGAAAAAGTCACTGACACATTGTAGTGTGATAACCTCACTGTAATCACAGCAATACGAATATTATTGTGCTGAAATGTGCAGTTTTCTATCCATATTCTGCTATTAGCACTACAGATTCCATTTGTAAAAGTCACTATCATAATGTTTATTATTGGTTGACCCATACTCTGAAACTGAGAATTCTTAACTATATATGTGTTGTTTACTACCTTGTGTGACATTATATTTAACCCTGTAAAACCAAATTTAAACCTGCTGGTACAATACGTATACCCATTTCCAAACATTAAGAGTCCATCAATTATTACTATGTGATGATAAGTTTGTGAGTCTTTTCCGTAATGCAAATATATTCCTGTGTAGCAGTGCAATGTGAAATCTACCACTACGTTACTCAGATAAAATGTTCCATTTAAATTCTCACCACAAATGCCATAATGTAAAAAAGTGGTATTTATTATTGCACAAGAGAAGCAGTTGCTTAGTATCACATTACAAGTATTGTCATTGTCTTCATATCTCTTCTCATATGCTTTAAACACCACATTTGAGATAGAAAATTTAACTGAATCACAAATTTTCACATACGCTTGTAAATCAATAAACAATATGGATTTATTGATAGAACTTCCGATTATTGTAAAGTTGCGTAAATACTGAAGTGTCATGTTTATAGGTACATGATGCTCTCCTGGTAAGAAGTGATATTCAACATTTGACATAACAGGCAGTGAACCATTATTATCCAGCAAGTATTGACTGAGTATAGCACAAGGTTGCAATGAACAACTGGCATTAGTTGAATTATCAGGTAAAACATAAAATACCTGATGAGCAGCTGCAGACATTGAAGTTAATATGACTACATGTAAAATGACTGCAATTGATTCTCCCATTTTAAATGGTATATAGCAATTACGTGAGTTACTTGACGAGAGAGAATTAGCAGGTAGACATAAATAGAAGTACTAGAAACACAAACATCAATCACTGTAAAACTGCACATTTAATATATATATAGCTATATGTACGTGGCATTTATCTGTTGTTTGGCAGCTAGCTAAAGCTTAATGATGTTAATTTGTCTATTCAGTGACAAATGAAATTTGAAAAGATTGTTTATACTTTCAGTTTGCATTATATTATTGTTGTAATTATTAGTAACATGCAGCAAGTTGATATGTTTTAATTTTAGTAAACATGTAACCACTAGTTTAGACAGTAACTATACTATTATTTATACATTTATACATGCACCCACTACCAGCCAGTATAGCTGTTTAAGTATATAGCTGTATGCTATACAAAAACACCTTTGGTGTAAAAAGCAAGGCCTGGTTAAGTCAGAAGCACCATGTAATCATGTTATTCTTAATTGTACATATATAGATGGGACTGAAAGGCATGATATCAGCTTACGTAGAGGCCGAGATTCAATCATAGCATGCATGCAGCTATTTACAATCATTTGGACACAAACAGTAACCATGATCAATTAACACTGCCAACAACTGATAAACTAATGCAAGATTGTGATCAACATTAATTTTATGTGTCAATCCTATAATTATATAGCTATAGCTACCTAGCTGACTACCTAGATAGCTAGCTATATATATAATATAAATTGATATTCATTATCACAAGATGTACGTATGGATTAAATTTTGATATGCAACAGTTCACAATTATTAGATCACAAACATTAGCTATCTTGTCACTTCACAACTACAGTAAATATATATAGCCCCCTAGATAAATTTGAATACTTATATGGATTGAACTCCTTAAATGGATTTACAAAGGTTACTTCACACCTAAACAACACAAAAACCAATATTTGCACTAGACAGTGCAAAAAGCAAAGATATGTATCTAGCTACATATGCATGTTGTGACATTGTGTAGCTATGGCAATGATGAATGTATGCATTTCTTGTTTGCACAATTCATCCCTTCTTTGTGGCCATGTATATGCATATGTATGTTATTATGTAGTCTTCTTATGGGGCCCCTAGTGGGGTAGTATACATATATGATGTACGTACGTACGTACGTATGTATACAGTATATGTATGTATATATGTGCAGAACATAGCTACACTACTGTATTTGCTTAACCCTGAAAAATAGGAGAAATGCTGGAGCAAGTTTGATTGAAATCAATGAGGAATGAGTGAGATAATTGTTGTGTGATGTACAGAATAAAAATCTGAAAAATATAATAAAATTCGAGGATTTACACAAACCCTCGTAAAGAGTGTGATGAAAATAAAAGGCTGAAGAAAATACAACTGCCATGTACATAGCTAATATTTTTTGATGATTTATACTGAAGGCTGTAACAGAACCTATATTTTGATGAACTTTGGGTTACTGATCATGATTCTACGTACATTAAATAAAGGCACTAATTCTAGAGTAATGAGCGAATTGGGTGTAAGAGGATGGTTAGTTGCACAAATGAACGCCACTGATAAAACTTGTAATGGCTGGTACTTAAGAATGGTGGCACCAATTTCCTCCATTGTTGGCATATTGGTTCTATAAGAACGTAATACATAGCTATGGATGTCTGTGATAACTATATGCAATAACTTTAAATTTATGGTGGCTTAGCTACAGCATATGCAAATTTTTGAGGGTGCTCGTGTTGATAACTCATCAGTCATCATATAGCTACTGCTGTTACTTCTTGGCCTTGCAACTCACTATCATGAGTCTTGGCATAATTATAGTCATGGACTATGTAGACTGATGTGAATGACCATTACATTTGGTCACTTCTTTGAAACTATAGTTTTGTCAGATAATGGCATGACAAATTGGCATGGGCCAGGCCATGGGTCAAATGTTAGCAATGCTCTTTTTGAGCTTTCTATTCAAAGAGAGCTATTATAATTTATATTGCAAAGTACAATACTAATTATATGGGTATTTGAATGGTACAGGTACGTAAGTATATAGGGGTGGATAATTTGCAGCAAATATATATAGCTATAGCTGTCTGTATTAGCTGTTGATTTCTATCCAACTTTTTAAAGCAGTAGGTTGTGGTAGTGTCACTCATGTAACTGATCAAAAAATTTAGTTGCATTAATCAGGAATTAGGAAATCATTAATTTTAAATGAAAGCTAGTTCCCTATTAGTGCTGGGATGAAAGGTTCTCTTGTTTAAATGAATGAATTTCGAATGGTTTGTTTCTTATAAGAACAAACCATTCCAACATTTGTTCATTTTATTAACAGAAATTACTATTTCCACAAGAAATGTAACTTATCACTGAAATTCACTTTTTAAACCTCTTTTCTGAATCTACAAATCAGAACTACTTACTTAAAATTATATTTTACTGTAATTACGTAGCTACCATGGTTACATAAAACAAAACATTTACTTTAATGAACGAATGTTTGAATGTTGGAACACTTGTCCAAGCACTATTCCCAATGTAAGACTCACGAAATACAAATTATGTGTCTACGTATGTTATATTTATAAATACGTGTACTTGCAGTTATAATATAGTCATAGTCATAGTCATATTAGTTGTAGTTGATATGTTTGAGATGCCTATACATACATAAATTCTAAGAACTACAGTAGCTACGTATGTCATTAATCAAAAGTTTAATGCTGATAGAAACCGTCAGCTATCTGTTAGGAGTGAAATCATCACTAACAAGTCCATCTTGATATTCACTGTAATTGTATGTACGTTCGGGAATATCAAGTAATGAAACGTTAATTGAATCATTATCATTTTTATAACACTTAGCCAATCTCTCCTTGATCATCTTCAATGTATTCTCAATATTACAGTGGCATGTGTAGGTAAAAAAACAACACAAAACTATGAAAAACAGTTGAGCAAAAGCTAAACCAACCATAAAATTTTTAGCAATGTAAAAAATACTATGATTAGTCTGGATAGCTGCTACATGCATTATAGTAAGGTTAACTAAAAGCAGAAGTTCATGAAAGTTAACTAATTTGTTTTTATTTGGAAGAATGTATCCAAAACAACTTGTAAATAGCACAAGAATCATGGTGGCTAAAACCAACCTAACATTTGTTTGAAATGCATACAGAACAAAAAACAAACTTCTCAAAATGATATGTACTGCAACCCAATAGTAATACCTGTCTTTGTATGATCCTTGAAATGCATCCAGAATAGGCTTAAAGTGATTTATTAACTTGAACCGTGCCAAACACCTTGTGAATAGTAAAATGATATTGAAAAAAAGTAGTATTAAAAATAACACAAGACATGTGATGAATAGAATGGTAAACTTTAGTCCAAACAATGAAACGCTGGCATCAACAGACCAGACTAATTCTTGATGACCACTTGGTAGATGAGTTATGTTAGAATAAGAAAACAAAACTGTCAATGCGGTTCTGAGAACACCAGTGTAGGATAAGAGAAATAATGTAGCTAGTACAGGAAGAGATCTCTTATATGTCAACCTCAGTATTCTTGGAGAGTAACGGCTTGTTATGATAATTGAAAAGGCAATGATCATGAGATAAATAGGGAAGAATAACTGCAACCACATCTTTACATAACCATCCATGCTATTATAGAAACACGTCTCAATTCCCAAGTCTAAATTTAGAAAGGCAATAAATAATCTTAGAGGACTAAGCATATTGTCATTTACTAGAAAGGCTGAGTCATTAATACTAATGATATTAACATAGAGAATTATGCCACTGATGGTGCCTTTAGAAATTGTAAGGTTGAGAAGATAAAGTAATACTACCAAAACAATTCCAGCGGCTATAACTATGATAGTGATGAGAATATGTACATTAGTACACTTCATACACCTTGATGAACCAAACACCATACTAAGAGAATGTTGACACTGTGAACACAAGATGCCAGTCCTGTTAAACTGACACTGTGTATCAGGATGAAGTAAATTAATATTTGATGAAAATGGTAAACAGTAATCCATTGGACAATCAGATATTAAATATTTACTAGTACCTGACTGTGTATAACTTATCCAAGTGTTAGCAAGACGTCTGATAGCTGATTGATCAATGTAACATGTATCAATATCAGTTGGAAGAAGAGGATCACAGTCACATACTCCATCTTGTAGTGTAAATCCAATTGGACAGGGTAATAGTTGAACATCAAACACTTCATAAATGTAGTACAGAAATGGTGACACTGTTAGAAACAGTTCACATGAGTTATTAGCTGCCGATACGATAGTGTAGCTAACTGTTCTAGAATTGTTAGTAATGAAGTTTACTAGTTCAGTTTGATCGGCTATCTTACAAGCTGATTTTGGTAAGTTTGCATTGTGAGTCTCTGCATACAGAACAGAGTAATCATCACTACATGGCATACAAAGTTCTAATTGTAATAATTGTCCAGGGTACACTGGTCCCACAGTATCAGTGCTAAAGTTTGAACAATAAAATATTGTGGAATGTAGGGACCTATAATTAATTATAAGTTGAATGATCTGATGATTTATTGCTTCAGGTTTGTGATTGTGAAAAACTGCTGTAGGTATCCATTGACAATGGGATAAAAAATAATAAAAAGATAATTTGCAAGTACTCAGAAAACTGTCAGAAATGATGATAGTGTAATGTGATGGTAAAATGGTTGATATATTTTGTAATGTTACATACTGGAACAGACAAAATGGATAAGGATTGTTGTAAATAGAATTGATTTCAACTGCTATTATGTTACTGCAGTTGTTCTGAGTTAATACAATGTTGGAATATTCCATTACCTTAATGTATGACAATTCCGCTCTATGTGAATTCATGATAATAATCATTTTACAAATATTTGATGTAATAAAAATATCTTTACTAAACAACACATTACAAGATGTGAACTGCATTATATACTCACAAATGTAATCATCATATAATATTAGTATAGCATTATCATTATCATAAATGTTAACTGAACCATTAAAGGTTATATTGCACGAGGACATTTGCATAACAGATCCTGCATTATTTGATATAGTCATTGGTCCATTAAACAGCACATCACTGGAATGAAATATCATAAGATTATTTGCCATATTATGTGAAATCTTCACCATTCTATTAAACAGTATATTGCTGGATTTAAATATCATCATATCATCATCCAGTAAATTACCTGAAATATTTATTAGTCCATTAAAAAATATGTCACTTGATTTAACTGTCATAAAAGCATGTACATGATTGAAAAATACGTGCAATTGCTCATTTACATAAATGTTTAAATTTGCAATGTATATGCCTTCATAATCATAACAGGTATTTGAATCTATATAAATGTTTCCAATTAAAACAGTACTTTTATAAGGTGTTAATTCGTTGTTTACCAAGAAGAGCAATCTTCCTACATTTTTAAAAAAGGTTAAATTTGTAAGATTCGTAATACTGTGGGAATAATAGGAAACGTTTGATAGAATCTTACAAACATATCCATAATTATAATAATCAATCATATCTACTGAAATTAAAGCTTTCACGTCATTCATATAAAATTGACAATTTGAAAAGGTCACTGACATATTGTAGGGTGATAAGCTTACTCTTATCGTAGCAATACGAATATTATTGTGCTGAAATGTGCAGTTTTCTATCCATATTCTGCTATTAGTACTACACACTTCATTTGTAATGGTAATTATGTTTATTATACGTTGACCCATACCCTGAAACTGAGAATTCTTAACTATAATTGTCTTGTTTACTACCTTGTGTGACATTATTATATTTAACCCTGTAAAGCCAAATTTAAACCTGCTGGTACAATACCCATTTCCAAACATTAAGAGTCCATCAATTATTACTATGTGATGATCAGTTTGTGAGTCTTTTCTGTAATGCAAATATATTCCTGTGTAGCAGTGCAATGTGAAATCTACCATTACATTACTCAGATAAAATGTTCCATTTAAATTATCACCACAAATGCCATAATGTAAAAAAGTGGTATTTATTATTGCACAAGAGAAGCAGTTGTTTAGTATCACATTACAAGTATTGTCATTGTCTTCATATCTCTTCTCGTATGTTTTAAACACCACATTTAAGATAGAAAATTTAATTGAATCACAAATTTTCACATATGCTTGTAAATCAATAAACAATATTGATTTATTGCTAGAACTTCCAATTATTGTAAAGTTATGTAAATACTGAAGTGTCATGTTTATAGGTACATGATGCTCTCCTGGTAAGAAGTGATATTCGACATTTGACATAACAGGCAATGAACCATTATTATCCAGCAAGTATTGACTGAGTATAGCACAAGGTTGCAATGAACAACTGGCATTAGTTGAATGATCAGGTAAAACATAAAATACCTGATGAGCAGCTGCAGACATTGAAGTTAATATGACTACATGTAAAATGACTGCAATTGATTCTCCCATTTTAAATGGTATATAGCAATTACGTGAGTTACTTGACAAGAGAGAATTAGCAGGTAGACATAAATAGAAACACAAACATCAATCACTGTTACATTAGCTAAAACTGCACATTTACATATATATATATATATATATATAATATATAGCTATGTATACATTGCATTTATCTGTTTGTTGTTTGGCAGCTAGTTATAAACTTAATGATGTTAATTTGTCTATTCAGTGACAAATGAAATTTGAAAAGATTGTCACAGTTTATACTTTCACATTATGTTGTTGTTGTAATTATTAGTTACAGCAAGTTGACCAATAGCTAACAGATGGTTATGTTTTACTTTTAGTAAACATGTAGGCAGTAACAATGCTATTATTTATACATTTATACATGCAGCCACTACCAGCCAGTATAGCTGATGGTTTAAAATGCATGTTGCTTATACATATATGCTGTGTATACAAAAACAAAAGCAAGACCTGCATGGTTAAGGTTACGGGATACCCACGAATTACTTTCATGGGCGCTAATTTTCATTGTCTTTAAAAGCAGCCTTCTTGTGGTTTGTATCAAGTGGTCTCGTCACCGCCTTCAAAGTACTGTGTAAAGAGTCCACAGACGCCGTTGATAGGCCATCCAACCAGGCAAAGTGACGGCAGTGGCTTCCGTTTCTACCAAAACTCGCCGCCAAATGCAGCAATAACGGCCAGGGTAAATGCCATTTTGAGGGTTTCGCCTTAATTAGAGATATATTTTCGAGGGCGTATCGAAGAGTTTTTATGCATACAACGTCGACGAGAGATTTTGTAAGTGTCTAAAGTTAAAAATTGGTATTTTAGGAGCGCTTTAGTGAGACATTTGTTGGCTAAACTACTTATGAAGCCGGTTGAGAGCTAAGAACTCTTCGATAGGCCCTCAAAAATATATCTCTAATTAAGGTGAAATCCTAAAAATGGTACTTACCTTGCTCGTTATCGCAGCATTTGGCGGCGAGTTTTTGTGTGTAGAAACGGAAACCTTGCCGTCACTTAGCCCTGTTGGAGCACAGGAGGCTTGATTAATGGCCTATCAACAGTGTCTGTAGACTTTTTATACAGTACTTTGAAGGTGGTAACCAGACCACTCGATACAGAACACAATACGGCTGCTTTTCAAGACAATGAAAATTAGCGCCCATAAAATTAATTCATGGGTATCCCGTAACCTTAAGTCGGAAGCACCATGTAGTCACGTTATTATTAATTGTAAAGATATAGATGGGACTGAAAGGCATGATATCAGCATACATACTGATAGAGGCCGAGATTCAATCATAGCATGCATGCAGCTATTTACAATCGTGTGGACATAAACAGCAACCATGATCAATTAACACTGCCAATAACTGATAAGCTAATGTAAGATTATGATCAAGATTTATGTATCAATCCTATAGCATAGTTAGCTAGCTGACTACTCTAGGTATATAATAAATAAATTGAGGTTGATCATCACAAGATGTACATATGGATTAAATTTTGATATGCAACAGTTCACAATTATCAGATCACAAACATTATATAACCCCTAGATAAATTTGAGATGCTTGTATGGATTCAACTCCTTAAATGGATTTACAAAGGTTACTTCACACCTAAACAACGCAAAAACCAATATTTGCACTAGACAGTGCAAAAAGTAATGATATGTATCTAGCTACATATGCATGTTGTGACATTGTGTAGCTATGGCAATGATGAATGTATGCATTTCTTGTTTGCACTTTGCAGACACTTTATCCCTTCCTTGTGGACACGTATATGCATACGTATGTTACTATGTAGCCTTCTTATGGGGCCCCTAGTGGGATAGTATATATATATGATGTACATACGTATGTATATAGCTATGTATGTATATATGTGCAGTACATAGCTACACTACTGTATTTGCTTAACCCTGAAAAATAGGAGAAATGCTGGTACAAGCTTGATTGAAATCAATGAGGAATGAGTGAGATAATTGTTGTGTGATGTACAAAATAAAAATCTGAAAAATATAATAAAATCCGAGGATTTACACAAGCCCTCGTAAA
Source organism: Spongia lamella (assembly GCA_963930835.1). Classification (NCBI taxonomy): domain Eukaryota; kingdom Metazoa; phylum Porifera; class Demospongiae; order Dictyoceratida; family Spongiidae; genus Spongia; species Spongia lamella. The sequence goes on along the minus strand of OZ005751.1, from coordinate 7,984,987 downwards.
GAGTGTGATGAAAATAAAAAGCTGAAGAAAACACAACTGCCATGTACGTAGCTAATATTTTTTGACGATTTATACTGAAGGCTGTAACAGAACCTATATTTTAATGAACTTTGGGTTACTGATCATGATTCTACATTAAATAAAGGCACTAATTCTAGAGTAATGAGCGAATTGGGTGTAAGAGGATGGTTAGTTGTACAAATGAACGCCACTGATAAAACTTGTAATGGCTGGTACTTAAGAATGGTGGCACCAATTTCCTCCATTGTTGGCATATTGGTTCTATAAGAACGTAATACATAGCTATGGATGTCTGTGATAACTATATGCAATAACTTTAAATTTATGGTGGCTTAGCTACAGCATCTGCAAATTTTTGAGGGTGCTCATGTTGATAACTCATCAGTCATCATATAGCTACTGCTGCTATATACTTCTTGGCCTTGCAACTCACTATCATGAGTCTTGGCATAATTATAGTCATGGACTATGTAGACTGATGTGAATGACCATTACATTTGGTCACTTCTTTAAAACTATAGTTTTGTCAGATAACGGCATGACAAATTGGCATGGGCCAGGCCATGGGTCAAATGTTAGCAATCCTCTTTTTGAGCTTTCTATTCAAAGAGAGCTATTATAATTTAAATTGCAAAGTACAATACTAATTATATGAGTATTTGAATGGTACAGGTACGTAAGTATATAGGGGTGGATAATTTGCAGCAAATATATATAGCTATAGCTGTCTGTATTAGCTGTTGCTTTCTGTCCAACTTTTTAAAGCAGTAAGTTATGGCAGTGCTACGTATATATATAAGCTGCTCTCATCAACTTCAGGATAGCTGTAATTGTACATGTGCAAGGACATGGCAGTGCAATCTCAGGGGCGGATCCAGGATTTTCTGAGAGGGGGTCTGAACACAGAGGTGTATCTCTGAAGCAAACGGTCTGGGGGTCTGTGCCCCCCAGAAGCTATAGGATTTTTTGTTATTACAACACCAAAATCATGCTTATTGTAAGATATAGAGCATATTTAAGTAAATACAAGGAAATATTTAACCAAATATGGAGTAGGGGGTGTGGTGGGTGCAACCCCTTGGAAGATATAGGTTGTTTTATTATATAATGTGCTGAGATGACACTTATTTCAAGAAATAATGCATTTTAGTGTGTTTTTATACCAATACGTTACTCTTTTGGCTTCTTTGATATATTTCTGGAGGGGGGGTCTCGAGACCCCAAAGACCCCCCTGGATCCGCCCATGAATCTGACATTGAAGAAGTGATTTAAAAATATTTCCTCAAAATTTTCACCTTTTAAATCTAAACTGATCTGCTTCGATTTGTTTTTCTTGCTTTGCACACAGCAAGATATCAATACTGGGGCCATTATTGTTGGATACCAATTGAAATATTGCTCATGCCATAAGGTATAGGGTGGGCATTAATTAGAAATATAAACTATAGCTATGTGTATTATATATTTCTGTAGTGGATACAACTAAATCAGATTAGCTACCAGTTTAAACTAACATAGCTATATGTGTTATAGCTAATGTCTTTCATCATGTACAATCATCATGATGCATACATATCTGTTAAATGATCGATTGGCTTTATAATTGCAGCTACCTAGTATCCAGGGATGATTATAACAATCGATCATCAGCTAATATCCACACAAAATTGGAGATGGCTGATCAACAGTGGCGTAGTTTCTGTTAGTGTAATACAAACAAAACCTAACTGCTTTAATATAGTATTTGACTGATCTATTAGAGTATACTGATCTGATTTCTTTCTATGTGGACATGACCTATTTCACTCGAAGTTGGATGGCTACGCCACTGCCAATCAAATTCTCACTCATGTAACTGATCAAAAATATTAGTTACATAATCAGGAATTAAGAAATCATATTAATTTTAAATGAAGGCTAGTTCCCCATTAGTGCTGGGACAAATGCATGTTTTCCACAATCGAAGGTTCTCTTGTTTAAATGAATGAATTTCGAATGGTTTGTTTCTTACAAGAACAAACCATTCCAACATTTGTTCATTTTATTAACAGAAAATCAAACTTCAACTTGCATCGTAACACTATTTCTGCAAGAAATGTAACTTATCACTGAAATTTACTTTTTAAACCTCTTTTCTAAATCTAGAAATCAGAACCACTTACTTAAAATTATATTTACATAGCTACCATATATGGTTACATAAAATAAAACATTTACTTTAATGAACGAATGTTTGAATGTTGGAACACTTGTCCAAGCACTATTTCTAATGTAAAACTCGCAAAATAAAAATTATGAATCTATATAATTATGTTATATTTATAAATACATGCACATGCAGTTACAATATAGCCTTAGTTGTATTAGTTGTAGTTGACATGTTTGAGATGCCTATACATACATAAATTCTAAGAACTACAGTAGCTACGTATGTCATTAATCAAAAGGTTAATGCTGATAGAAACAGTCAGCTATCTGTTAGGAGTGAAATCATCACTAACAAGTCCATCTTGATATTCACTGTAATTGTATGTACGTTCGGGAATATCAAGTAATGAAATGTTAATTGAATTATTATCATTTTTATAACACTTAGCCAATCTCTCCTTGATCATCTTCAATGTATTCTCAATATTACAGTGGCATGTGTAGGTAAAAAATGACACAAAACTATGAAAAACAGTTGAGCGAAAGCTAAACCAACCATAAAATTTGTAGCAATGTAAAAAATACTATCATTAGTCTGAATAGCTGCTACATGCATTATAGTAAGGTTAACTAAAAGCAGAAGTTCATGAAAGTTAACTAATTTGTTTTTATTAGGACGAATGTATCCAAAACAACTTATAAATAGCACAAGAATCATGGTATCTGAAACCAACCTAACATTTGTTTGAAATGCATACAGAACAAAAAACAAACTTCTCAAAATGATATGTACTGCAACCCAATAGTAATATCTGTCTTTGTATGATCCTTGAAATGCGTTCAGAATAGGCTTAAAGTGATTTATTAACTTGAACCGTGCCAAACACCTTGTGAATAGTAAAATGATATTGAAAAAAAGTAGTATTAAAAACAACACAAGACATGTGATGAATAGAATGGTAAACTTTAGTCCAAACAATGAAACACTGGCATCAACAGACCAGACTAATTCTTGGTGACCACTTGGAAGATGAGTTATGTTAGAATAAGAAAACAAAACTGTCAATACAGTTCTGAGAACACCAGTGTAGGACAAGAGAAATAATGCAGCCAGTACAGGAAGAGATCTCTTATATGTCAATCTCAGTATTCTTGGAGAGTAACGGCTTGTTATGATAATTGAAAAGGCAATGATCATGAGATAAATAGGGAAGAATAACTGCAACCACATCTTTACATAACCAGCCATTCCGTTATAGAAACATGTCTCACTTCCCAAGTCTAAATTTAGAAAGGCAATAAATAATCTTAGAGGACTAAGCATATTGTCATTTACTAGAAAGGTTGAGTCATTAATACTAATGATATTAGCATAGAGAATTATTCCACTGATGGTGCCTTTAGAAATTGTAAGGTTGAGAAGACAAAGTAACACTACCAAAACAATTCCAGCCGCTATAACTATGATAGTGATGAGAATATGTACATTAGTACACTTCATACACCTTGATGATCCAAATACCATACTAAGAGAACGTTGACACTGTGAACACAAGATGCCAGTCCTGTTAAACTGACACTGTGTATCAGGATGAAGTAAATTAATATTTGATGAAAATGGTAAACAGTAATCCATTGGACAATCAGATATTAAATATTTACTGGTACCTGACTGTGTATAACTTATCCAAGTGTTAGCAAGACGTCTGATAGCTGATTGATCAATGTAACATGTATCAATATCAGTTGGGAGAAGAGGATCACAATCACATACTCCATTTTGTAGTGTAAATCCAATTGGACAGGGTAATAGCTGAACATCAAACACTTCATAAATGTAGTACAGAAATGGTGATACAGTTAGAAACAGTTCACATGAGTTATTAGCTGCTGAAACAATAGTGTAACTAACTATTCTAGAATTGTTAGTGATGAAGTTTACTAGTTCAGTTTGATCGGCTATCTTACAAGCTGATTTTGGTAAGTTTGCATTGTGAGTCTCTGCATACAGAACAGAGTAATCATCACTGCATGGCATACAAAGTTTTCTAATTGTAATAATTGTCCAGGGTACACTGGTCCCACAGTATCAGTGCTAAAGTTTGAACAATAAAATATTGTGGAATTTAGGGACCTATGATTAATTATAAGTTGAATAATCTGATGATTAATTGCTTCAGGTTTGTGATTGTGAAAAACTGCTGTAGGTATCCATTGACAATGGGATAAAAAATAATAAAAAGATAATTTGCAAGTACTCAGAAAACTGTCAGAAATGATGATAGTGTAATGTGATGGTAAAATGGTTGATATATTTTGTAATGTTACATACTGGAACAGACAAAATGGATAAGGATTGTTGTAAATAGAATCAATTTCAACTGCTATTACGTTACTGCAGTTGTTCTGAGTTAATGCAATTTTGGAATATTCCATTACCTTAATGTATGACAATTCTGCTCTATGTGACTTTATGATAATAATCATTTTACAAATATTTGATGAAATAAAAATATCCTTACTAAACAACATGTTACAAGATGTGAACTGCATTATATACTCACAAATGTAAACATCAAATATATAATTATCATAAATGTTAACTGAACCATTAAAGGTTATATTGCACGAGGACATTTGCATAACAGATCCTGCATTATTTGATATGGTCATTGGTCCATTAAACAGTACATCACTGGAATGAAATATCATAAGATTATTTGCTATATTATGTGAAATCTTCACCATTCCATTAAACAGTACATTGGTGGTTTTAAATATCATCATATCATCATCCAGTAAATTATCTAAAATATTTACTAGTCCATTAAAAAATATGTCACTTGAATCAACTAACATAAAAGCATGTCCATGATTGAAAAATACATGCAAAAGCTCGTTTACATAAATGTTTAAATTTGCAATGTATATACCTTCAGAATTATAATAGAAATTTGAATCCATATAAATGTTTCCAATAAATACAGTACTTTTATAAGGTGTTAATACTTTGCTTACCAAGGTGAGCAAACTTCCTGCATTGTTAATAAATGTTAATTTTGTAAGATTCGTAATGCTTTGGGAATAATAGGAAACATTTAATAGAATCTCACATACATCATAATTTAACATTTCTACTAAAATTAAAGCTTCCACATTATTCATATAAAATTGACAATTTGAAAAAGTCACTGACATATTGTAGTGTGATAACCTCACTGTTATCACAGCAATATAAATATTATTGTGCTGAAATGTGCAGTTTACTATCCATATTCTGCTATTAGTACTACAGATTCTATTTCTAACGATTATTATACGTTGACCCATACTCTGAAACTGAGAATTCTTAACTATATATGTGTTGTTTACTACCTTGTGTGACATTATTATATTTAACCCTGCATCAAAACCAAATTTAAATTTGCTGGTGCAATACCCTTTTCCAAACATTAAAAGTCCATCAATTATTACTATGTGTTGATAAGTTTGTGAGTCTTTTCCGTAATGCAAATATATTCCTCTGTAGCAGTGCAATGTGACATCTACCACTACATTACTCAGATAAAATGTTCCATTTAAATTCTCACCACAAATGCCATAATGTAAAAAAGTGGTATTTATTATTGCACAAGAGAAGCAGTTGGTTAGTATCACATTACAAGCATTGTAATTGTCTTCATATCTCTTCTCATATGCTTTAAACACCACATTTGAGATAGAAAATTTAATTGAATCACAAATTTTCATATACTCTTGTAAATCAATAAACAATATGGATTTATTGATAGAACTTCCAATTATTGTAATGTTGTGTAAATACTGAAGTGTCATGTTTATAGGTACATGATGCTCTCCTGGTAAGAAGTGATATTCGACATTTGACACAACAGGCAATGAACCATTATTATCCAACAAGTATTGACTGAGTGTTGCACAAGGTTGCAATGAACAACTGGTTTTAGTTGAATTATCAGGTAAAACATAAAATACCTGATCATGATGAGCAGTTGCAGACATTGAAGTTAATATGACTACATGTAAAATGACTGCAATAGATTCTCCCATTTTAAATGGAATATAGCAATTATGTAAGTTACTTGATGAGAGAGAATTAGCAAGTAGACATAAATAGAAGTACTAGAAACACAAACATCAACCACTGTTGCTAAAGCTGCACATTTATAATAGCTATATATATATATATATATATGTGGCATGGCTGAAGCATCTATATAATTATATGTTTACTGTTTGGTAGCTATAGGCTTAATGATGTTAATTTGTCTATTCAGTGACAAATGAAATTTGAAAAGATTGTTTATACTTTCAGTTTGCATTATATTATTGTTGTAATTATTAGTAACATGCAGCAAGTTGATATGTTTTAATTTTAGTAAACATGTAACCACTAGTATAGACAGTACCTATACTATTATTTATACATTTATACATGCACCCACTACCAGCCAGTAAAGCTGTTTAAGTATATAGCTGTATGCTATACAAAAACACCTTTGGTGTAAAAAGCAAGGCCTGGTTAAGTCAGAAGCACCATGTAATCATGTTATTCTTAATTGTACATATATAGATGGAACTGAAAGGCATGATATCAGCTTACGTAGAGGCCAAGATTCAATCATAGCATGCATGCAGCTATTTACAATCATTTGGACACAAACAGTAACCATGATCAATTAACATTGCCGCAATTACGTGAGTTACTTGACGAGAGAGAATTAGCAAGCAGACATAAATAGAAGTACTAGAAACACAAACATCAATCACTGTAAAACTGCACATTTAATATATATGTACGTGGCATTTATCTGTTGTTTGGCAGCTAGCTAAAGCTTAATGATGTTAATTTGTCTATTCAGTGACAAATGAAATTTGAAAAGATTGTTTATACTTTCAGTTTGCATTATGTTATTGTTGTAATTATTAGTTACAGCAAGTTGACCAATAGCTAACTGATGGTTATGTCTTAATTTTAGTAAACATGTAACTGCTAGTATAGTCAGTAACCATACTATTATTTATACATTTATACATGCAGCCACTACCAGCCAGTATAGCTGTTTAAAATGTATATTGTTAATATAAATTATGCTATACAAAACACCTTTGGTGTAAAAAAAGCAAGGCTCTTAATTGTACAGATATAGATGAGACTAAAAGGCATGATATCAGCATACGTAGAGGCCAAGGTCTTTTGAGATTCAATCATAGCATGCATGCAGCTATTTACAATCATGTGGACACAAACAGCAACCATGATCAATTAACACTGCCAACAGCTGATAAGCTAATGTAAGATTGTGATCAAGATTTATGTATCAACCCTATAGCTATAGCTAGCTAGCTAGCTGACTACCTAGGTGGCTAGCTATATATATATAATATAAATTGAGGTTAATCATCACAAGATGTATGGATTAAATTTTGATATGCAACAGTTCACAATTATCAGATCACAAACATTAGCTAGCTTGTCACTTAACAACTACAGTAAATATATATAGCCCCCTAGATAATTTTGAATGCTTATATGGATTGAACTCCTTAAATGGATTTACAAAGGTTACTTCACACCTAAACAACACAAAAACCGTGACTACACATGATGAACCACCCTTTCCTGCCCAATTCACCCATTTACATGAAGTTCAAAGAATTAAACTAAGTTAATGTTGGAACGGGCAGCTTGCTTAGGGATGTGCGCATAATTAAAACAAAACAATGACCGCCAATAAGGATACGTACGCATGCGCAGTATTACATGCTGAGGTGTCAAATAGCATACCAAAGTGTGAAACAGCGTGCTGTCGTTGGCTAGTGAAATTCATACCCACCCCACACCACACCCATCCCGCAATAAATACCCTATGTACCACACTATGTATATGTGCTAGTTCCTTTTCTTAGTGTATAGCAACTCTGAAACAGCCTCATCGTACGCCGCCTCACTGCCTGCCATCATTGTAGCCAAGACACTCCAGCAATACTCATACTGTAACAAGTATCATGGGGTCAATAAACAGTCATATGTTTGTTTATAATAGCAGTATGTATGTACCAGTTCTCTCCATGTAGTTAGTCTGAAGCAGCCCCACTACCATCATTGTAGCCAGGAATCACATTGGCAAGTGCTGCCAAACCTCTATGCAATCTCAGCACTGCATTTGGACGCAGCTAGAGCACTAATACCGCCTTTGCAGTTGTCAACTTCCTAAGGCCTCCTGAGTGTACCCGTGGATATCAACGCCAAAGGGTACCAATCTCGCTGCCCCTTGCTGGGCAAGTATTGATGCACCCAGCCGCTTCGGAGGACACTGGACGAGAGCCACGCATTACCACACAGCTGCCACTGATCAACATATCAACTAGCAAAATTTTCCTGCTGCCAAGGGTACCAATAATGCTGCCATCTTGTTTGGCAAGTATTGGTGCACCCATACCACTGCAGTTTGCTGCAAGGAATAACTGCTTCAGAAATTCGCTTTGCTGTTCACTGACAGCATCTCCATTCTCATTAGAGGAGAATGGACAGTACGGGGTCTCAACTAGGATGACTGCTGTGTAGGCTTGTCCCTATCAGGAAGGAATCTGGAGGGACAGAGCTGGCCCCTCCAGATCCTATCTTTCACCCAAGCATCTGGATAAATAACCTTCCTTTCCATTATTTGACCATAAAAGCAGTGGCGTAGCCAGACTAAGTGTGATGGTGGGGCCACATTATAATTGCAAGTTCACAATTCCAGCCAATTGTTTGGGTATATTTGTCAAAGATCTCGTGCATTCCGTCAGTATGATTAAATATAATTATTCACATTATTTAAACAAAATCTGCATTGTAACCTACTGTACACTACAGAAATGCATAAAGCCAGCTAGCTACTAGCATAGCTGCTGTTCCTGCAGCTCAGTGATCATATAGCTATGTGCTAAGGATATTTACGTGTGCACGGTTATAGTTATTTATACACTGTGCATTAAAGATACTTTCGCCGACAAGATGCTGCTTCTTTCTTGTAATCAATAAATCTTTGAGTCTGCTGATGATTCATCACGTGTGCATCAGTTCAAATCACTGTGTGTGCTAAAGTATTTGAATCTATTTAAAAGCTCGGTAATACTCACTCAGGATTATATACAATTGTAGCAGCCTATTCTTTCATCCTCGTCTTCATCCATCTAAGGCTTGAGCCTCATGCATCCGCGCCAATGAGCCTGCGACCAGACAGAATCGTCAGAATGGCATGATTCTGAGAGAAATGGTGTACACTCCTCCGTCTCCCCGTAATAATCAACTCCAGTACTTCAATCGTTTCACCTCACAATCACTTTGCCGATATTACATACTACCCGCCATATTAAAATTAATACTATCACGTGTTTATTGCTGGATGACTAGATGCGCGCGTGTCAAAATGTTCTTTTAAAATATTTTAATGGCGCTTGTATCAGCAATCTCATGGGCCTATGGCTAGCTAAATTATAGACATTCGGCTTTTAAAAACAAATGGATATTTAAGTATTAAGGTACATATTATAATGTTATTACTTATGAATTAGCTAGTTGTGTGCAAATTGATAGTAGTTCACGTGATAAGTTGAGATCCTGATGGTGGGGCCACAGAAGCTGATGGTGGGGCCAGTGCCCCACTGGGCCCCACTGTAGCTACGCCACTGCATAAAAGATTTCAAACTCGCAGAATAGTTTCTAGACAGCAGTCGGGGCCCCGTTCACCTACCAAACCACCTTCTCAATCAGAAGATTGCTGAAGGCCAAAGGCTCAGGATATATTGTCTACAATGGGTGAGTGACCAACATTAATAGAGAATTACGTAGTACCTTCATTGTTTGAAGAATCAATAATCCAAAGTTGATCGAAATCGGTTCAGCCGTTCTTCTGATATGGCCTAATGAAGTCCTTCCTGTCACCAAAAAATTTTGTACATGGCAGTCGTTTCTTCTTTCTTTCTTCTTTCATTTTCATCGCACACTTTTTCGTAGGCTTGCGGGAGCTTGCGTGAACCCGGAAGTTTTTTTCAAACTTTATTTTTGTACATTCACTTGTTTGTCTAATAACTCACTCATTTCTTCATGGATTTCAGCCAAATTTGTATCAGCACTTCTCTCATGTATGCTCTACCTGTCATACTATTATCAGCCTGAAGTAAACACTTGAATGTGTTTGAGAAGGGCTATTACACTGCAGGTTGATAGTTGCCATAACTTGGACCCCCTTCAAATGATTTGCACAAACTGTCAGACAAACAATCTCTATTGATGTATCACTCTGTAGTGAAAGTTAAGAAAAAATTGCGAGCTTGAGCTTTTCTAAATTAAGCTTCAAATTAATTTACAATATTGTATGCTAAGTAAGCAGCTACAAGTTATACCCATGCCATACTTCTCTGCTGCTTGCTAGTAATAACATCTGTTTATACTTTCAAAAAAGTAGTGATATGACACCCTGGGTGTAAAAAAAGTGGGAGGGCAATCAGAAGCAGCATTGCAAATATGTATGTGCCACCAAAAACTTTGTTATCAGTTGAGGCCAAGAAGTTACTTATCAAAAATCTTTTTAACTACTTGAATGACATACAATAGTTTATAACATATTTTCACAACTATGATTGGCTTTGTCACTTGGCCACCTTTTTCACACCACCATTATTAATAAAGGTGGCCAAGTGACAAAGCCAAATATAATTGTAAAAATATGCTATAAACTATTGTCATTCAAGTAGTTAAAAAGATTTTTGATAATTCAACTGATATCAAAGTTTTTGGTCGCACATACCTATTTGCAATGCTGCTTCTGATTGGCCTCACACTATTTTACACCCAGGGTGTTTTTGTTTAGTGTATATACGTACGTAGCTATAGCTTATGTACCAATTTTGAAATCTTTGGATTTTACCCAAAGATTTCACTGATTCACAGTAGCAAATTAAAGCTTCTACATGACTAAGAATAATTATGTATAAATTAAGCACCTGTGTATATTAAGCGTCTTAATGATTTTTTAAGAATCTGGCTTAGTACCATTAGTGACAGGACATATGACATGAGCTGACATTGACATAAGATGATGTTGATGTGAGATGACATGCTGACATGAAATGATGTTGATGTGAAATGACGTTGACATGAGATGATGTTGACATAATATGTTGACGTGAGATGACATTGATGTGAGATGATGTTGATGTGAGATCACGCTGACATGAGATAATGTTGATGTACGTAAGATGTTGACGTGAGATGACATTGACGTGATGTTGACGTGAGACTTGATGTTGATATTGTACAATGTCGACATGAGATTTGATGTCGGCATGATTGTGAGATGTGATGTTGATATAAGGCTCACATGAGATGTATTATACACAATATTGACAATTGCATAGATAGATAGCTGTTATGTACAACTATGTATTTGAATGCTGTATTAGAGTGACTTGTTCCCAAAAAATTCATAACTATGTATGTGTACAGAATTATTCTTTTTAAAAACTTGGGCCATACCAATTAAGTTTCACAGACCTCTGAGTGAGCCAGCAGGCTAAAGATATTAAAAATGATTTGCATTGTACTATTTTTATAAAGCTGTAATGTATGTACATATCAAAATCACAGCATAAGAACACATGGTCAATCACATAAAATATCTGTCATGTGACAACTCATACACTATGTTACTAGCTATTATAATTATACCTAACTCTGTTCTTTACAGCAATTGCATCTCACACTTAAGTTATCCACTTGCAAAATGTTCAAATCAAAACGATAATATTATAAGCATAATGCTACCATAATAGGCTAATTTTCCAGCACATTGTAGCTACGTAGCTAGCTATCAAATAATGATCAGCAAGACAGCAGCCTACATGATTACACAGGAGCATCTGATACTTCGATATAATAATTATTAGTTGTTGACATAATGTATGCACTATAGCTATTTTTATATATAGTAATTTGACAAATAAAAGTATAGACTGTTTCATATATTTAATATAGCTGGCATTAGTCTTGGACGCATGAAATTATACTGATTTCTGTGTGTAGCTTATATAACTACGTACTAAGCAAAGATGCTAATTATGAATTCTGGAGCATAGCTATGTAGCTAATTGGGGCATAATAGGCTAAAGCTTGCAGAAATGCTCCAAAGCAGCTATAAGAGGCAATATCAAAAGCATAATGGAGACATGCCTAACACCAATTATGTATTTTCAAACTGAACCCATGCACCCTTGGACTATACTTCACATAGCTAGCTAGCTATATACATAGCTACAATGCACCATGCATGTACATGTTATAGCCAGTTTGTAGTTATACTTTTATCTTTTATATAAAGCACATTATGCCTTATTCTGGCATGAATGTTACTAAGGTCCATACTGGATATGTCACTATTATACTGTATACTAGCTGCAAAACATTTGAGGGGGAAAACATTGACATTCACAGGAAAACTTTCACGGTAGCAACAATAAACATTCATGGTTGAGTAAAAATCATGAAAACCACAAAGTTTTCCCCCTTGAATGATGTACGTAGTACATGGAATTAGTGCACTTCCTATTTTCTGTTGCATAAATAGGATGCTTTAAAGATAACGTGTAGATTGCCACTCCTGAACCTATAATGGTATTTGTGGTCCAGGGTCTTTTTACTCCTCTTCAGTTTCCACATCCGTAATTCTGACCCTGTGCTAATTTGTCACATGAACAACCTTATGAGCCCTGGGAGGATTAGAACTGTACATGTGGGCTAAGGTGATTTATACAGTATATTGCAGAATTTTGATGTACAGAATTTCAAGGATGCTGCATTCTAAACTTTTATAAATTTTTGAGGATGCCTATTGTATCATGCACTTATTTAACTCCATAAAATTTTTCGAGTAGCCGAGGTTGTGAGCTAATTTGCAAAACAGCAAAATAACTCAAAAATTTCCCAATATACGGCAATGATTATGTTCACTCTACAGTAGGAGGTGTTGAGTAAAATATTTTTGTGGTGGATGCAAATAATTCAGATGATCAGTTTAAACAAATCATAACATACGTAGCTACATAGCTATATTCTAACCCACTAACCTAATAGCTACCTAATTTGTGATAACTAGTGAGTAGAATGCCAACATATTTGACATCATGTGTAATTCTTGGAAACTAATGTGAAAGCTAATCTGGCTAGATTACCAATTGATCAAATGTAGCTACATCATCATTTTAATGAATTTTATGTACATATGTATATATCATATTTTGGCTCAGCTTGAATTAATCTAAGAGGTTGTGAAAATTTTATCAATTCAGATAGGCTTATGTTGAGCACCCCCTCGAAGATGGTCTAAGATCAAACCAAAAAGTATCACATGGTAGGTACAGTTTAAATGCATAGCACCTATTTTTGTTAGCAAATGTGCATTGAGTTAGAAATTTTATGTGGACAAAGTTTTCGTGTGTGGGCATTCACGTGAAGGAAAAGTTTGATGAATTTGACGAATTCCAGTTAAATCGCTAGACTAAATATGTACCACTTAGCTAATATAAAATAAGCACCTCTCACCACATTAATTGTAAACGACCTTAGTACACAGGTTACAATCTTGGATAATTAGTCAAAGTTTGCATATTTCATCAAAATGTTCCGAGTCAAAGTTTGCCAAACTTTAATGATTAGCTATAATGGAAACAATTAATATTAACTTTTATTGGATCTAAATTAAAGAGATTCACTTATCTAGATTGATTGTACGTATATATATATATATGTATGTTGGATTGTATATACATATGTAGTTATATAGTTTTGTTACTGACTCAAGAGGTATAAGACATGTGTAATATGAATTTAATTAGCACATTCTATGTGGACAGGATGTCACATATTAACTTGCCAGCTATGCAGTTAGCTATGTGGTTAAAAGTTATTATAAGTATTCATTCGACATTCTTCATATGCGTAGCCATAGTGGCTACACATACATAGTCATTCAACTAAACATTCTGTGTGTCACTAATCATAAGTAGCTAGTTAGCATGCTGTGGTTTTTAACAGCAATCATAATAGTCCATCATTTTGCTGACACAGAGAGTATTGATGGATTGGTTGCTAGAGGATACAGATAATAACTTTCGGCTTGCTAATTTTATTACAAGAATTTACTCAAAGATATTAAAGAATGAACAGATTCTATACAGAAATAGTTAGAGGAATGAGGAAATAGAAAGCAATGAGGAAACAGAAGGCGTGAATAACTAATGATTCTATGCAGTGTTTTCAAATGAATATAAGATACTCACTAAGTAGTTGACTTGCTACAATAAAGTAATAACTCACTTATCATTCCCACATGCTAACAGCCTTATATATAAGTTCACAATGACAGGAAGTAAGACCATTGTCTAGCTGTACAGTTATGTACATGTAAATACTAAGAGTATACAAGTGTTTCATATTGCTGGAAGAACCACTCAATGCATAATACAGGTCAGGAACCAGGCAGGAAGGTGGTTTGGTTAACAAGCTAAGACTATACATATATATTATCTGATTAATTTTTATAGCTATTAGTGTTTTATGGCTTCAGTAAGTTTGTTATAAAAGGATGATCCATTTGGATTGTTGCAGTATTTTAGAGTGCTTGCTATAGCTAGCTAGCTACAATGCTACCATTATCAAGAATAATGTTAGCCATTATATTATTGGCTGTAGTGGTTCAAAATGCTAATGGAAATCAAAAGATCGTTCGTGTCAGTGAGTTAATCAGTAAAGAAGGCTTCTTTGCTAGTAGTGGCAATGACCACAGTAGCACATGTTGTGTGTATGGAAACTGTTCTTGTAATTCCCTTGATCATGCACTGGCTAATCTTACCAGTAATGTTCTGATTAACATTACAACTGATATGATGTTGTCCTCACTTGTTAAGGTATCGAATATTGAAAATGTTTCAATAATTGGACACAACAATCCAACTGTGAATTGTAGAAATGTTGGAGGAATACACTTTACCTTTTGTAACAATTGTATCATTCAAGGTGTTACATGGGATCAATGTGGTACTAAAAACATTGATAATCACACTGAACCAGGACTGATGTTAAGCTATTCCTTCATTGTAACAATCCAAAATTGTTCTTTCCAGCGCTCAGCAGGACAAGCAGTTGTACTGTCAAAAATGTCAGGAGATGTAAATATTAAAGATTGCAAATTTGTCAATAACAGTTATCATGGAGGGCATGGTGCAGCTATATATTACTCATCAAATAATGCAAGAAATTCTCAATTTGTCTTTATAATAAACAATTGCAATTTTTCTTATAACAGAATGAACAGTCTGGTGTATCTTGAAAACATATCATTAAAGTACAACAAAGTAATCTTCATTGATTCTATTTTTTGTAATAATCAAGGAATTTCTGTTTATGCAATACATTACATCATTTATTTTAAGGGAAAACTTTTGTTCCAAAATAATACAGCAGAGAATGGTGCAGGAATTTATATCCGTGATTACTCTACTGTTACGTTTCATAAAAATTCAAATGTAACATTTATTCAAAACACTGCTACTAGAGGTGGAGCAGTTTTCTTAAGAAATCATTCAATTTGCTTATTTGATCAAAATTCTATGGCAACATTTAATAGTAACAAAGCCATCAACGGTACTATTTACTCTGAAGTCAACTGTAATGTGACATTTAAAGCAACTTGTGAAGTGACATTCAGTAGTAACTCAGCCACACAATGTGGAGCTGCTATTTATTCTACTGATAAATCTCATGTTACATTTACAGGAAATGCCAAAGTAACATTCAGTAACAATATTGGTTATAGTGAATCATCCTATTTCTGGTTTGCAATTGGTGGCATTATTTACTGTTCTGACAATTCCCATATTTGTTTTGAAGGAAATTCTTCTACCATATTTAGTAGTAATATTGGTAATACTGGTGGTGCTATGCTCTATAGCTATAGCAATATGTGTTCTAAAGGAAATTCTTCTATAGTGTTTAGTAATAATAATGCTATTGATGGTGGAGCTATATACTATCATGTCTCCAATAGCTCATTTGAAGGAAGCTCAACTATAGTGTTTAAGAATAATACTGCTGTTGGATATGGTGGAGCTATACTAGCTACAGGAAATTATCATAAAATATCTTTCAAAGGTAACTCTACTACAGTGTTTAGTGACAATACTGCTAGTGAAGGTGGAGCTATCTACTCTTTTATCACTAACTATATATATTTTAGAGAAAATGCTACTACAGTGTTTAGTAATAATACTGCTAATTATGCTGGAGCTATATTCTCTAGTAGCTTTAGCTCTACATCCTTTGTAGATAATTCTACGACAGAGTTTAGTAATAATACTGCTAATTATGGTGGTGCTTTTTACTCTGATTACTTCAGCAACATATCCTTTGTAGATAATTCTATGACAGAGTTTAGTAATAACAGTGCTGCTGATGATGGTGGAGCTATTGCTGTTGCTTCTCAATCTGATATAACCTTTGGTGATAATTCTATTGTAAATTTCAATAATAACAATGCACCAGTCGGTACAACTGTTTTCTCTACTGGTAACTCTAAAATTATATCAAAAGATAACACCAGTCTGCTATTTAATGATATTTCAGCAAAATGGTGTGACAGTAAGTGTTTGCCATATAATGGTCAAGGTGATATTGTTACCATTGATGGTATTGGTGTAGTTTGGTGTAGTAACCAAAAACTATTTAGATGTCTAAGTAGTAGATGTTATTGTAGAAATCTCGAAAACATATTGCAGACTGCAGCTGGTATTAAAGACAATTTAGTTAATATTTCAGATAGTGTTTTAGTATTATCTTCAGCTTTTGAGTTCATACAACTTGATGATGATATTTCAATCATCGGCCACAATAATCCTACTGTAATCTGTGTTAATGGTGGTAGATTAAAATTCACGAGTCATAACAGTCATTATTTGATGATTGAAGGTATCACATGGATTGGATGTGGAGCAATTACGGATGCTTTAGCTACATTTGAACCAGGTGGAGTGTTAACAATTTTTGAATTCAACAAGCTAATAATTCAGAAATGTTCTTTCCAATATTCAGTGGGACAAGTAGTCAGTCTCGTGGGCATAGATGATGTAACTATTAATGATTGCAGGTT
Organism: Spongia lamella; assembly: GCA_963930835.1. Taxonomy (NCBI): domain Eukaryota; kingdom Metazoa; phylum Porifera; class Demospongiae; order Dictyoceratida; family Spongiidae; genus Spongia; species Spongia lamella. Next base: position 7,967,614 of record OZ005751.1, on the reverse strand, counting down.
TGTGATGAATACTAATCATTACCAGGGTTACAGTGCAGTTATATATTATTCAAGCAGACGTATAAATTCCTCAAACCTTACAGTCTCATTTAAACACTGTTATTTTGGTTCCAATGAAGGTGCTAAAAGTGTAATTTACTTTTATACAGATCCCTATGACAACAACAGATACTTCACATATGTATATGATGTACAAATATATCTTATCAATACTAGTTTTTACAATAATCAAGGTGTACCCATTTACTTAAGTCATCAAAATCTTCATATCAATGGAGAAGTCTTATTTGAGAACAATGTGGCAGAAAATGGCGCAGGAATTTATATGAGCAATCATTCTACTGTTATATTTGGTGAAAATTCAAATACAAAATTTATTAATAATTCTGTTTATCACAATGGTGCAGCAATATTCCTAAGTGACCACTCCAACGTTATATTTGATAACAATTCTACAGTAACATTTACTAGTAATAGAGCTACCATTGGTACTATTTACTCTAAGACCAACTCTAATGTGACATTTAAAGCATCCAGTAAAGTTGTGTTTAGTAATAACTTGGTTACAAAACACGGTACTGCTATTTATTCTTCTGATAATTCTTATATTATCTTTACTGGAAATGCAAATTTTGAAAGCAATGTTATACCACTTAATGATATGCACCTACAGCTTGGCGGAACTATATTCTCCCAAAAAAGCAGTCGTATTTTGTTTGAAGAAAATTCTATTACAAGGTTTAGCAATAACTTAGCTGATTTTGGTGCAGCCATATTTTCAATTTACGATTCTCATGTTATCTTTAAAGATAGGTCAATTATAATGTTTCATAACAACACAGCTCATTATTGTGGAGCTTTGACCTTTGCTGTGTTTTCTACTATCACATTTACTGGTCATACTAAAGTCACCTACAATGCAAATACAGTATCACATATCTTACCTAGCAATGATGAATCTTCTGCTGGTGCCATCTGTACTTACCAAAACTGTACAATGACATTTTCACAACACTCCTCAGTATCATTTATCAATAACAGAGCCAGCAGAGGTGGAGCTGTGATAAGTTTTGAAGGTAATATTTTCATAGAAGAATACTCTACAGTAATGTTTGATAATAATTTTGCATGGTATTCCTCTGGAGGAGCCTTTGTATGTTCTAACAATAGCAATGTCATAATTAAAGGTAATTCTAATGTAACCTTCAATGGCAATAAGGCTATTCAAAGTGGTGGAGCTATATATTCATACAGTATGTGCAAGATTACATTCAAGGAAAACTCTACATCAAGCTTTATTGATAACACTGCAAGAAATAATGGCGGTGCTATACTTAGTAGTGAAACTTCTGAGATTACATTTAAGGGAAATTCAATGGTGATATTTAATGACAATATTGCTGATAATGGTGGAGCGTTATATTTTGCTAATGGTTCAAATGTTCTATTTTCTGAATTTACTATCATAGAATTTCATAATAATAAAGCTTTTTATGGTGGAGCTATTTTAGCTAATGATCACTGTAATATTTCATTAACAGAAAATTCAGATTTATTATTTGCTCACAATGATGCCACGCAAAGTGGTGGGGCTGGATATTTTAATTACAGCTGCAATTTTATTGTACAAGAAAATGTTGTGGTAACATTTGATAATAACAGAGCTTTGCATGGAGGAGCTATATGCATTAAAGATAAAACTGAATTACTATTTAAAGAAAATTCTACTTCATATTTTCTCAATAACTTAGCCACCGTGGGTGGAGGAGCTGTGAAAGTTTTAAATGATTCGAGCATCAAATTGAAGGACCATACTACCATCAAGTTTATTGACAATAATGCTCAATATGGTGGTGCAATATTTCTAGACACAACTGCTATAATGGTGAATGACAGTGATAAAACATGTATAAATTTTACAAATAACATTGCCAAAGTTTTGGGCAGTTCAGTTTATCAAGATTTCACAGAATTGTGTAATAGCAATTGCATCGTTAACAGAACATTGGGTATCAAGAATGAATACATTGCAACTCCACCAAATCGACTAAATTTTAATAATCCAGCTCTATGCGTTGATGAAGATAATGACATACAATGCAATAGTTATTATGTACACAATATAATGCTTGGCACAGACATTGCAATACCTGCCTGTGTGCTAGACTACTATAACCATTCTGTCAATTCAATACAGTTCTTAATACATAGCGAAAGGAATCCAAACTACTTTAACAGTGGTCCAAAGGAGGTATTGATATCTTGTGATAAGCTTGAAGGGATTAACATCATTGGTAATCAAGCTTTATCAAAATCAACAAATTTTTCATTTAAAATTACATTAAATATTGCACTGAATGCTGACTGGAAGGAGATATCAGTAAACCTGATCATTGGGCTAACACCATGTCATCCTGGCTTCTGGCAGTATCCTAATTCAACGAGATGTGAATGTTACAATGCTAATGATATTGTGTTTTGTTCTGATAGTAGTTCAACTATTAAGAGAAATTATTGGTTTGGTAACGTGACTGGAAAACCAACCGTGACATTTTGTCCAATCAATTATTGTAACTTCAGTTGCTGTGAAACGTCTAACGGATACTATCATCTTTCACCAGTAAGAGATAATCAGTGTAGATTGCACAGGTCTGGTACTGCTTGTGGTAGCTGTGAGGAAGGCTACACTCTATCATTTGATTCTCCTGAATGTGTTCATGTGAATGAATGTAGTATTGGACAAACAATACTAGTACTTGCATTAACAGTGTTATACTGGGTTGTAATAATTGCAGTGGTCTTTTCAATGATGCACTTCAAAGTTGGAATCGGATATTTGTATGCCATAACATATTACTACAGTGTGGTGGATCTTTTGTTAAGTCAAATTTGGTATCCTTCAAATGCACTCTATATAATTATCAATGTCATGTCTGGTGTTGCAAAAATCATTCCACAATTTCTTGGGCAAATTTGCTTCATTAGAAACATGAGCGGAATTGATCAACAATTTATTCATTACATGCATCCAGTTGCTATATCACTTTTTCTTATAATGATTACTGTGTTTGCTAGGAGATCTCGCAGGCTGTCAACTTTTATTAGTAAAGGAATTATCCATGTAATATGTTGCCTACTTTTATTATCATACACTTCTTTGGCAACTACTTCACTGCTGTTAATGAGACCATTAACATTTCAGGATGTTGATAAAGTGTACACATACGTATCTCCTGATATTGAGTATTTTCATGGTCGTCATCTTGTATATGCAATTGTGGCAATGTTATTTACGATAGTAATTGTAATTGGTCTTCCACTTCTGTTAGCACTTGAACCGTTCCTGAATTCTAAGATCAATTTCGTAAAAATAAAACCATTATTGGATCAGTTTCAATGTTGCTATAAAGATAAATATCGTTACTTTGCAGCTTATTACATGATTTGTCGACTACTGATTATAACAATTATCATTGCTAATTCATCTAATGATTTTATTTTCCACTACTTACTCATCACTGCTTCTGTAATCATGGCTTTGGTCCACCAAATTTTGAGGCCTTATTCAATCTCTTTGCTTAATGAATTTGATGGAGTAATTTTGCATTTCTTAGTTTTAGTTTCAGTGTTGCCATTGGTTGAATCCTTTGATAATTTTAACTCAGATTTGTTATTGGGAATAACATTTGTCTTAGTAATTTTACCAGTATTGATTTTTATCACAATGTCAGTAATGATAAATAAAGAAAAGATCAGGAAGCTACCTGGATATTGTTACACTAAATGTTCACAACTACATTTAAGAAACCGCTACAGTGAAATTCTTCTAACTGAACGTGAACAATCATCCGATGAAGATGAGTATGTCAATGTTATTGATGATAGTAGGAGAATAAATGCAACAATATGTGATGTGTAAGTGAACTCTTATATTAATGCATAACTCACCATTACAATAGCTAGCAAGTTAGCTCAAATAACCTAGCTCATTTTCAGTAGCAAATGTAGGGATTAAACTTTTATAAATTATCTCATGCTAGAATCTTTAGTGTTCTTTTGTGCCAAAATCTTTTCCCTTGTTTCCTTACCTTTTTAGCTAGCATTGCAAGAGCAATACTTACTCACCTTTTTAATTTTTAAATATTTTAATAATTGTATGTAGTTACTTACGTAATATGTTAAACATAAAATTTAATGTGTCTTGGGATATTATCTATGTGACTATATTTAAGTTATTGGCTAGCCAAATACTAGCCAAATACAATAGATATATCATTTAGCTAATTCAGATATTATGCATGATAAATGTGCTTTTTATTATATAGTAACCGTACAGATGAACGTCTTCCAGATTTAATGTGGAGTCGAGATTCATTTATAGAAGCTCTGAATGAGATTGAAGATATAAATTAGATATGGAACTAGTTATCATATTACATGCATTAGTCATTTTGAGGAGTTCAATTTTCTGCTCAGTTCAGTAGTTTACATACACACATACATACGTATGTACAAATAAATTATATACATGGTTTAGTAGTTTAGTAATTAAAAATTTCAAGTTTGTAAGTGTAAATTTACATTATTGAATTATGCAACATTAAAACATGTCTTTACATAATGATATTAACACCATGGCATACATATATGCAGAAATTCCAAATGTACCTGCTCTAACCATGCAGGTGTATTCAAATGCATCAGTGCTATATACATTGTAGCTAATAAGCTATAGTTGACTGGTTCTGGGTGTGTGAAACAAAGAGAAGAGACTCAGAGCCTACTCAAAATGCCCCAATGTTGCCGCTGTAATGGCAACAGTCACTGTCGAAGCTGTTTGTGTGTTCATTCTGGCTCGGTGTATATAAATTGCTTACCACTCCATCGAGGTCATTGTAAACATTGCAAAGTCTATTGGATGTGATACTGATGCTCCCTCTCTTTCAGAAGATGACTCTGAACTTCTTTCACCTGATGAGTCAGGGGCTGAGGCCACTTCTGTCTCTGACCTTACCAACTCTGGTGGTTTGACCTTACATGAATTTGTCAAATTCGCAGTTGTGTGGGGTGATGTTGATGGCAACTCATTTACCTCTCAAGTTTATGATGAGATTGTACATATTAGAGAAGGAATTTTTTCCTTTGCCATCTGGTAGAAGTAGTAAAGTGTTTGTTTCTGAGCTGTCTCGTTTATTTGCCGCCTATTACCCAGGTTCTAGTCTTGAAGGAATTGCTTTGAAGGCAGCTATGTCTCTCCCTATACTGGTTCTCCAGAAACCATTCACTAAATCCAAGTCTAGTGATCATATCCAGTGTATTGAGAGAAGACTCAAGGTGTGGTTGAGTGGAAGTTTGACCGCACTTCTGGAGAAAGGTCATGCTATTCAGCATGGATTAACTTGTCCTCATATTACAAAAGACTCAAGTATAATGTTTCCCTTTCCTTTTCAAAGTTGATATTACAGGGCAAAGTTTGTGCTGCTCTGCCTTAACCTGTATGATCAGGAAAATAGATTCCCTTTACAGTTGGATAAGATGGTTGGATCTAAGGGAAATTCTGTTGGATAAGCACCCTCCTGGCCATCCTTTGGAGCACATCCTGTGGTTCCTCCTGATTCAATGGCTTTTGATCCACATTCAGTATATATTTGACCATATTATGGGGTCATTGATTCATCCAATAGCTCTAGTGTTGATGGTGCAGCAGGACCTTCCAATCTGGATGCTCATGGCTGGCACCGTATTTGTACTTCTTATCATGGAGCCTCTACTGACATTTGTAATGCACTGGCTAGTCTCGCTAGACGTCTTTGTACTGAGTATGTTGATCCAGCTGGTTTGACTGCTTTTACAGCTTGTCGATTGATTGCATTGGATAATCCGGCCTATTGGTGTGGGTGAAGTGGTTTAGTGGATTGTTAGCAAGGCTATCTTGTCAGTGATTGGTGTTAAGATACAGCAGTCTGCAGGGTCTCTTCAACTGTGTGCTGGTCAGCCACCTGGGTGAGAGGTTGCTATCCATGCTTTGAAACATATTTTTGATGATGCAACCACTCAAGCAGCTTTGTTGGTGGATGCTTCAATACGTTCAGCAATTTGAATCGTATGCTTGCTCTAGTCTTTATGTCTTGCATCCTTATTAATACTTATCATAATAATGATGCCAATTGGTATGTTGGGGGTGAGACTATCTTATCACAGGAAGGAACAACTCAAGGTGATCCGTTGGCAATGGCCATGTACGCTTTGGCACTGGTTCCTATGATTGCGCGACTGAGTAATATTGTGAAAAAGGTGTGGTATGCTGATGATGCAGCTGCAGCTGGTCAACTTGCTGATCTTTATACTTGGTGGGATATGTTGTGTGATATTGGGCCTCAATTTGGCTATTTTGTTAATTCATCTAAGACATTGTTGATTGTGAAAGAAACACATCTGCTCCTAGCATATTCTAATTTTGGTGATACTGGAGTCCAGTTCACTGCCGAGGGCAGAAGGTATCTATGGGCTGCTCTTGGTTGCTTTAAGTCATATGTGAGTGATAAGGTGAAGGAATGGTCTGATGAACTATCCAGGTTGTCAGAGATTGCTCTTACTCAGCCACATGCAGCATATTCTGCCCTGACTCATGGGCTTTTGGGAAGATGGACCTTTTTATCCAGAACATTGCCTGATGTTGACGAATTATTCTCCCCACTGGAACAGACTATTCATTTGTGTCTGCTGCCTTCTTTAATTGGTAAATGTACTTTCAGTGATATCAAGAGACAGTTGCTTTCTTTACCATCACGTTTGGGTGGACTTGGTATCATTGATCCCTGTGTATCCTTGGCCAGTCAGTTTAGTGCTTCACAGAAGGTAACTGGTCCCTTGATCTCACTTCTTTTGAAACAAGTTTCAGAGTTTACAGTTGGTGTGTTAAATGAGCAGCTGGCCCTTAAGCAGGAAATACATCATGAGAATCGTTGCAGAAGTGATGAATTGGCCACTTCTTTACATCATTTGTTGCCTGCTGAGCTATAGCATGCTAGAGAGTTTGCTTGTTTGAAGGATGCCTCTAGCTGGTTAACTGTATTACCTCTGGATGAGCATGGTTTTTCATTACACAAGGGTGACTTTTGTGATGCTGTGTCTTCGTTATGGTTGGCCATTGCCTCACCTTCTGACAGATTGTGTTTGTGCCTTTGTATAGTGCCTCATTTACTGTTGACCATGCCTTTACTTGTTCTCATGGTGGTTATGCAACTCTCCACCATAATGAGATCAGGGATATTACAGCCCAGCTGATGTCCTAATGTGGTGACTGCATGAGCCCACTCTACAGAACGTTTTTTCACTGCTCAACCAATACTGAGAGTGGTGCTCACCTTGATGTTAGGGCTCAGGGTTTTTGGGGTATTCATCATCAACAGGCATATGTATGATGTTTGAGTATTCAATCCTTTGGCTACATCTAATCGTCAGACTTCCCTCTCCAGATCTCATGACCATGAGAAATGGCGGATATATTGTACGAATAACGAGTGCGTGAAATTGAACATGGCTCATTTACCCCCTTGTATTTTCAGCTCTTGGTGGTATGAGCAGACCTACTGAAATTATTTATAAGAGACTTGCTTCTTTGCTCACCTGTAAATATACCTTAAGCCGAGTTATTTTAACGATACACTAATTTTAGCGATTTTTGTAAGCATGGATTTAGCGCATATCAATTTTAGCGATTTCACAAAAATTATTAAAACTTGCAAATAGCTAATTATAATTTTATATTTATACGCGTTAAAATTTAGCGTTTGTGAGGGCACTCGCTAAAATCGCTAAAATTAGTGTATCGCTAATAATTACTCAGCTTAAGGTAGACCAGCATTACAGCATAGTGATTTCTTTACTCCGGTACCGATTATCCTTTTCATTGCTTCAATCTGCTATCATGTGCGCTGGAAATCCACAGAGGGACATTGACTTTGCTGTGGCTGCTAGTGAAGGCAGGCTATCATTGACTGATTAACTTTATTTACTTATATTGTTTGTTAATAATGGATAAGTACACATGTAATTAATTAATTACATAATTAATTTTAAAAAACTCTACAATTTAGAGCCTACATACACATCTCATGATACTGAGTAGCTACTCTTTAAAGTTAATAATCGAGTACTCATGAATAGTTTCCTTACTGTTATAATAACTGTGTACATAAATTATATGAATCAGATAATTGTTTGAAATCAATAAGTGAGATTGTTGAAATAACACTAGGTGGTAGATTATTTGCATATATGTCACTAATCCATTGGTTAAAGCCATGAACTCTTAATCGGAAGTTTATACAGTCTATAACAATGAGGCTTGTGGTGACCAATGACCATATTATTTATAATGCTTTTGATAAATCTGCCCCTAGATAGTCACCACATAGGGACATGTTGAAAGACATAATTTAATACGTACCTTACATGCCATTTCAGACAATTAGCCAACATGCGCCCTTTTAGCTACAGCATAAAATTAACAGTAGCCACAGCTGAAATACAATACTTAGCACTACTGGATGTACATAATTGAACCAAGTGCAAGTTATTGACTCCAAAGCCATAAATATAATCTAATAGAACAGTCAAACGTTTTAGGTTTACTGATGTCACTCTAATAGAGCAGTCACGCTTTTGCAGTAAAATTTGTCACATAAGTGCTCGTCAGCAGTGCCCTAGATATAACGTAATTATTCCATTTTACTCACCATGAAATTCTGCTGAAAATGGAAACAATTGGCCGACAAGAAGTGGTGAAACGCTTTGAAGTATTAAGAAACATCCTCGAAGTTCCACAGGCTGTGGAAAAACGGCTGTATTTCTTGCCGTCGTTTTATTTGTCACGTGTTAGATCACGTGAATATAAAATGGCTGATTTAACCGTTGTGCTCACATCCCACTAGGGTTTTCAGTGACAAAGAATTTTCTTCAGCGCTTTATACTTTATTCTAAACTGTTTACATTAGTTATGCATTTGGCTTTTGGTGCAATCCCATGCATTTCATGGATATATAGCTAAATCAACAAATTTACTCCTGGCCCATATAGGCAATAGGGAAATGCAGGCAATGTAGGGGGTAATTTCTTATCTATTAGTTTCATGCAGTCTTCAGTTCAACATGGTTTCCGTGCTAGCCATTCTTGTGTTAGCTACACAGCTGATAAATGTTTTGGATCAGTCAGTGGACAATGGCCTTGGATTTTGGGTAATTCTGTTGACATATATATATAAAATCTATCTTGATTTTCAGAAGGCTTTTGACCAAGTTTCACATGCCAGATTAATGTCAAAGATCAGATCTTATGGAATCGATGGTGCTTTGCTGAAATGGATTGAAAATTTTTTGGTGAATAGAAGACAACCGGCGCGTGTGTTAGAGGTTGTTTTTCATACACACACAAACACACGCATACATATGCACAGACATACACACACACACACACACATGCACACACGCACACACACGCACACATGCACACACACACGCACGCACGCACGCACTCACGCACCCACGCACGCACGCACACACGCACACACGCACACACACACACACACACACACACACACACACACACATAAAAACACACAAACACACGCTGCTGTGTCCTACTCAAAAGTGTTTACCACATCATTGTTACCAGAAATCCCATGTGATCAGCTCACTGTTCAAAAGTGTTTACATGTACCTACATATGTCGGAGCCAACTGATGTGCATAACATATATTATATACTCCATGTCAATGGTTTTCTCATCTGAAGAAGGTCAATATCACAGCTAATTTAAATTTATGGCAGATTTTAACAAAACCACCAAATTTAATTCTGCCAATCACTCAATGCTTGTAGCCATACGAAGCAGCTTCCACCAAATTAAAATTTGCCAACACTAAAAGTTGGCCGGGAAACCACAAAATTAAATGCCGCCACAATTCAGAGCTTGAAATAAGCGCTGAACAGTGCTCGGACACATGTCTGCACAACAAAATTTCTTCTGACATTTAGCCATCAAAAAAATTAATGATGAGACATGTCAGATCAAAGTGGGAAATTGTACGGGTCAACATCAAAAATGCTCAGAAAATGTTAGATATCATGTTCAGAAATGGTAGCTGACAAATTAAAATGGCAGTTTCATAATTCTAATGGTTTCATGCACAAACACAACCTCGGTATTATAATATTTGTAGGTATGGATGCCTACAGTAACCCTTCCAAGTATTAATAGGATAGCACTTATAAGAGATACGACATTTTAAAAATTATGTTTTCCCATACATTTTCTATGTAAAGGGGCAAGGGTTATGAGAATGAAACAATTAGAAACATGAAACTATATATCCCATTGAATTAACTCTACTGCTAACACTTCTGGTTGCACAATTCTACCTCATCCATTGCCAACAATCCTAATGATGCTCAGTCCACTTGATACATCAATCATTAATTTTGCATTGAGCATTAATCAAGATTTAGGATTTACCATTACATTCAGTAGAATTTAACCTGTACATATCAAAAGAGATATGTTTTTAATATTTAGTCAGTAGAAGATTCACAAGCCAGCTGGAATTTGAGACCTAAATATCAATGAATTCTAAGTAATTATCAAAGGTTTTAAAGTGAGGACATGATTCAAGATTGGGGAACCAACAGCACATAGTTCATCACAAACCAGATGTCAACGATGATATTTTATGATTGCACGTAAATACACAAGATTGAACAATCAATCTAATATAGCGCATGCCTCATTGACTCCGTACACCACCATTACTAATGAAGGTGGCCAAGTGACAAAGCCAATCATAGTTGTGAAAATATGCTATAAACTATTGTATGTATGTCATTCAAGTAGTTAAAAAGATTTTTGATAAGTAACTTCTTGGCCTCAACTGATAGCAAAGTTTTTGGTCGCACATACCTATTTGCAATGCTGCTTCTGATTGGCCTCGCACTTTTTTTATACCCAGGGTGTTTTTGTTTAGTATATTCTACTTGGAGTTGCATGTGACCCACCCTTGACTACATACGCCACTAGCTATCGCTGAGTATTGTAAATCCAGACTATAAACCTTGACAGTAGGCCCCTCAAGGGTTGGAAGTGGGTCGGTCATTCATTCAAAATAGCATTAATTGCAGAATATCATAGGCTTCCCCATTGGTAATATACAGTAAATTTGTCCTACCAAATCAGATTTTGCTCAGTCATATGATGAAGTGGACCTGTGACAGACCACTATTTTGAACTCTGCTATCGCCCCCACACGATTATATGCCTTGTGCTTTAGCATTCGGCAATTATGTTCAAGATAAAAGCAACTATTAATACATTTTATATGAGGCACCTAATAATATACCTGCATGGCAGAATATACATAGTGTAACTAGCTAGTTAACTATTCAGTAATGGATACAAACAAAAACTGTAGTGACCCAAAAAGATAGCAATGATAAATATACAAAATAATAATATATTGAGACAGTGAAGAGAAGAATGCAGTTTGGTAGGAAGTGGAGATGAGATGGGACGACTTCACCAGTGTGTTGAGAAGAATCATGAAAATCTACACAATAAAAATATACTAGCAGCACATTCTCTTTGTACAAAGAATTTTTACTACTGTACAATTTTCAAGGGTCGTAGATTTTGCAAATTTTACTGTAAGCTTGAAATTTTAGTCAACAAATATACGTAAGCAGTGGCTTAAAGAACCATATATTCAACTTTATGATCAACAAAAAATAAGCTATCCGTAATATATAAGACCCTTGAAAATTACCACAAATATGGTATCATTTATTACAGCTTACACTGAGCCTGTTGGCTGTGATGCAATACCATCTTGTAGCTGTGTCTCTGATGGCATAGAGTGGAGTACATTGTCTAATAACTGTAGTGCTCTGTGCAGTTGTATCTCAATCCAGCATGGTGTCTCCTGTACATGTTAGACCACACAGTTAATACAGAAATATTATTATAGTACTGTATGTAGCACAAAATTATGGCAAATTGGGGTTACAAGTAGAGTAAATAATCAATCACCGGACGGATCTATTTCCGGACGCAATTTTCTTGTAACTTACAGTGAATATTTATATACCAAATGATTGATCGTTTACTCTACAAATTGAATCAACCATACATTTCTGGACGGAAGCTAAATTTTGACAAATCGCTAATATTTGCTGTCAAATTTTATATAGCAAGCACATTTGGATATAAAAACAACTTAGCATATTTATAGGAAAACTACTGAATGGCAAATTTCTCTGATTCTAACACTGTAACATGCTTACTTTAATACTTTGTCTGCGATAATCAGGACCCCAACCTTTTACGAAGCTCAATCTTAAGATACACAATCTTCTCAAATCATCCACTCCAAGACCCTTGTTGATATTGGGCTGAATACGAATATTTGGATTCTGCAACTTTCCTACATCAACACGTGTACAACAGTAACCATATTTGGAATGTGCTTTACAAAGGTAGATAAGATTTAAGCTGCCAAATAGTGATATATACTATTATGTTACATGTTATAACAGATACCAGTGGTTCTATGTTACACATGCATGTATAATGGACACATGAAAGAGAGAAATTCTACCTTGTACAGCTGCTTGTTGAGTGGCAACCTCTGCTATTGCCATTTGAGCTTGTCTCTGCATCTCGTCGTGACATTGACATAAATCAAACACCTAACAGAACCAAGCAACCAATAGTAATACAAGTCCCCAAGTTTACTTGTAATTCAGTTGAACCTAAAACATCCTAATAAAACGTTCAGCATACCTTTATGTATGCTTTGGGATATATTTTATGCACAGCATCTCCAGGAGCTCTGCCAGCTTGATAGTCCAGGTAGTAACTTTGTACAAACACTGAATGATCGCTCATGCAACGAATCCATACATCACCGGACTTGCAGTCCAACATGACTCCTTTGCCGATGTGCAACCGTGCTCTCTCGCTGGCATCGGTTCTATGTACGTTTGACAGTCGACCCAAACAGAATCGATCACCTCCTGAAGGATCAACATAGCCATCTACTGTTACCTGCAAAAGTTAAAAAGAATAATAGTAACTTAGTGACAAACCAATGCTATTCAAAAAGACATAAGGGACAAGTATAAAAAAATCAAAAGAAGCCTAAATAGTGATATTAATCAATACTCTCAGTACACAATCTACAAGGCTTCAAATCCAATCCCTGTTAAAACTTTTTATTTTATACATAGAACTGCTATGCACCCATAACATGAGGTAGAAAAAATGTTTAAGGAAACTGCATATACACACTTACTGATGGAAGTGATGAAGGTACTTTAAAGATTTCTCCAACCTGTGCGTCCATCTCAAAATAAGTTATTGTACACCAAAAGTCTGGAGCTGTTAAATGTTGAACAGAAAATGAATTACGTAGCATCAGACAACACAAAACACGGGTGGTTAGTGTATTGATGAGTAACAACTCACTTGGTAAGTTAGGTAGGGCTGCCAATGGTTTCTGCTGTGCTTGTAGAGGTGGGCCCAAGTTGGATGGCATTTGACTAGGACCAGAATCTGATGACAATACACATACCAAGTGATAGCAAATACATGTAAGAACTGTTTGGATAAATAACTACATTGGGCTTTTAATATCTCTCCAAAACAGTTGATGTTCTACCATCTAAAAACTAGGCACTGTGTACCACTGTTAATGAACTGCTGTTTAATGTATTGTAATAGTAAATAATGACATCACGAGTAAGTCATGTGAGCATAGACTCATTACTAAGGGGCATATAGCGATGCATTTTAATTCTTTTTTACACTCCAGTACTTTAGTGATAAAACTTTTAAACGTAGTATAAAGCTGAAATTCTTACTGTAACACTGCAGGCTAGACTTCTTTTATTAGCTCCCCAACCCACACGGCACACCCACTTTTAAAACTAAAGCACTCCATCTTGTTTGTACTATACAGCCGGTAAAACAGCTCTTAATGATAAATGAATGCTATTACAGCATTGTCTTAGTCTTCTTTGGCAGTAACTCACGACGTGCTCCATTACTAAGCTATTAAGGCCATCCCCATCGATTATATCGATGGTAAGTGTCATATAAAGAAACTGAAAAACAGTAAAACTTGTTTAACCGGTTATTCAGCCTTCCTTTTCACGTGAATAGTTTTTAATAGCCTAGGGGGTGGACACACACATACACAGACACGCATACCGACTTCCCGGACAAAAGCAATTTCAAGAAACCAGGTGCATTGGCCTTCCTGGTTTAAAATGTTAATACATTATAAAATCTCTGGTGTTGCATGTTGACGTGCTACATCACAGGTCAAAGTTGAACTGTTCTATTGCATCAAGTTTAGTTCTTGGCTCTATACAAGTTCTTCAAAAAGCTTATATTTAAACCACACACCCAGCGTTATTGATATTGTCAGCAAATATGGGTCATGGCCTGTGTGTGGCTTTGTACAACACTTCATTCAGGCCACTAATGACTTCATATCAACACCATAACCAGCTCTCCACACAGATGACCACACAGATGACCACACTGTACATAACAAGATTAATACCATGTTTTATCTGATAACTGGCTGAGTCCAGACTGTCTCCTTGGTTATAAGAAAAGCCCTGCAAGTGGTACTGTTACGTCTACCATACAATTGAGTGCCACAAAACATTTCCCAAACCAAAACATCATCTACCCCACAAGTGTGAAACGTGTTAGGAAGGAAACAGGATAGGAAGGAAACAAGATAAAGACACACAAGAATCAAGACACTCCATGTGATGGCTGAAAACATTAAATATTATAATATAAATATTTACATTATTTTAGCATTGTTATATTACTGACGGCTGGCACCACAAAAACACAGAGAAGTAGGGGGTGGGTGGTTGTTACACATAAGAGATATTATATACAAGGATTAAGCTTAACTGGTAGTAATGCATAAAGCACATATCTTTTAATATATACACACACGGAACACATAAAAGAGATGACTGTTTATTTAATTGTGATAATGTGACCAAGGATTAGAGCCCAACAGACCTTAAAATTTGTCTAAACAGGCAAAGACTTTTTTGACCAAATCCCACCATTTTCTCATAAGCCAGTATGGGAAACTTCATAAATAAAAATGCACGTGCACACGCACACACACACACGAACATATGACATATTCGTGCACACACACACACACACACACACTCACAGTGATGATAAGGTGGGGGGTGTGATTGTGGCATTTGTGGGTTCATCTGATGATTAAAGGGATGGTCATAAGGAGCCAGTGTTCCTGTCACTGGTGGCCACATCTGTGGATGATCTGTAGATGAATCATGTGGAAAATCAATAACATACACACAAACAACATACACATACACATCATATACACACCTTCATGTTATGAGGAAGTTACATATTTACAAATAACACTGTGTAATTGAAATTAGGGGTTACATATTTACAAACCGCATGTAATTGAAAAGAAACATTGTTTAGGCTGCACGAGTAAATTGAGCAAGTGAACAAATGAAAGGTGTAACAGTGCAGGCTAATATATTGCGAGTGCCGATATTACATATTGTCTTTTAATATTATCGTCTTTTCATTTGTCAGTACTTTTCACTAGATTCTAATTTCAATGATAATATTTAGTATCGTTCCATCCTTAACTGAAATCTCAATTATTCAACGATGGATAGTCAGTTTGTAATACAAATAATTATGCTACCATTACATACATATTCTTGTACAGAGGAATTTACCATCAGGTAAGCGTTTTGAAAGTATACGCAAATTTGACTTTCCGATGAAGCCTCAGATAGTATTTATGATGGTAAACACATAAGAACTCCATTACAATTTGCAATGGTCTAAAAATTTGCAATGCTCTAAACTACTCACAAAAATTTTGATCCTTAAACCATCCACTCCCTATCAATTTATGCATGCAGATCTTAAACTTGTAGTTTTTCTTTGCTTGCTAGATTCTGTCACAACACACTCATGCAAAATTCGAGATCTTGTACAAAACACAACGGTTTACTCAAACACTGATTGCCTGCTTCTCACTTAGTGTAAAGTATCCATTGAGGATGAACAAGATTGTTTACACAACCCAACCCAGGTAAATAAATACAAGAAGAAAATACATTACCATAGTGATATGCAAACATTCATGCTACATAGACACAACTCGTCAGTGGTAGCTAGTTTATCCTTAATCTATTTCATCTTTGCCACTCTTAGAAGCAAAATTCACATGTTAATTGAGAGTGTGCTTTTAATGAGAATACATTTTTGTACAAGTGAAGTGTGAGAGAAATCGCACATTCATTCAGACAGTGAGTCGCCAAACTTAATCCGATTCAATCCAAACCAATGCAGCTACCAGTCTACAAACTAAACCATTGGATAGTGCATAGTGGGGTTATCATAAGCTGGACCTGCTAGCAGAAAATCAAATCAAGCTTCATAGAGCGGTGTCCCATTCTACACCAGTAGACACAACACATCCAGCGGTATTATTGAATAACACAATCACAGAAAATGAATCTGATAAGATCTATTAAAAGGCTGGCAGTAATTTAATATACCGATTTTACTTGTACCAAAGGCAAGAAAGTAGTGCAACCCCTGAAGATCAAAGGCATGAGTAAGGGTGGAATGAAGATACAATTTTACAGACGGATACAATTTTACAATTTTATAGACAGATACAATTTTACAGATGGATACATTTAGTACCACAAAGACCAAAGCTAGGTTAAATAAGTCATCTGGATGCTTTGAATATCAGTAAGCTCTAATCACCCCCAGCACCAACAAAGCAATAATCTTCTGTGACATCATGACAAACTGATTTTTATATATATAAATTACATTTACATTAAATGTGATATCAAGTTTGTTGATCTGATTTTGGCCACCCCACTATCCAAGTGTGTTTACCATAATGAACCCAATAAAATATGATTTTTATTAATAAGCCAAATTCTGTAAACAACTTTGAATAATATACATTAGTGTATGATGCTGTGGAATATTAGATTAGCAAGCAGTGACAAGTGAGTGCCTGCACATGTACGACATCATGGTAACTTTGTTAACGTTGGTAAGACGTTTCATGAATATAGTATCAGTACTAGATGTACACAGTACTGTAGTATGTCACTTGTATGTGTAGCATTAGTTAACTCTCTGGAGTTGGGCACACGTGACCATATTCACAACTACATACACAATGCACAACGACACACAATGCACAACAACACACACTACACGTACAAAATACACATACACACAAAAAGCAAAGCCTGTAGAGCTCTGCGGTTTACGTGGCCACACCTTACTCAGACAGTGTGGGCACCTGAAGTCCCACCCAAACTTCACCCATTAAGTGAGACATACATTTTGCTTTCCCAGCTATTGCCAGGCCATTAATACAGCTGGGTGGACTGGAGCAATGTGAGTTAAGTGTTCCTTGCTCAAGGAAACGACAGCAGCAGCTCAGCATTGAGCTGGGGATCTCTCGGTCACCAGTCCCTACTGCTACACACACACACACACACACACACACACACACACACACACACACACACACACACACACACACACACACACACACACACACACACACACACACACACACACACACACACACACACACACACACACACACACACACACACACACACACACACACACACACACACACACACACACACACACACACACACACACACACACACACACACACACACACACACACACACACACACACACACACACACACACACACACACACACACACACACACACACACACACACACACACACACACACACACACACACACACAATCATTCCACACATACTCACCTGTATGCATCATGTGCTGTGGCTGTTCTTGTTGTTGCCAAATATCTGTTATGAATGTCCACATATGTAATGAACATATTACTCATACACAGTATTCTATAGTACAGTATGCTGGTAGGGAAATGGTGGCTGAATGCCACTCAAATTCTTTGGATATTCCATATTTTCACTGTTGACTATTACATTACACAACATGACAAGTACACCCTCTGTATAACAAGGGGAAGGTAACATCTGCACTGCAGATTTATGCACATTTTATGCAACAATATTTGTGATTTCTCACATTGTTTACAGGTTAATGTTTCAATCTTTTCACATGTCAAAATACATTCATTAGTAAGTTTCACACGGAACTTGTTTTTTACAAGGGAATGCAACGATTATTTAAACCCTTCATATCAAGTGAGTTTCTTTAATTACTATAGAATAAAACAATTTATAATTATTATACAGACTGTGACAGGCAGACACAGAGTGCAAAGTTAAGCCCACAGAAAACATTACTACAAGTGTAACCAGTTATAGAAAAATTATTTTGGTTACACTGTGACTATCACACTGTGACTATCACACAGTACCAGCTGGTAGGAAGGTCCAGTTGCTAAGTCACTAACAGCTATGAATACATCCAGTGTATTATTATTCAGTAGTTCAAGGAAGGTATGAAGAAGAAGTCATCACTATGATTATCTTTAATAGTCTACCCCACAGGCATTTTTAATGAGAACAATAACATTTCACAGGCTGTCACACCAAATTTGATTGGTTATTTTAGTATTATGTATTATTTACTCATTTCCTCATTACAATACGTGCATTGCTATTTTTGTGCACTGGAATTAGTCAGATTTACTGAATTACACACACAATATGAAATCTCCCTATTAATCGGCGAATTCTGTAGTTTTAAGCATGCTGTATGTACAGATGTGAAAGTACACCGTATAACGGGAATTTACCGTGAGGCTTTTAATTTTGAGATCCATACATTTTTCATATAATCTTGGTGTATTCAAAAATCACAAATATTTCTTCTGAGAACAAATCGTGATTCGCAAAAATTTATTCTTACAATAAATTCCCGCTATACGGTATATCGAGTATGCTACGTAGCAAGAAAATCTTGAGGGATGGAAATATTTGTAGCTTGGGAAATTTTATTAGCTTTGTCAAAAACTACCTTATAGCATGTCTAGAAAAATTGTGACTATCACAATGTTATATAATAAAAACAGCTACAAATTACAGTGATAAAGAATGTAGAGTCTACATTCAGTTGAAGACAACACATCATTGTTGACCACATTTCTAAGTTCAATTCCCTCCAACAACTTGGATAAGGGTCTCGCCTAGATTGGTACGTATATATATACCGTCCATATACAACTCAGTTACATCTTTAACAATATTATGGTGACAGGATTTCAAAGATGAAAATTAAGGAACAGCTGAACAGCAAGTCTTTGAAAATAAAACCCCCAGCAATTCAGCAAAGTTGTAGCAAACATGATGTAATCTCTATCCATTTACTTAGCACCACAAACACAAAGCAGTCTTCATAAACAGCCAGTGGCCAGTAGCCAGTGCAAAGTGTATCATAAGAAATACACAGGAGATTACCATGCAAGAGAAATGCAGCTTCAAGAAGCCATGCACCATCCATACATTAATCACAGCACTGGCTAGAGGTGTGAAATTTATATTGTGGCCTTGAGCTTGTAGACATTGCAGGAGTGGTTGAAAACAACGCCTTCTTTGTTCATACTAACAAAGGAACGCTAACACACATCCACTCAGATGCATTTTGCTATAAAATATCATAGATCATGATGTGGTACTGCCCACCACAAGCCTGAATCCAGGATGGTACAAAAGAAATTTTGCCCTTAAAGGTTTGCACATTTAAAAGTTGCGGTGAAATTTGAAGGCATAAATTAGGTAAGATCGAATGGAGCCTGTCAATTAGAATAATATCGTTGAGACCTTGAGTAAAATTTGAAATTTAAACAAGTGACGTATTTCTGTACATTTCTGTAAACAAAAGGAACATTTTCCTTAGAAATAGCGTTTTTCATGTTGTTATGGCTGGGACATCAACTCTGGTAGTTCTGGATTGCAATGGCTTTTGTACAGTAGAGCTTATGCTTGAGTCATTAAACATTCATTTGCTAGTGAACAAATGTATAAACAAGGCCACATGGCTGTACAACTGAAGCAATGAACTGGTCCTCTGGAAGTTTAAATCTATGGCCGTAAGTCCTACTACAATGCTGTTCATTTACAGTGTGCGTATTTTGGATGCAAGAGATATTGAAGAGTCCTTGGAATAACACTGATACTAAACAACTGGAATTTTCTGTAGTTCAACCTTTCTGCATGCAGTTTGGAGAATCATATTTAACAATGCCGAGTAAAAATCACCATCTTTAATATGCATGGGAATCATTCCGTATATCAGAACAGATAATACGAAGTATAAAAACTCGACTGTATTCACATGTTGAGATGTAGATACAGCATCACCACTGAATACTTTTCCAATAACACATACTTCTTTCTGCTTAGTAGGGAGGATGACATGTTGTGTGTAACAAAGGGGTGAAGCTCTGAAATATCCAAGGTTTTGTTATTTTTATACTTACATAAGTGGCAGTTCAGCCTGTACATTATACAACTGCAATATTATGCACAACTCCCTACAAACATTGCTGACACTATTCTAGACATGCATGTACACCACGTACACACACACACACACGCACGCACGCATGCACACACACGCACACACATACGCATACACACACACACACGCACGCACGCATGCACACACACGCACGCACACATGTACACACACACACACACACCTCTTTGTGTTGGCTGTTGTTGTTGCATGTTACCAGAATACATCAATGTTCCTGGTTGTGATTCTACATGAAAGAAAAGTAATACAATACCTATTATGCAGCAAGTAAAATACCTGCGTGCATAAATGATGAATAGCCAATAAATAACATCTTTTGACAATTGGTATCTTTTACACACGTACACACACATGCACATTCATGAATATGCACACATATAAATTATATGGACGCACAAGCGCATGCACACACACACACACACACACACAATACTCTACAAACACTATTAGTACACCAGTAAAGGAGAATGGCTCTGTCTTGTCAAAATGTTGTGACTAACAGTCACACCCACCTTCCATACAGCCTCCATACATAACAACTTACTCAACAAAACATTGATGCTCAAGAATTTATAAATACATTACAATTATATAACCATGTACTTACCAGATGTCACACCAGGAGCTAATATGGACTTCTTCTGATCTTGCTGCATAGGAGAAACTGGAACACATTCTACGATAGCATTGGATGGATCCTCTTGTGGGTCATCTGATAATACCATTGGTGGAGCAGCTGTAGTTATGGTAACCATATATGCAGTGTATATGAAAATTGTGTACGTAATAATAGTTCAAGGGTAAATTTACCGTCCGTAATAAATATACATTACAACATTTGACATGTGTGTGTGTGCATAAGTGTGAGTGTTTTGTGCAACACGGCTAGGGCGTGTATGTAGTGGGTGTGTGAATACACATCAGCAGGGGACCCTCAACTTAACTAGAATATACAATTATATTATACCACATCAAAATGAGGAACATTTATACAGGCTATCTCATCTCACAATTATAATTAGTCATGCAGTGGCTGACCATAAAGAAGGACTTGTTTCATTTTCACCATCTGCTCCAAACCCACTTTCATAATATTTTTTACACTGACAATACATTTTACCACTGGGTACCATAAAAATGCACTGCTTTTAAGGATTCTTTGTTGCTTGTAAAAAGTTGTAGTCATTTTCACACACAGTGCTCCTTGAGCAGAAAATTTCCAGACAGAACACAAGCTGCTTCATTAAATCCTACAAGATATCCTCAATGCTTAAGGAGTCTTCTTTATACGTATTACTGAGGCACACAAAAAATTTCCACAGGTTTAAAAAAAAGTATTTTAGCAATTCTACTTCCACACCCTGGTACACTTATGCACCTAAAGTATTATAAGCTTTATTCAAAATTTCAAGACAGAGTTATAATATGGACAACGAGAAGCACTTTGTGATTTTAGCAAGAGTGGATAAATTAGATTAGCACATTACATAAACAGCCAGTGATACTGTTAAAACATTTGGTCACTAATAATAAACCTCAATATAATTCATTATCCTACCAGCCTAATTGATAGTAATTTAATAGCCTCCACTTTTGACCATAAAACACAACAATATAATTGAATAATAAATCTGTTACTGAACATTAGCAGCTAGCGGAATGATTAACAATTACAGTAGGAAGCAAATTTTTGAGGTCTAGACTATTAGAGAAACAAGCAAGTTTAAGTAGTTGTTGTGGAAACATGTAATCAGCAGCAATATTCCATGGTGAGTCTTGGTGATACAATGCATGTTGTGATATAAAATGATTTAGAAGTAATTATACAATTTCCTTTAGGCATTCCTTGTAACATCATGGGTGCTCTGGGTTACCACATTGACTGAAAACATTGGAATACATACCACAGAGATGAAAGTTTGTTTGAACTTGCACAAGCATTAAGTTTGGAAATTGGAAAAATGAAAACATAACTGCAATACAGCAGTGCATGTGTTCTTTAATTCTCTTAAGACAGAGGGAGTATAAGGATGATTTATAACTTCCTAAGCCAAAAAATCCATTAAACACTTGTACTCCAGGAACACAGTAATATGCTCGTATTGTGCAAACTTGGATAACGCAAAACTCCTACCAAGCTCTTACGTACTTCTAATAGAAGAACAATACAGCAGAATGCTATTCAATAGAGAAAGACAAAAGATGAAGACAGATAAAGTTACCGTATAATGAAAGTACACACGCAATACAAAATAAACCGAGCTATCTAACAAAGTACAGGATGTAGTGGTAAGCAGAAAGAAGTTCTTTATAAAATATAAACATTTAGCACAAATGGTGATCAATCACACACAACTTCCAGCTACTTGAAAACCGATTAACAACAGAACATACCCACCGTTATGCTCAGACAGCCAATCTGCAAACAACTTCCCTAAAGCTGAATATACTACTTTAAATGTATTACAGTCCAGTATCAGCTAGCGCATCAGTAATACTACCATAAAAGCCTATGTGAGCATGTATACCATGATTGCCATCTTTGTAAGGACAGAAGTTACAAACAGAGCTTTTGTAAACAGCATTACATAGAGTACCTTCTTCAAATTTCGCAGTTGGGTTATATCCCAGTGAGTAAGCAATGAAAACACTTGAAGCAGCACAAAGAATTTGTCAGCGTGACCATAATTCCTATCTTTTTAATAAGCATAGATAGCTCATGTTACAATTGGCTGCCTACATGACACACCCACCCTTGGTAACCAAACAGAGTACCTGTACAACTTGATAATAAACACACAAAAAATGTCACCAATTTTACACGTAAAACTGTTCAAGTACAGACACTCTATGAGAACTTGCAAATTGAAACAGTGAAACGCAATCTGTAAAGCGTGAGAGGGCAATGTTTAAAGCTCAAAATAATTGTTGTCTAAGGCTGTAATCACTTTTATAACATGCTATTGTTTACAAATACGTCAGTCAGCTTTAAACTAATATTGTGTTCAGAGAAGCTATTAGCTTACTTTAAGCTTCACAGACCACACTTTACGGGCTCACTTTGCAAGTTCTCATAAAATCTCTGTATTCAAAATGGTAGCAATGTGGATTATCATAAGTAACTTAACAGCATCCAGTAAATGGCACACACATACAAACATACGTATGATACAGAATGATTGAGAGGAGCAAGCTACCGTGAAATATCTTGTTCTAAAAATAGTACACTTTACAATAAAACAAGACTTTTCAACTATGCATGGCTTGTCAATAAAATCTGCTGTAAACTCGTTCAATCTCGATCATACTCGGGCGAGATCAAAGCAATGATTTCAGACTGATCAGTACCACAGGCAACACAGCAGCAGACCCACACACATATGGCAGTGGAGGATAATGCATTACAAGTCTTTTGCTACAACCGCTGTAATTTCCCTAGTCAAAACAGAACCCAAGTGTAATCAGGACAGCTGTCTAGACGACTGGCATATCCAGCAAGGGATGGTATTACAACACATCAAGCCACAATACACACACAGTGTGGCACTGCAATGGCTGCCTTTCATGCTACAAAACACCTGCTACCTTCAGAGCAGCAGGGGCTTCCTCCTAGCAAGCAATACTTGTTCAGTATAGGAAGTGAATCTACACAGGACCAATTGTCTGTGTATTATATCCGAAACAATGAAGTATGAAAACAAAGCAATGCATTAAACAAATACTATTGACCCATTAACAACTGCATCAGTCCCAACACTCTTTGTAGCCACCATGTTAGTGAACATGTCCATTAATTGAGCTTAATAATGGTAATTGAATAAGAAGCCAAAATCCCAAGAGATTTTCACATAATTATTTTAAAAATAGAAATAAAATTTCTTATTCATTAGTTACTATGTACATAAAATAATTATACATCATTAATTCTAGAGGTGATCAGTACTTCATTACATCATGCCTTTACCACATGAAGAGTATTACAACCAATTTGAGGTTAAATAAAGTTTATAAAGCACAACCTCTTCAATCACCAGGCATCTGAGAAAGTTGTTGACACATTGCAACTTAAAATTGCCAGCCCTTACAAGTTTCCTGACCAAGCTCAAATACGTAATATTAAAATACAAACAAAGACCTCAATACTTTCTTTGAGCGTGGTTAACAGGCATAGAGACACATGTACACTGCAAGGTTCATCAACCATAAGTGCATGTGAATAAGATCTTTGTATTGTACATAAAAACATTTTTAAGAAAAGAAAGGAAATATAATTAACCTTTCTGCAGGAAGTTCATAGAATCAACAGTTTGTATAAACACTACAAAACACTGAGATAGATCCCATACAAGTTAACAAGTAATTGTAAAGCAAGATATGCACACGCTTCTTCACAGAGGAAACAATTGTTAACAGATGCAACTACTGTTAATAAAACCTATTGTGAAACAAAGGCATACTTGAAGAATTGTCACACCCAGACATCTTACAGAAAATCAATTTTCACATAATAACATGGCACCCTCACAATTAAGCAGATGAAACATCAACAATGCAATCAGAAATAATCACCATACACTTGATAATGTGAGTAAACGTATGTACCTGTGTGGTGTAGCGTAAGTGATCCTGTACTTGAGAGGTCGATGACAGGGCCTAGATGGGTAGAATACAGACGTATAAATTTTATAAACACACAATTACAATGAGACACAACTGACCATGGGATATGATGCGTTCATAGTGGTACGGATTGACGCACACTTGGTCACACTTCAGATCAAAGGCGTACTGACAAAACTTGGCATGTTTCAGTTCATTCTTGTGCAAGTCTGGCCACCTCCAGAGTCGGGCATAGATAACATGTGGAAAGCCCTTCCTGCCAGCCACTTGTAGGCGGCCATCCAGTGTTCGCTGTATTGTAACGCACTTCGTCAAGTGAGCACCATTTGTTGTAATGGCGGTAACTAAGGATTCTAACTCATCTCTCTTGTCTTTAAGCTTCTTCACCAGCGACTCTATAGCCCTTTTGGCGAACGTTTCCGATTCTCCGCCTTGCCTGTGGCACATCAGACTGTGCACTATGCTCGCACACGCGTCGAACGTCGACGGCGGGGCGGGAACCGCTCCGATACCAGCTTGTTGCATTTGCATCGAGAACGGTTGTTGTATCCCCATTTGTATCGGCACGGCGCCGGTCACCTCCATCATCATCTTGGCTCAGCTGTTTTTCGTATCGGCCAAAGCGAGGCAGCCACAAATAGTTGATACTACAATGTGTTTGGGGTTAATGGTTTACGGCTCAGCGATAGACGTCCACTCAGACACTCTACAACGACACGTCGACCAATTGTCTCGTCTGCGGAATTTTGATTAGTTGTCTCTGTTGCCGACTTCCGGTCACACCTCTTCCGCCAAATCTGAAAACCAGCAGGGAATGTGGATTCCCTACTAAAGCGACCAAAACGTCTTGTTACTTATTCATAGCAGGTAACCAGGTTTCTTGTATATATATACATTTTAACATCGTTAATCATTACTGCGGATCTTTAATTAGAGTATGATAGATGTGATAATTTACGCACCTAATATGCGATAAATTTACTGTAGTTAATGTGCCATAGTAAAGAGAATGGGATATATATGTACTATAAACACTCATGGGTATGTTTTTATACTACACATTAAAACGTGGTGCAGTTTTTTTTCTTATAATCTAACACGTACATTTTTAATTTCAAGGCACATACAATCATCACATTACATCTACAAATTTATGTGAACACAAGACCATTAATATTTTGCTAGGATCAAAAAATTTTTAAATGGTGCTGATAATGATGACACATCATGTAATGTGTTATGGTGTGATGAACATAGTGCTGTATATGATATTGCACTATCTAGGTGGTCAGGTGTTTCTTCTGTCATAAGTAAAAAACAATGACACACAACGAGGAAAGGACATCGTGGTGGCGAGAGGGTCTGATTGGACTTGGTGTTGGCGTGCTTTATGGCACTACCAGTGTCTGTGTTGGCCATCCTTTTGATACCATCAAGACGAAAATGCAGGCACAGCATGGATACGAGAACCACAGTATGATACGATCGTTTGCTACAACATTCAGGAAACAAGGCATTAGGGGATTGTATCGTGGAGCAATACCGCCACTCTGTGGTTCTGGTGTATACCGTTCTGTTCAATTTGCAGTATTTGAATCAGTATACACTTTCTCGGACTCTCAACTAGGCAGGTGGGAAATACCTTGTACCGGAGGATTACAAATGCGTGTGCTTTTCGGTGGCCTTTGTGCCTCAACAGTACGGGCGATTATCGAGACTCCGCTGGAGTTGGCCAAGGTTCGACGGCAAACAGAACAAACATGGAAACTTAGACAACTTTATAGTGGCTTTGGATTGACATGGACAAGAACCATTGGGTTAATGTGTACATACTTCATACTTGTGGACAGTGGCAGAAGGCATGCTCCTGACTTGTTCAGCCGACCACTTTTGGGACCATTTCTTACATCAGGACTAGCTGCAACAATTGGTTGGTGGGTTGTGTGGCCTTTTGAAAACATGAAGTCCCAAGTTCAGGGTCAATACGGCCAATCAAATGATTCGGTTTTATCCAGAATGAGTCGTACTGTAAGAGAACGAGGCTTCTTTGCTCTCTACCGTGGAATTGGTCCAGGAACCATCAGAAGTTTTTTAGCAAATGGAACAAGTATGATAGTGATGTCCTTCGCACACAAGAAAGTCTCAGACTGGGGACTAAGATAGCATAGTTTTATTATATAAATTACAAGTATATGTTTTGATAAAATAATTAATCTCCATAATACAACATGATGATAAATAGTTGAAATTAAATTTAAAATATTTTACGTCTTGAAATAGTCATGATTTATAGACCATTGGTTATATCCCTGCCTGGATTAATATATAATATATACATAGGTACATGAATGTGATGCTGTGTTAACTAGTGAGATCTTGATGGTCTGGTAATACCTGTTCTGTTATAGTTGATAACTCAAAAATCGTTCCATCAAATTGCAACAATTTATCACTGATGAGGGAACGATCATTGTCCATGTCAACACTTCTACAGCAGCTGTGATCGACAACTTGGTATGGTTCATCTTGAGCATCAAGAGTTTTACAGTAATTGTGATCTGTCAAACTGGACTGTTGTAAGGCATTTATCCCTTCACTGAGACTATTTGGCTCAGCATCCATTAAAACAGTTAAAGTTGGCATGTCATCTTGTGTTTCTGCTACACTGTCAATGAAACATTGAGATAACACCACTTCCTTTGTCGAGTTTGTTATAATCCCTTCCTCTTCAAATATTTCAGCATCTGGATCATAATGGTTACTGCCATCTTTGTACGTCACCTTTACTCGCCTTTTCCATCTCTTCAGCCACTGCGAGGTAGCCTTGAACTTAGAATCCAGTCCAAGACAGTGTGAAAACTCCAGCGCCTTCCTAGTTAATTGTTTGTCCCGGACACACCTACCTTCGGCACGTTCTTGTACTAAATAGTCGAGGACGGCTTTGTCTAAGTCGAGAGAAAATGGCTTTCTACCGTGATGGAGTTTCTTTTTCTTTGGCCCGTAATGTAACACAGCTCTGCGCAAGAATTCCTTGCGCTCCGCCCAGTCGCGTACCATTTTTCTGTCGATACCGAATTGCCTTGCGGCCGCCCTGTAACTGGCGCTGTGACTGTGGAGCCAATCCACCACGGCTAGCTTGAAATCCAGAGTATACGCACGATGCGTTTCTTTGTGTTGTAGTCTCTCCATGCCTTCGCATCCACCTGAATTACCTCGCTGAATCAGCCCATTCTATTTCACGCATTCGAATACAATTAAGGAATTCGCGTGATGAAATACATGAGCACGTGATCTACATTTTGGGTGGGTTCTGGCGGGAATTTTTGCCGCGAAAGAGACTTTGGAATGGAACCGAGAAGCAAATCTTCGCACGGTACGTTAAAAATTCTGTGTTCCTTGTAAATTATTTGAATGCATAGGAGGAGTAAAGGGAAGACGGGTCCTTCAATACGAGAATACTTGGTTGTTGAAAGGGAAGAGGATATACCTTGACTTACACGGATACAAGCGTGCAAGCTTTATTGAATCAGGCTTACGAGAGCGTGGAGCTGTAAGAGTCCATCATAATAGTTTTGTTGTGTTATGCATTTTCAGACCATCGAAAGTTTCTTTTCAAAAGACACCAGGTATCTCGTGACCTGTAGAAATCTCAGCGAACAAGATAAATGCAGTTCAAGTCCACGCACACCGAGTTCAAGCGTATTATGCAACGTCAATACTAACAAGTGTGTTTGTTTACATGTTGTGTGTATGTGAAAATTTGGTTGTTTTTTAGTCGAAAAAGTTCCCGCCCAGCCCAGTCACCGTTTAGCACCAACTCACCAGATACTCCCAAAGCCACCCCCATCAATGTAGGTCGTGTGTCACGTGAGCAGCACCTCCCGCAGCACAGTAGGTCAAGAAACATCGTAGCAGCAGCAAAACTGGTAAGCAGCCGTAGATATCAATGGCCACCATTATCTTGTACTGGTTGATCTTGCAGCGGTCAACTGGATCAACCGATGTTTTCCAATTAGCAAAAAACTGGAATATCAAAATAATTCATGTTGAAGGTCGTTTATTTACAATGACCTTAAGCCTTAAATTATGTATACTGTGTAGATATTGTCAAGTATTTTTCTAAGTATCCAGTTGGTGTTGAAGTATCACTAAGTTCTGACCAACCGCACAAGTTATTGTCACCAGGAGGTTCGTGTTTAGTGCTGTGTCAACTATGTCATATATCTTGTTCCTCTGTGTGACCATTATAGTTCGCAAGTTGAAAGCACCGTTTTTAAAGTGTGAAGATATGACCAGGTAAGATGATAGAGCTAAGGGTTGGATATAAGCACTAAAGTTCTTAGATGCATGTTCATACAAGATAAAATTTGCTGCAAAGTATTAATACAAATATGTGCTGTAATATTTTGGCATGGATACTCGTTGGAATTTGTATGGGTTCAGGAAATGTCAAGTGTCAGGATGTCATTTCATGCTCTGGACTATCATTACATTTTGTAGCTTAAGCAAAGAGTTTTTGCTAACTACATTAATAGACTTGCCATATAGCAAGTGAGTTCTGTTTTCCTGGATATGAAAGCTTTAGGATTGTAGTTAGGTATGAGGAAAGGAGGGTACTATACTGTGAATAAGATTATAAAATACACTGTTGTTGACAGTCCATCCGCTTGCATGCAAACGTTGTAAGAGATTAACTGTGTTTATTTTTATTTAATTCTTGTAACAGGTTGTACAAGCCCTTGTTTAGTGAAGTCAAGAAATGGCCGCAGCTAAATCTTGATTGTGGCCCAGGAGAGTGTCCGTTTGACACACCACAAAAACAACGAAGAGGTTTGTCATGACTCACTAATCTGTAACATAATATGTGTGCATTTTAGATAGTAATGTTAAAGTGAGAACTGAGAAATCTGAGAAGAGGCCGGGATACTGTGAATGTTGTGGTGTGCGTTTTGATGATTTTACACTAGTGAGTCATGTGGATCTCTATTGTGCTGCCATATTGCTTTTCTTTCTATCAACTAGCATGTGAAGGGGGACCAACATATGTCATATGCAATTGACCCTGAGAATTTTGCATCATTGGATGTATTGTATGATGTATACAAGATCCCTACGCTGGACCAGTTTGTGGATGCTCATACAAAAAGGTGTGTGTCTGTCTGTCTGTCTGTCATATACGTGTTTATATCAAAGGTCAGTAGAATGTGAAGCATTATATTATATTCTCTATAGGTAAACATTTTGATTGAAGAGCCTGTTACTATATACATAAATCTTTTTTGCTGACTGTTTAATTAGAGTGCTTTGTAAACATTTAATTGAAAAAAACAAGTTGATGTTTTACATTTAAAAACTAGGTGCTGTGTAAGTTAAACCACTGTTAATGAGCCTTATCCGCAATTACGTCACAATATAAAATGGCGGCGTTATGGGGGGGACAATGTACAGAGAGCCTATGGAGAGGTTAACGTTTCACTATGTTTGCTGTGAACAATACAGGAGAAAACTCTGGTGAGACATATAAACTATCTTCCGATGTAGGGGCATACATTTTTATGCTTTTAAAAAAGTCCTAGGGCTGGTTTTTCTTTAATGAGGCATTTTGCAGAGTCGTCAAACGTAGAAAAACTAACTTTTGTCGTTTCCACTCTACCCTACAATGTTTTCTAGTGTAAGAAAGTGCAAAGTAGTGGGTGTATGGGCTCTGAAGGCCATACGCCTGGACAAGGCGCCATGATGGCTTATCAGAAAAGCCCATATACCCACTACTCTGCACTTTCGCACTAGAAAACATCGTAGGATAGAGTGGAAACGACAAAAAGTTGGTTTTGCTACATTTGACGACTGCAAAATGCCTCATTAAAGCAAAACCAGCCCTAGGACTTTTTTAAAAGGATGAAAATGTATGGCCTACATCGGAAGATAGTTTATATGTCTCATCAGAGTTTTCTCCTGTATTGCATGTTCACGGCGAACATAGTGAAACGTTAATCTCTCCATAGGCTTTCCATACATTGTCCCCCCCATAACACCCCCATTTTTATATTGTGATGTAATTGCGGATAAGGTCATCAGTAATATCGATAGCAAGTGTCATATAAAGAAACTGAAAAGCAGTAGGACTTGTTTGATTGGTTATCCAGGCTTCATTTCACGTGAATGGTTTTTAATAGCCTGGGGGACGGACACACATGCATACCGATTTCCCGGACAAAAGCAAATTCAACAAACCAGGCACACACCTGGTTTAATAAAATAGTGATACGTGGATACCAACTGACATCCATAATATACATGGATGTCTACTTTTGGTATTTCAGCTTTTTTAGGGAATGAGATGTCAGACACATGTGATACAAATACCATTGAGTAGGAATTGACCTATTATGCTATGCTGCAGTGCTCATAAATTTCACCTATTACGATTAAGTTTAGAAGAGCAAGTCAAGTATTGGGCAAGGTGACTGTTCTATTAGAATATAGTGATCTTTGCTACACTCCCTGTGCTGGCATATGCTAGGACTCAGATAATTATAACTTTTTGTCATTGATATTCCATTATGTCAGACCATACACAATTGATCTGACATTCATAATTGTTCTCACAGTTCAAAGTATACAGCTCAATCCTTCCTTATTCATGATCTGACAATCTGTCAGACCACCTCATTATTGGCCTGACAAAAGTCCAATGATAGACTTATAATTGTCTCTAGGTATATTTTCATGTATACTATATCAACATTGTCAGTGTACACTTTATGGTAGGGAGGAGGGGGTTAGTAAAAATAGTAGTATCCTTTGATTTGAAATTAACTATAGTATGTTCGCGTTCACCTTGCAGTTGAAACTCAACACACGAAGCCATTTAAGTTGAAAGCAACCACCAATTACTAAACTACGTAACATCACGCAAATAATGACGTCACTTGATTCTACAGAGTCACTAACAGCAAATAAGCAGCTGAAACAAAAGGAGTCTTCTTGTTTGGCAGCAAGTAAGAAGTATTCTTTCAAATTAAAGTGCCTTACAAGGCTAATGGATCATCTACGCATGAACGTGGCGAACTTATTCGAGAGCAAAACAAAGAAACCAAGGGCCATTCGAAAATTGTTGAGAAACCATACAAAACATTGGGTAAGATAGGCTTTATTGAGTGAAGATCGAGCGAAAGAAAAATATGATTATGTAATCTTATAACAGCCAATGATATAAGCGTGCGTAAAACTTGTTGGACTTCAACCACTAATTTGTCCAGTAATAAACTTCAAAGCCTCACCCTTGAACGGTTTCCCCTATACAAATGTATGGGGAAAAACCTTAAAGTGCCCATATCTTCTTAGCGCTTAGTCCTATGGAAGCGCTTTTCTATACGTTTCCAGAATTTGAAGGGCTTCACGGCAATATCTTCTTAGCGCTTAGTCCTATGGAAGCGTTTCTTTTCTAAATGTTTCTGGCATTTGAAGGGCTTCATGGCAATATAATTTTTTTTTGTTTTAGCCCGTTCGCAACGGAAGTTATTCAAGGGAAACCAACTGGCAAGGTGAACGCGAACAGAGTATAGTAAGTGACAGAATGGGCTAACAATCTCCATTGTAACCGACTTACATAAACCTTTCTGTTTCTTTGTTTAGAAATCTAAACGATATCATGCTGCTACCTGAGGTTGAGTCATCCCCAGTGAAGTACAGTTTGCTGTACCATAATGATACAGAGATTACTACTTCCATAGTAGACATAGAAACTGTTACAGAGACAGATAATCAACTCCATTACTCAAATGATAATGACATACAGGAGAGACAATGTACTTCTGGTTTAGTCGTGTCTGTAGCAAATTCAAGTCCCAAACGGCCCAATTCTGATCTCACTCCCAATGCTAAGAGATGCCGAAGATCACAGTCAAGTTGTAGCCCTCATGAAGACAAGTGTGAGTATGTGAAGTGCAAAACTCCTCCTAGATCAAGTCCTTTAAAGAACTTCTCCATTGTTCTGAGTGATAGCTTGAAATCACCAATGAAATCTCCAACTTTCAGTAAAACACCTTCACCAGTAAAATCTCCTGTTACTAGTAATAATGGCAGCATTCCTGGAGGTATCCAGTCACCGAGACGATGTGTTGTTTTATTACATGACATTACAAAATCTCCTATGAGCGCCACGGCATCTCCTCACATACCTACAGACAGCAGAAACAAAAGAATAACTCGATCCGTTTCTGTTTCTCCAGAACAAAATATTTGTCGTGACAGATTAATGGATTCTCCGGTTAAAGAAGAGACGGTGTACTCTCCTGCAAACGTACACAGAATCACTGATATGTCCCCGAAACACCAGCACCGGCCACGGGACATCCTGCAGGTGTCATCACAAACATCTCCACAGAAAGATTACCATTGATTCATATAATGTATTTATAGCTTTATTTCTTGTATTTTGTATTTGTCAATCATACATGCTGTATTTGTGTAATCTAGATTCATATGTCCAGATTGTTACAGATGGTTGCTAATCTTTAGTATTGTGTTTATATGTGACCATAGCTGCTAAGTTGAATAAATCATCATGAACCCAGTAGGGGTGAAACTATATTGTATTTATAAATGCAATGTGCCTGATGAAAGATTATTGATAATTATTGCAATGCTATCCTGATGGGTTATCCAAAATCTTCATTCAAAGAACTCCCATAAGCCATGGGACTAATAGAACATTCCAATGAAATACATAAAACTCTAATAGAGCACACACTAAATTAGCAGTCATTGGATTTGTTGTATACTCCATTAGAGTGTTTTATGGTGTATGCTTTGTTAGAGTTCAATGCAAATTATCTACTTAGGGGTACCTTAATAATTATAGCTGGTTTCCTTCACTGCTAAAATATTCACCAATTAAATTTTCACAGGTTTTTGTTTTCACATTTTGATGTGCTTTTTCCCATAGAATTTGTATTGTAGAAGAAATCTTAGTGGAATTAATTAATTTTGTGTTTTGCCTATGAGGTGATTTTTGTGAGACCACATGATTGATTTCACATTCCCATATAGTCACTATTGCGCTTATCATCTATAATATACATATATGTTAGTGTGCATGTTGTAGAGATAATAGAGATGGTCACTTAATGTTTTACTACCTGCAGAAGTATCGAAATTTTATTTACATCAAGTGTATCACTGTGCTGGCTTGGCTGCCCCTTTTGATTTGACATCTTATTCAGCAATCCTCTCGGCAGCAATCTTGTTTATAGGTAAGGTTTAGATTGTCATATTATGGTTGTTTTACTAGTTACAATAGGTACAATAATTAGTGCACCATGCAATTACATTACAACTCTGGCATGCTGCTGGTGTTTGACACTAGTCAGTCGATAAACTTTTGCCTTATTAGGATCCTTCATCCCTTTTGCCATGACCAATCCTTGTAGTGAACTGTGAGCCAACATGGCTTCTCAGAACTCTTGATTTCTGATCACTCTTTGTTGTTGTACGCGATCTCTCTATATATGATTGATAACATGCCGCATGTAATTGGTAAATCTGAGTTGGTGGCAACAGTGTATCACTAAAACTAGCAGTTGAACTTCCAACTAATAGTTATATGTGGACGGGATAAATATTGCTGTGTGCAGTGTGCATTTCGATATGCTAACATGTACAGCATACAGTATTTACTTATATATGAAGTTTACCTCTGGGTCAGATTCCAACGGATCTTTATTTATTGACTAAAGGGATAAAACACATACATTATCTTCTACCTAGGAATATCTTTACTGATATTGTAGCTATAAATATAGTGAGAAAATTTAATTTGAGAGATCTAACGTAGCTAACTGCCAAATTTAATTCCACCAATCACCACATAAAGCAATGGCACATAAGGTCAACCAAATGCCCAAATTTGCCAATCCACCAAATAAAAATCCCTCCAATGGCCTCCATATTTCTCACTACCATTTTGACGGGGGAATATCAACTGACATCATCCTAGGCCACTTGTACGTAGCTATTAACTGGAAATGGAAATTTTGACATATCGCCAGCTTAGCATAAAATCCGTCAAATTGTGCTATATGGTGTATTGTACCTATTTAGCCATGCCATGTTTTGTTTACCTTTTTGATGGTGAACCACTGTGGTGGAATGCTTTGAGCTCCTGTTATAGATAGAGTTCCTAATGGTACAGTAGTGTGACCAATGCATTTGTCGTTTGCAAGAATTTCTTTATCCATTACCAAAACAAGTAGAAATGCTGATATCAACTTCTCCTTTGTAACATGAAACAGGAATAATTCGTTGAATTCAGGATTGCGTGTGTGCCACATGACTTTAGACTGAGCGGTAGTTGATATCTCATGCTTAAATGATAATGGGTTTAATGGGGACGATGAATCATTGATTTTATCATGCTGTTCTTGTACATGTGGTCTTGTTTGTGCAAGATCAAGTTTATCAATATTGTTACAATGACCAGCTGTACTCCTAAGTTGATTGCGTTTAAATTGTTCGTAATCATGCAACAATGATATAGATCTGGTAAACTTGTGTCTTTTTGCACTTGGTGAAGCTTCAATAACTTTAGGAGTGAAAGGTGTATTCTCAGGACTAGTACTGCTACAGTCCTCACCAGCTGTAACCTCTGCGTTGTATTGTAATTCTATTTTCACATAAGGATTGCAACTGTGGATTTGTCCATCACGTGACAATAAACCGTATCCTTTCATGAGACGAATTAGCAGCAGTTCATTTTCCTGTTTATACCTTACAGATATTAGCACTTCTCCTCTATAAATGGCTCCGTCGTCTTGTAGCTCCGCGAACAGTTGTTGAACAACTCTTGTTCCTTTTTTATTCTACAATAGTAATAGTGTAAAGTGTGGGTTTTTACGAGTTGCTTCACTTACTTTATTAATCTGATCAGTAGTAGAACTGATGCCACACCCCATTCCAATCTTTTGCGCACTAAGAAAATTAATCCTTTGCGGCGCAATTAGTAAGTTCATCCGTAGAAGAAATGCTAGTGAGGTTCAACTGCCTGGGACTAGGAGTAGTTGAATTTCTGCAACTATATCACCGAAATGTCGCGTCGTACAAGTGGCGAAACCAAACTATACTTATAATTTGCGCCCATCGCTGCACAACCGATGCTGAATATTAAATGTCACAAGAACAAGTATATTGTACATGTAAAATATTATCAGAAATTGAATTTATGGCTATAGCTAGGCTATCTACGTATATGCATGCAATGGGACAAAACCATGTAGCTAGCTAGCTTCAGCTGGTCCAGGAGATGTATACGCCATGCTAGTGGATACACTAACTCCCACACTGGTTGTATTAATAACAGTGGAGTTATTTTGTGCTGCTGTACAACTGCAGAAAACTACCAGCCATGACAGATCCAACACTGCAAGTTAACTGTATTACTCTATGCTAAACAAAAACACCTTGGGTGTAAAAAAGTGCGAGGCCAATCAGAAGCAGCATTGCAAACAGGTGCGACCAAAAACTTTGATATCTGTTGCTACTTGAATGACATACTAACTTAAATTCTTGGCCTCAACCAATATCAAAGTTTTTGGTCGCACCTGTTTGCAATGCTGCTTCTGATTGGCCTCGCACTTTTTTTATACCCAAGGTGTTTTTGTTTAGCATATCACTACTTTTTTAGAAGTATAAACAGATGTCATTACTAGCAAGCAGCAGAGAAGTACTGCATGGGCATAACTTGTACTTGCTTAGCATACAATATTGTAAATTAAACTTTGAAGCTTAATTTTGAAAAACTCAGGCCTGAGATTTTTTTTAAATTTCACTACAGAGTGATACATCAATATAGATCGTGTATCTGAAAGTTTATGCAAATCATTTGAAGGGGGTCCAAGTTATGGCAACTATCAACCTGCTGCAGTGTAATAGCCCTTCTCAAATACATTCAAGTGTTTACTTCAGACTGATAATAGTATGACAGGTAGAGCATACATGAGAGAAGTGCTGATACAAATTTGGCTGGAATCCATGAAGAAATGAGTGAGTCATTAGACAAACAAGTGAATGTACAAAAATAAAGTTTGAAAAAAAACTTCCGGGGTTCACGCAAGCTCCCGCAAGCCCACGAAAAAAGTGTGCGATGAAAATGAAAGAAAGAAAGAAAAAAACGACTGCCACGTAAAAAATTTGTGGTGACAGGAAGGACTTTATAAGGCCGTATCAGAAGAATGGATGAATCGATTTCGACCAACGGTTATTGATTCTTCAAACAATGAAGATACTAATTCTCTAGCAAATGGGCAAATTGGGCGGGAAAGGATAGTTCATCATGCGTAGTCGCACAACGGGCGCCATAAAACTCGTAATGGCTGGTACTTAGCAATGGTGGCACCGATTTCCTCCATTCTCGGTTTGTTGATTCTATATAGTAAGAACTAGTGTTGTACCGATTGCCAGATTTTAGGAGTATACCGATATCCGATTATTTTACATTCCAGACAATCGATATTTCAATCCGATACCGATTATTACAAACATACAATAAAACTTACAAAAGTGTAAGATTATGTCAAAATCAGCACATATATTGGTTCAGTTACAAGCACAAGGCTCTTGAATTATTTGATTTTAATAAACCGATATTGTAACCTTAAAATCTACCGATATCGATTGTCACAAAATTCCCCAATAATCTGCTGTTTCTGATTGTGATCCGATTAATCGGTACAACACTAGTAAGAACGTTGTGAGTCGGTATTAATTAACTAAGCGATAGCTTTACTGACGGCTTAGCTAGAGCGATTGAAGTTTGAGGGCGGTGCTACGTGTAAATAACTCACTCAGTGGTCGTGTTACTGTGATTCTTTTTGGCCTCGCAACTCACTATCGTGAGTCTTGATGATACATGTATCAGCACCTCAAGGTCTCATTCCTGGTACATTCAACCTGATTGATTGATTAATTAATTAAGTAATTAACTGAGTAAGCAACAAATGCTCAGAGGGTGTAACTACAAACCCTATATTACAATAAACAATATATTTAGCTATTTATATTTAAGGAATTAGAGAGAATCAATTTATGTAGCTTTAGAAATTTTTATAGCAATATGATTAAAAGCTGTACGATAGCATGCAGGGTTTTCCTCAGAATGTAGGAGTAGAGCAATAAAATTGTCTCTACCACCAACATTTATCATTTTTCAATCACATCAAAGACATTTTGAGAAAAGTAGAGCAGTGCATGCTACACCACTTTGCTGCTCTTTAAGACCGGGAAATCCACATAATTCCTATATCATATGATCAGCTTTATAGCATTAACATTCAAGTTAGCATTAAATGTGCAAAGGTGAAAATATAATATACCATGCATTCCACCTTGAAGGAAAGTGTTAGCATACAAGTTTAATATGGAGTTGTACCAGTGGAATAGTCATACATATACACATCATGAGGGGTAAAAGAGAAGCAGGAGCCATATCATGACAGAGTATAGAATGGTATAGAAAATGAGTACAATATGTGTCTGTATACATGTTATGATGATAAGTGACCAGGTCGACTAACTGAGTGTACCGCTTTAATGGTTGTTAGCATTTTCCTAAGCTTAGCATGTCTGGTAGAATAAGCATCCTAAACTTCTGCTCCAGTAACTGCATGCAGCTGAAGTGTTGATGGACATGAAATCCATGAAGACTCGTCTCCTGTAGACCCAAAACACTCTAGTAGTACACACAACTAAATATGTATACATAAATGTGACTGTCAAAGTGAAATAGTTCACACTTCCAAATTTGCCACTTTAGTGCTTTGTAACTTTTGTTGGGTAAGGTATACAGACTTCAAATTTACAGGATTAGTAGAACAAACATCACTTTATCATTGCTGAAAATTTGAGCTTTGTGTAGCATTCTAATAAGATTTTAGGGACCATTAACTGGGCAAAATCGGAGGTGTGGTTTTTGCTCGGACAGTCACAAATATTCAAAGTAGCTAGCTACATACATAACAAGTCTACTTTGTTACTCCTGCGTTAATACCTTTATGAATTTATGGAGTTGCAGAATTGCTTTTATGTATGTACGTATAATATGTTATATCCTTTATTTTATATATAGTGGTATGCATTTGTACCTTCAGGAAAACTAGTAGAGTTTGTTCCTGTGTGTGTTGCAGTATTTGTGCCTCCAAGTACTTCAAGATGGCCACACACATGTACACCTGAAATAAAAGTTAATGTGGCAGATTTGCAACTTGCAGATTGTATTTTGGTGGAGGCCTAAAATACAAGCCAATGTGGTTCATGTACAAAATGTACAAATGTGAGTGGTCGGCAGAATTAAATTTTGGCAGTTCATCAAAATCTGCTGAACTGGCAAATTAAATTCCATGCAAAATTTTCCTACTAAACAGTAGCTATGCTGTTATATTCTCTTTAGTGACTCACCTGATAGTCAGAGCCCATTATAATACATACTGCAATGTACAAACAAATCTCAGGCCAGTCTAGATAGTTCCAGAAGCACTGCTGAAGCCAGTGTTGACAGATCTAGATAATAATGTCACAAATAGCTCTATAGCTATCAACACTCAGCACATAAATGTCTCCATAGTTACTTGCATAATAAATTATATAATTACATACCATATAGAAAAATTTCAAGATATTATCTTTCATTGAAATATATATTTCAAGGATCTACTAGACTATCATTGTAATATGTACTATAAAAGTTTTCAAGGAATTAATTTTGAGGCAGGAGGAAAACAGCAAAATTTAATGCCCTTAAAAATTTCCCGCTACACAGTAATTATAAAAAAACATAATTACAAATCAACTTTCACAATAATAATTGATCACACCTGTGATGGAGTAAAGCCTGATAGTTTAAAAGCAGAGTAACATAGTGGAGCCTCGTCTTGCAGTATCAACTCCACAAGGTGCATACTAACTGAGAACATTGGAGGAATACCACTAAATGCCAATGACTTTGGTAGATGTACCTATATGCAATGGAGTAAACAACATATAGTTAACTATAGTATTTCACTATACAAGCTAATTTTCAGTACGTATTTCACTAAAGCATTACACAATTTTCTACACACATCATTAATGGCTATAGTTGCTATTCAATAGCTGCCCACTGCAGGTACAGCTTCAAAGAGAAATTTTCCAATACTAAATGACACCATAAACTTAGGGTCAATACCGATATTGTACTAGTAAAATGAGTTATGGTTGGTAAATTCGTAGGGATCAAAACTATACAAAATTTTGCACTATAGCTAATAGCTAGCTAGCCTAGCTCAGATTTGCTTCTATTACTTTGGTTCATATAGTTGACTGGCTTAGACAAATTTCACTACAACCACAACACCATATTTTTATTACATGTTTTTCCAACAAATGATGTGCATATATAAAGTACTAGATATTATACTCATCTTACTGATTTATGCACACGGGATGGCCAGAGGTAAGCTGAAGTGAGTAGACAAGAAATTTCTTGTAAAGTGTTCAGGGTAGTTTGAAGTGATCCTCTTGTAATGAGAAACACCGTAGCAACGAACCAGTCAAATCCTGCTTGACTGGCTTTCAGAAAACCTAGTGTAACATACTTGTGATAGATACTACACAACGCTACCAATATAGCACAATTTTTGGTGGTGCAATGGATGCATTATAGTGGTGATAATAATTTAACAGATAGCATGATCTTAGGCTACCTGTTTTAGCTATACTATTGAAAGCAAATTTTTTGATAAAATTATTGCACTATATGGAAGCTTACCGAGAGTTGGCTTGTTAGAATATTGCTGTACTTTCAGTTGCATCTTAACAGTGCTCAACACCATATGTAGGTCATTCATTGTACCACTGTTGTCTTGCAATAGTCCCAAATATACTCCATACCTTAAAACAAAACACCATATGCAGTAAAATACACGCATAAGATACTGTAGCAGTAGCTTATGAGCCGCTCATAAGCTACTGACTGTACGTAGCTAATTCATTGGTTAAATGCTGCACTTTTGATGGTGGCACCCTCTGATAGCCACTGGATAGTGGCACATCAAACAACACAAACTATTATTATATGTGCCAATCTGAATAAATGCCTCAGTTGCTGAACATCTTTACAACATGAAATAACAGTAGCTACATGTGGCATCTACGTAGCTAACTGGTAAAAATTATGGTATTGATGAATCAGAATTTGATATATATTCTTGGATGAGCCATGTATACAACCATATAACTACATGTATAAGGAGAACCTCAATAGAAAATTTGATTTGTCAGATTATCAACATATGTAATAAGACAAACTTGTGGACAAGCTGAACACCCAGTACATCCATTTGACCAGGAATCATATTGGAGCTAGCCAGTTCAGTTGATATTGGTGAAAACTTGGAGGAGTCCATTGACCTCAGCACGGGTAAACATTTTGATAACAACAGCAGTATCACTGTGAAAGACAATGATAGAGAGAACACTGCATACATACACAAAGACTGTGTAGTGTTTACTACAGAGATACTCTAATAAAACACACACAAGTTAAGCATCAAGTGGTCATGTATTTTGCAACAAATAATTATATCATTCACAAATAAATAACTTAATACGCAGATGTGCATACAAAATTTTTAGTTTAGTGATTTTTAGTGCTGAGCATAAAAAACAATATTTTTCTATGTATCTACGTACGTACACATATGTAGCTACATACATATTCAGTAGGGCTAGCCATTATTGCAGCTACACAAAATTGTGAGAATTACACTCTATAATACAGTATCAAGGTTATGAGTTAAACCATATCATGTAACTACAAAGCTACAATATGAGAGATCGAAATTTTGACTGTGTTCTATTGCGGTGGCTGTGTCAGGTGCTGACTGTTTATTAGAATGATTTGTTTCATGATGCACTATTATGCTTGACATTAACCAATAAATTACGAACATCTAGTATGAAATAACTTACTGTCTGTGGAAAGCTGTTGTTTAGTAAGTAATGTATCATAAAATGTTTCCTTCACCTTCTCCATCCATTGGCCATTACTAGTAAGAACATACACACACGTACTTTGCTTGAACTTTCAAATAAACCAATACACAAATTGCTTACCTGGACACTGGACTATTAAGAGATGACATAAGTTCTGTAGAAGAAGGATCTTTACTATCATGTAATGATGTACCCTGAGGCCTGTACTCCATAGGGATCGGAAATGATGAGAAGAGAGGCCAAGGATAACAAGAGTCCATGTCCTATATGATAAGAGCAGATACAAATTTATCAGCCAAATGTGTACTGTGTATCAGTCAACACATACATGGACTAATGTATG
This sequence comes from Spongia lamella, assembly GCA_963930835.1. Lineage (NCBI taxonomy): Eukaryota > Metazoa > Porifera > Demospongiae > Dictyoceratida > Spongiidae > Spongia > Spongia lamella. The sequence continues at coordinate 7,924,992 of OZ005751.1, read as the reverse complement.
AGATGGTAGGATCCTCTCCGATGGACCACCGATAATGTTAGTAGACACGATGATCCTGTTACGCTCCAGTGAACAAGCGTCCAGTATATATGAACTATTGTAATAGCATAGAAAAATAATATTACATATATTTGAGGGGATAAAGTATTAACAGATGACAGGGAAAATACTGATGGACAGCATCTTAGGCCACCTGTATTAGCTATACTAGTGGAAACTATTGAGAGGAAAGTTTTTGACAGAGTACTGCTTAGCATAAAATCCATCAACAGTCACCCGTCACTCACTGGCTTAAGACAAAGCACCAGGAGATTAAAATGGGTAAGTGTTTGTTTACTGATATAGTATGATTATTTGCTTTTTATTCTGTTAATTTTTTGTGGACGCCATCACTAGTTACGCAAAATGCCTTACACATACCCATGGTCTAATGTACAGTCCTTTTGTAGAGCAAGGAGGGCATCACAGATATTGTACTGTGATTCTAGTAGCAGGTAGGAGTCCAAGCAAGTCATAATAATACCAAACAATCTGTTAGTAAAAGGACACAAGGACAAAGATGAATAGCACTACAGTACATATACACACACTTGTCATCTTACCGTAAGCCAAACAGATGTGCTTCTTGAAAATTCAACAAAGAAGTCATTTTTGGTGAGCAATCCACTAACACTAATCGATCAATTAGTTCCTAATAAAATGAATTAACATACACACACTAAGCATATACTACCAATAAGCATATACTTTACATACATACATCCATACATAAATAGCCACAACATTTGCTATATGTACAGATAAAATAATGGTCAGATAATATACGTACTATGCATTATACAATAGCTATGGTGTTTAGCTACGTACGTAGCTGCTTAAAATGTCACACAGTAGACATCACTTCTTGTAAGGTAGCTACATATATCTATGACAATGCATTGTCTAACTCACAAATACAGTGGTTGGGTCATTGCTGTTGTGTCCCTTTGACTGATGATGGTAGCTATGTGGCTGTGACAATGCCTCATAGAGAGCAGGATAGGATGATAGAATGTTGAGAAGATTTATCATCGCCTGAGTATGTACGTATGTAAATACATCCTTAAATCATGCTGAATAAACACACATCTCTTAATGCACTAGCTACATAAGGAATTATACATCAGACACTTAAGAATACGTACTTTTGCACTAAAAGTTTTCCTACGTAAATTTTACTGTAAATACTATTCTGTTAAAATGTAAAGCTCTCTTACATAATGATGGGTAGTATATTTTACTTGAAAAAAGATACTAGCTATATTGTATACATGCATACATGCATTACGTACATATAAACACAGACACCTTGTGTGTAGTCCTATTGGATGGGTCAAGAGGACCAGAACACGACAACACTAAATGATAATCATCCTCCTCCTCCAGTAGTGACCACAAGTCAGAAACAAACTCACTCACAAATCCTGCCATGACAACGTGTAGCGTAAACACTCAGGGTAGTAACTGTTATATGATGTACGTAACACAGGTTACCTGTATTGAGTAAAGCTAACATTCCAGGAGAAGTAGCCGCCACTTGAGTGAGCATACAACCATAGCCAAACTTCTCGCACTTGGACACCTTAAAATGATAAACAATATGTATAGTATTAACACTTGTTCCTGCATATGCATATGTATATATACACATGCACATATGTACATATAATATAGTATAATACATACCTGTAATTTGAGTTTGTATCGATGAAACATGTATGATGTACAACTCTCTAAAGCTCCTGACTGCTGTAGTAGTAGTAGTCCCTACATATTATGTACAAGTCATATGAACATTCTCTCTTGTTATTTTATTATACTGTGGCTACGTATGTACCTTGGGAGTAGCAGCAAAGTTGAGTAGGCTGTCTACCAGACTCTCTTTCCATGGAGAATAACAACCATCTTCATTGTCTTTAGCCTAGTGTTAGAGCAATACATTTGAGATTATCATAGTAGAACCATAGACAGTTTCCGTAGGGTATACTATCTATGGTAGAACAATTTTAAAGAGCTTCATTTTATTAAAGATTATGAAAAGTACAATATAATTTTATCCTTAAAAGAAAAACTGTATCTTAGAGAAATATTACATTCATATCGTATACATACCATTCTCCAAGCCACAGCAATCAAGTTATGCAAACTGTACTGCAGTAAAGTCATCAGTCCCTCTCCAGTGTTATACAACTGACGACACACAAACAGATAAGCCAGTGTTACGTTCGCTGAAGGTTTAGTTGCTAGGCTACCATCCAGTGACATGGCAACAAATTGTGAGATCACATGAGCCACTGCTGACCTAAAACAAGAAACCAAAAATCTTACAAAAGATGGTGCAGAGATGCTTGTACTTGTTTATTTGCCACTTCTGGCCTGTCTCTCCCCAGAGTAAGCAATGCAGTCCTTTGTTAGAAGTGGCCAGTTGAGCTATCAGGTCAGCTATTGCTAACAGAACAACTTCACTGGTATGTGAAGGCTATTATAAATGTGTACACATTGAGTTAACACAACTGTAGTAGTAGTAGTTATGCACCTGGCCTTCTTTTAGTTTCCTTATAGGGTTGATCAAAGAAAGCAAAACTGAATCCTATAAATAGTAACACAAGCTAAAGATAGCGCAGTCACATGACAGCATCATAATTAATTATGTGACTGGATTTGGTCCTTACGGCACATTTTGCATTTCAAGAAATGTCAATTAGGAGGTAATTATAACTTTCTACATGGGTTGACCTTGCATAAGATTTCTTGGCACATTTCATTGCCTTGAGCAACTTCCTTGATCAAATGAATAGCCATGTGACTGGGGTCCAGTTCTCTTTCAGCAGGAGTCATATCATGTGATCCAGCAGGAGTGAGATCATGTAATCCAGCAGGAGTGAGATCATGTGATCCAGCAGGAGTGAGATCATGTGATCCAGCAGGAGTGAGATCATGTGGTCCAGCAGGATAACACAACACCATCTCAACCAGCTTGATCAACAAGTCATCGATATGCACTAAAATAATAGCATATATGATAAGTAAAATTTCATTCATTCCTTGCTCATTTATTAGGTGGGCACTGTTTAAAATTATGCACGTATCTAAGGGTTGTACAATTTAAATTATTGACAAGGGAATAATTCCCTAATTGCAAAAGTGAGTAATTACCACTGGAGTTCAATTGTGAAATACAACTGTGAATTATAAAGTAGTTATACAATAATGGCCACAATAATATCCATATTTGGTGATTCTACCCACATTACTATGGTTACTGTATAATAAGGAGATGCAAATATTCAAGTATAATGTCCCACAGCTGCCACCAGCTACGTAGCTACGTATACATATTTCTACAGTATCTAGGTAGGCATTAATTAAGCAAGTTGACCAGAACAGAGAGAAGAGGAACAGAGGAGCTATGGAGGTTCACCCTATGACAGAGGAGAATTAGGCTGCAAAAATCAAAATCATGAAAATCTCCACTAGCAATACTGCATCCTGTTAATGTTCATCATACAGTAGCTAATATGGGATCATTACCATCCTTGTCATCAAGTCGAATCGGGAATAGCTGGCGTCCACTTTTGTACAGCAACAATCTCTCCAACATTGAAATACAATGAGAAAATACTAGAGTGTCTAATTCTACAAGCCTGTACACCATCTCAAATTCTCCATCTATTAGAATAAAAAAGTACAGTATATACATGTATGTATCTAGTTATACACACATGTAGCTACATATTTAATCAAATTCTTGTATCCTGACCTTTTGTAGATCTGGTATGCACTATTTTGTTTAATGGAAAATCAAACACTTGTTTCAAACAAGTCTCCAGCTAAAATAAAAAAATATTAATATTATAACCATGACAACTGGTGAAACATGCTAATATAATGCATATGGCAAACCTTCAACTGCAAATTTAGTACATACGATAATTATTTCATTAGAGTGCAAAGTATTGGTAGAGACAGTGCTGATGAATTATCTTGCAATGAATAAACTATACTGGCCAATTCCTTATTTAGCACATACGAAGTTCAGTGGATTGATTTTGATTCAACAGTTTCACCAATTGAAACAGTCTGCACAATTAACGTATTTTTTATTTCGACCTGTTTGTATATTAATAGCTAGCTATATACGTAGATACATAGGTAAGTGTGTTGATAATCACTTACTATGAAAGGGAACGATTTGAGCTGCTGTACCACTTCAGTTCTGCCATAGTAACCATGCTGTGTAAAATGAATACCTTTAGTTATTTTATAGCTATAGTTACACTATTGTATATTGGGTAGCTACACATAGCTACTTAAAATATTGTAGCAGCATATCAGCATAAGGATTTCATTACAGTAAAAACATTTTGAACATCAAGATCACATGACATTTCTAAATAGTGGGCACTAAATAAAAACATACCATCCACTTGCGGAACCACCGTGCCTTTGGATCCAATAAGGCAAAGAAGTGGAATGGAGTGAGCAGTTGTAGGTTATCACAACACACTGACAATAAACTAAACGTGTCTGCTGCCATCTGTCTGATAATGCTGTAATAATAAATTACTGTTATATTATTATCCATGCTTCATTAACTGTAAAATCACTGTACATGCAACAACAAGTTTAAACAAATTACGACTACCACATTTATCTAGTTATTAAGTACACACCTTTCATTATATCTAACCCAAAATGTTGTTACGTCTTTCTGAAACTCATTGAGTAACCGAAACTACAGCAAAATCATACATAAGATCATTCACTAAGCTATGTACATGATTTGTGTACTTTCTTTAGTAGTCTAACATCACTGCCCTCTCCAATGTCAATTTTACCAGTCACTCTGCTGGGTTGATGTTGATCTTCAAAGTACCACTTCAAATGTTCAGCTATATAAGAAAACAGTTATTACATCAGTCATCACACGTAACAACACACCTATGACATATTGTTACCGCCACTAATATGTACAATAGTATATTATGCCATTACAATGTACGTACACCATGTGATATAGTTACGTACCTATGGCATTTTATGTCATTGTCCTACTGACACTACTGATTACAGTCATTACGTACCTAAGCAACTGTAAGCTTCTTTAGTTGCCTTGGCTGTATGGGATGAGAACATTCTAGCCAGCAGTTTTAAACTGAGGTCCTGAAACAATAGGTAACAAAAACTATAACACTAACACAAGAGATTGTGGTAAGTAGTAAACATATTGGATTGTTTGTTACTTGTTTAATCTTGGCCATGACAAATAAACTTTTCCTGCTTTAGAAAATAGCTTCACATTCATGCATCAATCCTACCAAAATTTTCCGGTTTGTTCGATTAGCATTTTGTAGAGTAGCAATGTAATACGTAGTTAACTACACTATATTCACAAAACACACTGAAAGTGATGCATTGGGATCCTTCAAAGTTTTCTGCAGAGACTGTTTCAGTTCTGGCCAATTCTCATTAGCTAGCAGGTCACCAGGAGGAAACTGATGGAGACTACGCATTGCCCTTAGTCTAACCTACACAAAAAACCAATATCACAACATCAAATTTATAAATTTTCTACCTAATACAATTTGTAAAATAAGATTTCTAGACAAGTAGCTGTGTAAACATATTAACTAAGTACTTACATCAATTTGTTGGTGAGAGCCCAGATGTTCTACGATTCCTTTTATCTGCTCTAGAGGCATAAACATTAGTCCAGTTTGGTTGACTGCACTGGAGAATTCTGAGCTGATGGAGTCATCAAGGTTGAAGTACTGAGTGGCTGAGGATGTTGAAGAAACTGATGATTGTTGGTCAGGACTGATCATTAAACTACTGCTGTCCAGCAACTATATACGTAAGAATACATTTTATGTAAGATACACAGTATAGAACCTCTTGTGTTTCTGTTTATAGAGGGATGTCCTAATTTTAAGCATTGATATGTATTTACATATACATCATACATAGCTACTTACATACATACATACATACATACATACATACATACATACATACATACATACATACATACATACATACATACACACATACATACATACATACACCGGCACACATACGTACATACATACGTATATACATACATACACACACACACATACATACATACATACATACATACATACATACATACATACGTACGTACGTACATACATACATACATATATACATACATACATATGTATGTATGTATGTATGTATGTATGTATGTACGTACGTACGTACGTACGTACGTATGTATGTATGTATGTATGTATGTATGTACAGACGCAGTCGAAGATTTGTCTATTGGAACTACAAAAAAGTGTACCGATGATATTATAGACTCAATAAGCAGTACATTTGTATGATATATCCTTACTACACTGTAAAATACTTACCATAGATTCTACTGCACTCTCAACACTGGAGACAACGGCTTGACACACACTAGTATACCTGTGCAAATATATAGAAGGTATGCAATCATGTACGAGTACGTACATTTAGCATTTTTATTTTTTATCAATATAGTAAAAGGGGTAGACATAATTTTTACAACTAACAACATGCCACACTCATCCATCAGGATTCCCACATCTAATATGTATTTCATCAGTTAGTTGAACAGCTGCTGTTTGCTGCAAAACACATTATGTAGCTATGCGTACTTACATACACAACAATTATATAATCGAAACTGTTATTAATTGTCATGTAACTGTTATAATGACTAAACTTGATTGGCTAAAAATCTATAGCATAATATTATTATGATATGCACATTGTCTCCATGTAGCCATATGACAACAAATGCATTGGGTATAATAATCCAATACCAATCTTGAACAGTTCATAATTACATTATTATTACAAAAATTATGCCAAACAATGTTAGGTACTAAAGGTAATGCCCATACATGCACAACTGGATAGTATAAAAGCAGTGTGCATATGGAGTTCCTATCCAACAACTTGATGATACCAGAATCAATGATTGCTTTAGTTGCAGTTAAATATAGTTTGGGATTAAGTTGCAAGGTAAGTCTTGGTGACACATGAGAAAAATGAAAATGAGCAGCTTAGTAATGATAGCTCTCTATGCTGTATTGACCATCTCTTATGGGTAAGTAAGTATGTAGATACGTAATATTGTGTTTACGGTTATGTAGTTAGTTATCTACTTGTAGAGAAGCTACAGAGCTAAATGATCACAAGTTACTGGTTGATAACTTGCTGGTACATATGACTAGTTGGCTATGTATGTTTTGTAAATAAAATTTTAATAGGAACAAAGCGTCTCTCCACCTGCTATTCCATGTGATAATACTAATGAAGGAGTACCACTCTATAAAACAGTACATGCCGATATTATATGGATCTGTAAGAATAAAAAGTGGACTCTTTACAAGTAATAATAATATCATACAAATGACTGCTGTAGTGTAATATTCTACAGGTTATCACTACCCATTGGTACTACTAAGTCACTGAGTACTACTTCATGCAATAGAATTAAACAACAATTATCCACTGACTGTAATGCTTCAGTGACTAATGGACTGTACTGGGTACATGCAGGTATGTATAAACATAAATGCCACATCATCTCTAATGCTATCCTATGTACGTAGATCTATTGTGACCTATCAGAACTGGATGGTGGGGGCTGGACATTAGTATGGCAACACTCTTACATGGAGGATCTTCCACTCAATCTCTCTATGAGATACTTTAGTGAACATTATACACCTTGTGTTACAAGAGCATCTGGATGGTGTAACATTCCTAATAAGGCAAGATTTAATCCTACTGAACAAATGATTGTAGCATACCATAAAGGAACTGTAGTGTATGCCTACAAGGGTCTGTTTAATAGGAACATTGACTATAACTGGAGTGGAGCTATGCTAGTAGAGTACAAGAAGATTGTAGACAAATGCACAAATGCAAATGGCATCCAACCAGCTCCTGAAAATCAAATTGCCATAGGTCTTACGTTCGACAAGTTTTCCCCACATAACCACCAGAAAAACTGCGACACCTACAATAATGGATTGCTCACTATGAGTCCTTCTGATTGTCGATGGGACAATTGTCACCTACCATCATCTATTTCAAGCAAGAAGGAATACACTCAAATGACTATAGCCATTTATGTACGCTAAACTATGTACCTAATGCATGGACTACACGATAAAAAAACTGCCCATAATGTAGGACTACACTACAAGCATGTTATTGCTACAGTATGGTATGTACAATATTTAGTAGCTACTCCATTTAATGCATAGGCACAGCAGAATATCTAATGAGCCATTGACATGTGGTTAATAATGCTAATCAAATAAGGTCACAATTTGTAGGGCGTATAGCACTCATGTGTAACCAGTAAAGCAAGTGGCCCCAATTTTGGTTTTGGTCAGACAAAGTATTTGAACAAAAAATTTTGCTTTAGACAACTGACATGTATAACATTGGATAGCTATAGCTACGTACATTCTATAGAAATAATATATGTACCAAGAAGGTAACACCAACCATATACGGTATGTACGTATCAATAAAAAGTGTCTCAATAATAATTTCTCAGAGCATATGTACGTACATGCTATAGTTTTATTAGTTACATAGCTTGTAGTGATGCTGTGAGCAATGAAACTAGTCATGTACTTTTTTTAGCACTGAGAGATCGATCCCTATAATCACTAAGTCTTGTTTTAATTTCTAATTCTAGGTATGTACGTAGCTTACAGCGTACTTCACGACAAAGTCAAAGCAACATGTAGCTCACAATTTGTAGCATGTATATGCACAGTGCTGCCCTGCATTCTATAGATAGAGCTACTAATGTAAAAATTATACCAAATAAGGGTATGATACAACCAAAGCTGGACAATACGTAATATATAAAAGCACCATTCTTTAAGTTGTTTCAGAGCAGTATAGAATTACCTAGCAAATACAGTTTTATTACCATATGCCATAGCTACATTTAGTTGTAGTGATACTGTGTACAATGAAACTGATGCTGAACACTGTAGCTACTGGATGTTTATATATGTCATGTAATGGGTAAGTGACTCATTGTGTGGTAATCAAGTGTATGCATCTACGTTACTACTAGAATTTTGTTTTTAAAATAAATAGGGGTCTATCCTCATTGTATAAAAGTACAGAAATGTGAACAATATTGGGATGAGTTACAACAATTAATATGGCAAATATTCCTTAATCACATTAGCATGCATGCAGGACTCGAAACGGTAGATGAAGATTATCCAGCCATCTGATTCACACATAAGCTTTTGTGTGAATCGTGTAGATTTCTACTATAAACATGTCTGGACAAGGATTATGTCCAGATAATATCTGCTGCTGAATGTTATTATTAGCTCTGCATATTAGCCATCTAGAGTGTGCCAAAAGTAGAGGGTAAATTTACCTCTCATTGCTTGCATTATTATCAAGCTTATTTATTAGGGACTGACAGTGAATACACACAAGTCCAAGCTTGACAAGGTATTTTCACACAGCGAATCCAAATGACTTTACATAGCAAGCTAATAGCTATATTAAAGTACCTAATGCATGGACCATACAAATCATATGTAACTGGATTTATGAAAACGTGCAAAATTCACACATTCAATTTTTCAACTTTAAAGATTCATAAAATCTGTAGCTATAGATAGACCAGGGTTTAAGGAGCTACCATTCTGCTATCATTCCTGTAAATTTCAGATCTGTACACTGTTCCTGCAAGATTTTATGAATCTTTGAATTACGTAGCAAAATCAGATGACTTGTGTGAACTACCTCATCTGTGTGGTATGCATATCTTCCCAAATGTGGTCACATATAGAAGTAAACCACAAGCTGCACGTCATTGCTATACAGTATGTACATTACAAATTATGTGTGTATGTGTGGTCATGTTCATAACATCGATGTTTACTGCAAAAATCAGTAGTAGAACCATGAGACTAATGAGCAATGCAAATCAAATCAGTTAACAATTTGTAGTAGTTACACATATGTAGCTACAGTGTACATAACCAGCAAAGCAAATGGATACCATGGAATCTTTAATAAACTTGTGATAAGATTGGCCAGGAGTCTCCCTCTAGCAGTAAAAACGAAATGATGTATGGAATTTTAGCCTGCCTATAGCAGTGGCAGTGGTAGCAACAGCTAGGTTTCCTAGTGGGTTTAGCAGAACACGTTTGTACAAGCTTTAGAATTTCTACATGAGCCTTTTTGATAAAATGATTATAGCTAATGGAATATTTGGTGCATTCTATTCAACAGCTAGCTAGTTAAAGAATTTCCAAACTGAAAGTTCCCATTGTCCTTATATTTGACAAGCAGCTATACATATGTATATACTATACAGCAGCTCATCTATATGCGCATCCTAAGGGTAGTCATTGGAAGAAATGTCCCCTATCATCATCAACTTCGAGGAGTAGTGTGTTATACATGCATGTCCAGATGACTGTAGCCATACTTAACCCCTAACCCATAATATAAAAGTAAACTAAGGGATGTCACTGCTCCAGTAGTACATTTAAACAGATTAGGCATGCATGCATGCATAATTACATCTATAACGACCACATTTGCTACAAAGGCAAAGCAGAGGCTGATCAGTGGTGTTAATCAAATAAGAGTGGCCATGTAAAAAGTGCTACTAATGCTGGCCTTTGTTATATAAATAGCTATACTAGAGAAATGATACAGACCAAATTAGGTATGATACTGAAGGGAACGCCCATCTAAGAAAAGTCACTAATCTTCACATCTTTTCTCAGAGCTAAACAGCAAATCATTTTGCTACAGTTCAATAGATCACTATAGCTAGCTACACTTAGTTGTAGTGATATTGTGAACAATGAAACTAATGATGATAGTCCTATACACTGTATTGGCTGTTTATATGTCATGTAATGGGTAAGTGACTCATTGTGTATTTATGATTATAGCTACGTACTCCTCTATTTATACAGAGAAGCTACACAGCTAAGTGATCACAACACAGCAAAGGTGTATAGCTAAACTGTAGTAACTTGTGTGTCAAAAATTTTATATAGCGACAAAGTGTTTCTCCACCTGCTATTCCTTGTAACAGTTCTAATGAAGGAGGGACACTCTTTAAAACAGTACATGCTGATACAATATGGATCTGTAAGAGTAAAGAATGGACTCCTTACAAGTAATGCTAACTGTATAAACAAAACACTCTGGGTATAAAAAGTGCGAGGCTAGCATTGTAAATAGGTATGGACTCTGGAGAAGCCGTCAAATCACTTGGCTTCACTAAAGCAGTAAAGAAGGACGCAAAGGATTTTTCAATTATCTCAACCATGGTAGGAATTGAAGCAACAATTCTTGTAGCTGAGTGAGAGAAATGTGAACACTAAAATACAATTACACTTCATACATGCAGTAATAGAAGGAAGGCTAATGATTTGGATGTCCGGCACTTTGATATTAGTTGAAGCCATGCCAAGAAGTTATTTATCAAAAATCTTTTTAACCACTTGAATGACATACCATAGTTTACAGGATGTTTTGTATAAGTTATAACATGGGCAAGGGGGGTTTGCCTGATATATATGCCCGCGCCCTTGGGCCCACAGGCCCAAGGGCGCGGGCATATATATCAGGCGCAGGCCCAAGGGCGCGGGCATATATATCAGGCAAACCCCGAGTGCCCATGTTATAACTAATATATTACATGACACATCAACTTACGTAAGCAACAAATCAACTGAAAGCCTTGAAACCCACAATCACAATTAGACTACATTTGTTAGGTTATAAATACATTTGTGCAATAATGTATAGTGGAGTAAGTGTATATTCTCTGACATTACCCAAGATTGAATTAGAATTGCTGAAGCATGGAATGTATAAATGAGAAACTCAAAGCAAATTTACCATAATGATTGGTTGCTATGGCAACAGATTGTAAGATCAAAGTTCTAGAGGAATGTTGTGGCCAGGGATATATACCACCTTTGGACAACAAATATGCAGTTATACCACAGTCAAGACCCACCCCTTGATGCTAGGTGTCAAAGTGGTATGTATATCAAGCTTTGTCACTTGGCCACCTTTGTAATAATGATGGTACAAAAAGTGGCCAAGTGACAAAGCCAATCATAGTTGTGAAAATGTGCTATAAACTATTGTGTCATTGAAGTAGTTTTGATAAGTAGCTAACTTCTTGGCCTCAGCTGATATCAAAGTTTTTGGTTGCACATACCTATTTACAATGCTACTTCTGATTGGCCTCACACTTTTTTTACACCCAGGGTGTTTTTGTTTAGCATATCACTACTTTTTGGAAGCACAAACAGATGTAAGTTATTACTAGCAAGCAGCAGAGAAGTACTGGGCATCACATGTACTTGCTTAGGTTTAGTTATATGCATGTATATAGTATATACGTAGCGCACAATAATGCAAATTAACCTTAATTAGCCCTTAAAACTTTTACTAAAGATAGATACATCAATATACGTAGATTGTGTGTCTGGAATTTTACGCAAATCATTTGAAGGGGGTCCAAGTTATAGAACTATCAGCCGCTGAAAATAGTATGACAGGTAGAGCATGCATGGGAGAAGTGCTGATACAAATTTGGCTAAAATCCATGACAAAATGAGTGAGTTATTAGACAAACAAGTAAATGTACAAAATGAGAGTTTGCTTAGGGGGTTCACGCAGCTCTCAAAAGGCCACAAAAAGTGTGCAATGAAATGAAAGAAAGAAGAAAAAACAACTGTCGTGTAAAAATTTTTAAGTGAAAGGAAGGACTTTATAATGCTGTATCAGAAGACTGGCTGCACCGATTTTGATGAACTTCAGGATATTGATTCTTAAAACAATGAAGGTACTAATTCTCGAGTAATGAGCGAATCAGGTTGATAACAATGATTCATCAGGTTTGGAAGCACGGCGAGCATCATAAAACTCACAATGGCTGGTACTTAGGGATGGTGGCGCCGGTTTCCTCCATTCTCGGTAGATTTATTCTATATACGTAGTAAGAACATTCTGGATCTGTAATAACTACGCAATAGCTTTCATGGTGGCTTAGCTAGGGCATTAGAAAATTTGAGTGTGGTGTACGTATAAATAGCTCACTCAGTGATTGTGTTGCTGCGCCTTGTGATTCACTATTGTGAGTCTTGATGTCATTATGAATAATATTCATAGGTTATCACCATCCATTGGTACTACTAAGTCACTGAGTGCTTTTTCGTGTAAACAAATTAAACAACAACTATCCACTAACTGTAATGCTCCAGTAACTAACGGACTGTACTGGGTACAAGATATGCAGGTGTGTATATAGTTACATGATTATATCACTTGCTAATATAGCTACATATTAACAGGTTTATTGTGACATGACAGAACTGGATGGTGGGGGCTGGACATTAGTATGGCAACACTCTTACATGGAGGATCTTCCACTCAATCTCTCTATGAGATACTTTAGTGAATACAATACACCTTGTGTTACAAGAGCATCTGGATGGTGTAACATTCCTAATAAGGCAAGATTTAATCCTACTGAACAAATGATTGTAGCATATCATAAAGGAACTGTAGTGTATGCCTACAAGGGTCTGTTTAATAGGAACATTGACTATAACTGGAGTGGAGCTATACTACTAGACTTTAAGAAGATACAAGACAGATGTACTCAAAAGAATGGTGTTCAGCCAGCTCCTGAAAACATAATAGCTATTGGTCTTACCTTTGACAAGTGGTCACCACATAATCACATGATTAACTGTGACACATACAGGGGCTCATTTGCAAGCCCTATTGATTGTCGATGGGCCAATTGCCAACTACCGTCATCTATTTCAAGCAAAAGTAGTAGTGTTCAAATGACAGTAGCCATTTATGTACGCTAAAGTACATAGCTAATGGACTACACAACAAAACTGCTGACAATTGCATAAATGAACAAAAAACATTACAAATATATTATGTAACTATGGTGTGTGTGTGCGTACGTGCGTGTGTGTGTATGTGCATGCGTGTGTGTGTGTGTGTGCATGCACACGTAATAGTAGCATATGAATGCAAAGCTAGATTATTTATCAATACGAAGAGGACAAGGATCATGAAGAAGTTAAAAATGTGTAGCTAGTCAATATAGCTTTGTATTATATGTTCTAAATCACACAGCTAATTAGTAGGGATCAGCATTTATTCAATTATCTAAATAATCAATATTATATGTGATATACGTATGATAATCAAGAAGTCCAAAGCTAATATTGCACATTAATCAGGATCATGATTGTTGAATGCAACATACATAAATCTTGCAGGGGTGATATGGTGCCTACTGGCAGCATGCTGTAGTTATGTACGGAAATATTTATGTCTAGATTTATGGTAGTCAACAATAGTTCATTGCTCTTTATTTGCTGTGTGGTGTTGTTTCATGCTGTATACGTTAGCCAACAGTCTACTACATAGCTACGTAGCTTAGTTAGTGGAATAAAATGTGCTGTTTACACTACACTATGCTTGTCTATGCTACGTATGTTGTTTATGCTGCAACAGTATACAATGTATTGCATTTGATATACCTCTGTATTTCATGCTGCCTATTTCTGTTTCATTCGTTGGGTGGCGATTATTAGTCATTCCATGTAGTGACATTTTAGTGCCACTTGTTAGCTAACCAGTGGAAATTTATAAGGCACCTAATGCTAATCTCTAAACAATAAGCACCAACCCAACTAGACAATTAATGGTTGCTATCGAAGTATGCGAGGCATTTACTATGTGTATATATGTATAGTAATGTTGCACTGGTGTTGTTTACCACTACTTATCCATAAAATACAATAATACTACTTTGGAATAATGGTTTACCAAAAAAATGAAATATCACCCCTCTCCACTAAGTAGCTATAGCTAGCAATTATGACAATAGATGAAATATGTAGCATAGCAGTGAAATCCCTCTAGTTTACTTCTACGTATATTATGGGTTATACATATTTGGATGGAGTTACAGTCATTTGGACATGCTTGTACAAGCATAATACTTCTTAAAGTCGATGATGATAGGGGACATTTCTTCAAATGACTACCAATGGGATGTGTAGATGAGCTGCTGTATGGTATATGTTGTCAAATATAAGGGCAATGGGATCTTTCAGTCTTGGCCGCAAATAGAAATTCTTTGATTAATATGCACCATGATTATAGATAGCTATTATCAAACATCTAAAACAATAAAATAAGGTTGTAGGACACTTAGTACATTTAAACAGATTAGGTATGCATGCATGGTTATGTTTATAACAACCATATTTGCCACAAAAGTAAAGCAGAAACTAATGAGAGCATACAAAAGTTGAGCCATGTAGCCAGTACTACTATGTATAGCTACTAAACTGATAATGCTGGCATAGCTACCAGAGAAATGACACAAACCAAATTAGGTATGATACTGAAGGGAACACCCATAAAAACAGATAATATAAAAGTCACTAACCTTTATCTATTTTCAGAGCAACAAAAATAATCTAGCAAAGTTGTAGCAAGAGTTAATAATATTATTAACTCTTGGTTGTAGTGTGTGAACAATGAAACTAATGATGATAGTCCTGTACACTGTACTGGCTGTTTATATGTCATGTAATGGGTAAGTGACTCATTGTGTAGTTTAGTATTATGTTCATCACATAATTATACAGAGAAGCTACACAGTTAAGTGATCACAACATAGCAAAGGTGTACAAATATTATTAATAGTAATCTGATGTGTTTACTTTCCTGTAAATTTTATATAGCGACAAAGTATCTCTCCACCTGCTATTTCATGCAACAGTTCTAATGAAGGAGAGTCACTCTATAAAGCAGTACATGCTGATATGATATGGATCTGTAAGAGTAAAGAATAGACTCCTTACAAGTAATGCTAACTATATAACTGGATGTCATTATGAATAATATTCTATATTAGGTTATCACCATCCACTGGTACTACTAAGTCACTGAGTGCTAGTTCTTGTAATAGAATTAAACAACAACTATCCACTGACTGTAATGCTCCAGTAACTAATGGACTGTACTGGGTACAAGATATACAGGTATATATATACATATACCACTTTGACACCTCACATCAAAGGAAACCACAGGGATATATTTCAAATATACCCTGGGAACAGGTATATATCCCGCTGCCATGGTAACCAGTCAGTAATGTAGAAACGAACTACCACTCTTTATATAGGCGCAAGAATGCGATATCGATTGTGGGTTTTAGTTTTCTAAATTTAATATATTAATTTGAAGTTGAAAATAAACTTTGTTACTAGTCTAAAAGTGTTTGTATTGAGTGTACAAGCCGATATAAGCCAAAGGACGCCATTTGAGGTGAGTTTCTAACGTGATAAAAATAGTCTATTCACTGCGTGACTTAATATATATTAATCTACTCTATTTACACACTCACCATTAGTTTATTCTTTTGAAGCGATTAAACAGGATTTTTTGCCCATTATAAGTGCTGCAGCTTTATAAAAAGTTGTGGTAAACCCACAATCGCCATCACTACCATGCAAGAACGTCATGACAACGATAAAATCGAGCCCCACAATCACAACGAGTACCCGTTACTATATAAAGAGGCTGAATTATTGACATTAGTTTTGGGCAGATTTTTAGAGTGCCGGAAGTGGAATATATTAGTTATAACATGGGCACTCGGGATTTTCCTGATATATATGCCCGCGCCCTCGGGCCTGCGGCCCTCGGGCTTGGGCATATATATCAGGCAAATCCCTCTTGCCCATGGTATAACTATTACATACGTAATTACATCATATGAACAATAGCGACAATCATATGAACAATAGCGACGTACTTGCTAATATACTAACAGATATATTGTGACATGACAGAATTGGATGGTGGGGGCTGGACATTAGTATGGCAACACTCTTACATGGAGGATCTTCCACTCAAACTCTCTATGAGATACTTTAGTGAACAATATACACCTTGTGTTACAAGAGCATCTGGATGGTGTAACATTCCTAATAAGGCAAGATTTAATCCTACTGAACAAATGATTGTAGCATATCATAAAGGAACTGTAGTGTATGCCTACAAGGGTCTGTTTAATAGGAACATTGACTATAACTGGAGTGGAGCTATACTACTAGACTTTAAGAAGATACAAGACAGATGTACTTACAAAGATGTTCAACCAGCTCCTGAAAATAGACATGCCATTGGTCTTACATTTGACAAGGCTACACCATATAATCACATGGTTAACTGTGACACATACAGGGGGTCATTTGCAACCCCTGGTGATTGTCGATGGGACAATTGCATACTACCATCACCTATTTCAAGTAGTAGTCATCATGTCCAAATGACTGTAGCCATTTATGTGCGCTAAAGTAGCTAATGGACTCACAACAAAACTGCTGATATATACGTAGAACTGCAGTAGTAATGTATACATGAACAAAATAGATTACAAATATGTTATGTAACTATGGTGTGTGTGTGTGTGTGTGTTTGCGTGCACACGTAGTAGTTGAATGCATAGACTATCAATATGAAGAGAATAAGGATCATGAAGGAGTTAAAAATATGTAGTCAATATATGTAGCTACGTATGAATTTATTAGCATATGCATGAACACAGATCTGGCTTGCACACATCAGCAGTATAAGCGCCCCATATATTTGGTGCTATCGATAGCGCCCACGCTAAACAAGATACGTAACACCTTTTTGACTATGTAAGGATATAAACAGTGAACAAGAGTAAAGCAGGATGTCAAAAGTGATTTGCAAATGGGTAGAAACCATTGGTTGCTGATGTCGTAACCCTAAAATCTACCAATACCGATTGTCACAATATTCCTAATAATCTGATGATACCAATTACTGATCCAATAACTGGTACAACTCTAATACAAAAAAGAAAAAGGAAAATTTCTGGCATGAGATAATTTACAAAAGTTTGATCCCTCCTTTTGAGTCGGTTAATATGATTAAGGAATGCTTATCAAAAGTAGGAATAAATCATCTCATGCCAGAATCTTCTCCTTTGTCCCATTACTTTCAGTAGCAATCCCTTTCTATATACATATATATGGGGATGACTCATACATGTACAAGAAAATTAACAAGTGTACTCCATGGGACATCATTTTTACAAAAATTACACTGCTATCCATGTAGCTGAGGATAGCTGCTATGCATGTACATAAAATACTTACGTAAATAATATATACTAACTACTACTCACTCATTAGATGCTAACACTTCCTCCAGTATTAATGGTACAGTATCATGACCATCACCTTCTACTACACTCTCCTCTAAACGTGACTCCACCAGTGGACCAATCGCCTCATCAATCCTCTTCCTAATGCTGCACACCAAATCATAACTGTAGAGAAACAAGCTGATGTGCTACCACCTAAAAACCAGGGACTATACTGTTACTCTATTGTGAATATACATTGGTGTCATGAGGAAGTTACAGACACTAATACATAGTAACACATATATACGTATTTAAAGGTTTATACTCTTTCTCAAAAAAATACGTAGTCATGAAAAATCTTCAATTTGTGCCATTTGCAAAATTTACATTCCTCAAAAATTTGTATATTACGTATGTGGTATACAATTTCAAATTGTGAAAGAATTAATTCAGGGGAGGAGGAATTAAGCTACTGAAAGTTGAAAATTAAATTCCCATGAGTATCCTAAAAATATAGGGGCCATGGTTCCCCTGACCCCCACTTCTGCTCCCTAAGACTATTGATTATGGAATTGACTATATTTGTGACTGAATTTGTAAAAAGGAGTGTTCCGCCACATCTACAAATTCCTTCTGCAGTAAGCAGTTTGAAAAAACTAAATGCAAATATTTCTTTTATATCAGATTTTCAAGTTGTAATAAAAAAGCAAGCTATGGCTCTTCAAAGTTATACCATAATTTGCGAGTCAATCGTCAATAGTCATAGAAATCCTTGAAACGTGAATACTTCAGGGGTCTATTGTATGTAACTGTATGGACAGTGGACTCACAAATTACAATAGAAACAAGATGGTGTGTGTAGAAAACACCATCTGTAAATACAAAGCCTTTGAAAATATCCTCTTGTATTTCAGAAGACCTACTATCATCCTAACCATCTGCCATGTTATGATTGACATATTACAATGAACTAATAGAGTGTACAACAACATTAACATTCGGCAGTACCAGGTTTGTTTGTTGACCTAACTACGAATACGTATAAATATTCCAGTAACAATGGATATGTTTTAGTGTAATATCAACTATCAAGTCATTAAAAAACCCATCACTCTCACCATTAAATGTGTGACTGGATCTGCAAATTTGTCGTGTGAATAAAATTTAAATTCGACACTTGATGTCTGTACCAATAAACAGATAAACAATAGTGTTGCATTTATTGTGGCTTGTTTCTGAGGCCTATCAGACATCCATGAGCACTCGGCTTTTGAAAAGCTGAAAATCACCACACAACCAGCTAGAGATATGTACGTACATACTAGCCATTTGGTTCAGCTGGGTAGTATTTAAAACACAAACAGGACCATCTAGCTGTGTTTAGTTTTTAAAATCTGCTACAGGGATTTTATTACTTCTTGCAACTACTGATGGCAAAATCTGTAAAGTAATAAGGCTTCTTAATAATGCATTTTTGGTAGTAAACCAGATTCTAGCATATTTTGCAGCTAATTATATATATAGAAGCCTCATGATGCTTTATGCTTTACAGGTTTTGTTACTGCCGTTGCAAGAAGTAATGAACTCTCTGTATCTTACCATACCACATCTCGATCGCATCCCTGCTTGTAGTACAACAAATACTATCAAAATAGTGAATTTTATGTAACTACCTTGATGCCTTCTTGACATATATTAAGCTGAATAAATATATTGGTATTGCGATCCTGCGGGCCACTCTTCTATGTGCGTGGATCGCGTACGAAGTGGAGATGCTTAGGTATCATAGATGGTACCTCCTTACCTCTACCAATTGACTGACTGATTTAGTTAGTTATTTTGCTTTGTGTTTAATATGTTGTTGCTTGTTCTATACTAGCTGTAACACCCTGCCTATGTGTGCTTGATAATATATTGGTAATTCATAAAAGTGTGATTTGGAACAGCTTCCCAAAATCGATTTAAGGACAGGAGATGCTTAGCCAATGTAACTGCATTTCATGAATGTTTTATTAGAGTAGATATGATGCATTTTGGAAGCCAGACTACTTTTTTGTGTGGAGACAGGTATACAAAAGAAAAGCAGTCTGGCTTGGAGACTAACTCTACCTGTAACTACAGCTCTACCTGTGAAAGTTGACATCAACACTCTCTAAATGTTCCATGATCTCTTTCACTGAAGAATCAGAGGATGAGTTGTGATGGAGTGTGTGTACAGCTGATAGTAATTGCCTGATCCCCTTTATTGTATTCTGTTCACAGTGTTCATCCATTGCAGCAGTAGGTGTCCCACCCTCCATTGGAACTGGCTGTAACCTGTAAGATTGCAGTATCATTACAGAATTTTTGGGTAGACCGAGTTCTATCTTTATGCTTTACCTTGTACAGGACTCAACAATACCCTTAAATGTTATGCATCAGCCAACCATTTCTTTGTATTAGTACGTGATAAAATCAACTACCCAAAGGTTACTACTGTAAGGGCCAGTATTTTTGCATAGACAGATGCTTTAATCTTTAATATGTATATCGAGTAATTTTAGCATCTCTTCTACATAAGTGTTAAGGCCAAATAATATACTACCCAGAGGCGCTGGCTTAGTTTCTGAAATGGAAGTAAATTCACGCTGGCCCTCGTGCTCGCCTATTCCCTCAATGTCCGTTAACGATGAAGCATCACTGCTGTACATAATTAATGTGTATCCTATGGACTTACTTCACAGTAAATAGTCGGCTGTTTTTCAGACAAAAAGCGAGGACAAGATGCGCATTTATAAGAACGGTTTGTTTACTTGATTTATAATTACCACCCTGTGTATTCATAATTACCAGTGTAGTAAATCCAAATTATTGGAGGAAAACTGGATAGACTATTATTCTCGGAGATGTGATGCGTTGTGACGTCTTCCTGTGTTTGCAGTGTTTTTCACAGGTCTGAGCTAGAGCTGTTATATATACATCATAATATCATAGATTTATAAACCCCAGGTATCTACCTGGGGTTTATAAATCTATGATGTTATACTCTAATAAACTCATTCATAAAAGCGCT
This sequence comes from Spongia lamella, assembly GCA_963930835.1. Lineage (NCBI taxonomy): Eukaryota > Metazoa > Porifera > Demospongiae > Dictyoceratida > Spongiidae > Spongia > Spongia lamella. Next base: position 7,903,621 of record OZ005751.1, on the reverse strand, counting down.
TAGACAGGGCTGGTAATCTCCGTCCTTATATATAATGTGGGAAATACTGATTGATTATTTAGCCTCCGGTAGTTGGCCATCGCCGTTCTTCCCTACCAGAGGAATACATACATACATACATACATACATACATACATACATACATACATACATACATACATACATACATACATACATACATACATACATACATACATACATACATACATACATACATACATACATACATACATACATACATACATACATACATACATACATACATACATCAGTATACATACATACATACATACATACATACACACACACACACACACACACACACACACACACACACACACACACACACACACACACACACACACACACACACACACACACACACACACACACACACACACACACACACACACACACACACACACACACACACACACACACACACACACACACACACACACACACACACACACACACACACACACACACACACACACACACACACACACACACACACACACACACACACACACACACACATACATACACAATATCAAAAACAGACATACAAACAAAGGAACATACATACATTACAACAAAGATTACAACAAGCAAAATTATAATGAAAAAACTATTTAACTGACTAACTATCATGTCACGGATAAAATATGGCTGTATAATCTTCTAGAGAATACAAGAGATGACGGTGGATTGTCAAACATAAAATGTGGTAAATTGTTCCACCAGGATGTAGCTAGCCGCGATGAACAAAAAAATTTCTTGGTAAATGACAAATGACACCGAAAAATGTTAGCAAAATGGGGTGGAGCCCCTTGAAATAGATGATGGTAGATTGCAGTTTTCCCATCGACAATCAGTAGGACTTGTGAATGAGCCTTGGTATGTGTCACAATTAGCCATGTGACTATATGGTGTAGCCTTGTCAAATGTAAAACCATGCAATGACCAATTTGTTTTCAGGAGCTGGCTGAATACCATTGCGAGTTGTACATTGGTCTACCAACTTCTTAAAGTCTAGTAGTATAGGTCCACTCCAGTTATAGTCAATGTTCCTATTAAACAGACCCTTGTAGGCATACACTACAGTTCCTTTATGATATACTACAATCATTTGTTCAGTAGGATTAAATCTTGCCTTATTAGGAATGTTACACCATCCAGATGCTCTTGTAACACAAGGTGTATAGTGTTCACTAAAGTATCTCATAGAGAGATTGAGTGGAAAATTCTCCATGTATAAGAGTGTTGCCATACTAATGTCCAGCCCCCACCATCCAATTCTGTCATGTCACAATAAACCTGTTAGTATATTAGGAGGTGATGTAATTATGTAGCATCAAGATTCACGATAGTGAGTCGCGAGGCCAAGAAGAAGTGCAGCAACACGACCACTGAATGAGTTATTTACATGTAGCACCGCCCTCAAACTCGCAAATGCTCTAGCTAAGCCGCCATTGAAGCTATCGCTTAGTTATTACCGACCCACAACGTTCTTACTATATAGAATCAACAAACTGAGAACGGAGGAAATCGGCACCACCATTCCTAAGTACTAACCATTGTGAGTTTTATGGCGCCCATTGTGCGACTATACGCACGACGAACCATCCTTCCCCGCCTGATTCGCCCATTAAGTAGAGAAATAATACCTTCATTATTTGAAAAATCAATATTCCAAAGTTGATCAAAATCGGTTCAGCCATTCTTCTGATAACGGCCTTATAAAATCCTTCCTGTCACCACAAAAAAATTATGCGGCAGTCGTTTTTTCTTTCTTTCTTATTTTCATTGCACACTTTTTTTGTGGGCTTGCAGGAGCTTTCGTGAACCTTGATTCAAGCTCTCTTTTTGTATATTCACTTGTCTGTCTAATAACTCACTCATTTCTTCATGGATTTCAGCCAAATTTATATATCAGCACTTCTCCTATGTATGCTCTACCTGTCGTACTATTTTCAGTCTGAAGTAAATACTTGAGAAGGGCTATTACATTCCAGGTTGATAGTTGCCATAACTTGGACCCCTTCAAATGATTTGCATAAGCTTTCAGATACACAATGAATCTATATTGATGTATCACTCTGTAGTGAAAGTTTAAAAAAATTTCGGGCCTGAGTTTTTCAAAATTAAGTTTCGAAGTTTAATTTACAATATTGTGTGCTAGGCAAGTACAAGTTATGCCCATGCAGTACTTCTCTGCTACTTGCTAGTAATAACATCTGTTTACACTTCCAAAAATGATATGCTAAACAAAAACACCCTGGGTGTAAAAAAAGTGCGAAGCCAATCAGAAGTAGCATTGTAAATAGGAATGTGTGACCAAAAACCTTGATATCAGTTGAGGCCAAGAATCAAAGTTAATTATCAAAAAATATTTTAACTACTTGAATGACATACAATAGTTTATAGCATATTTTCACAACTATGATTGGCTTTGTCACTTGGCCACCTTTATCACACGGCCATCATTATTAATAAAGGTGACAAAGCCAATCGCTTTTTTTTCTTTTTTGTATTTAGGTCAGCAAAAATACATAAAAGAAAAAAGGCGGTCTATATAGCAGCGCCAGACTATTGCCGATGCATAGAAAGTTACAACTCATCATAGCTATTGGGTGCAGACTCCATTTGATCACAGACATAGGTAGAACAAAACTTAATCCCACAATCACACTCCTTGAACTAAAGCTATATAATTATCCAATGGTTTTCTCTGCAGTTTGATTTGGTATGCAGTATTAAGAAGAGGATTGATGGTGGAGTCACGTTTAGAGGAGAGCGTAGTAGAAAGTGATGGTCATGATACTGTACCATTAATACTGGAGGAAGTGTTAGCATCTAATGAGTGAGTAGTAGTTAGTATATACATACATACGTATGTACATAGCTACTGCATGTTTTCGTGCTTATGGATAGTCCCATATATGTATATATATTATATATATACTATGATGAAGTCATGCATCAAATTAAAAGAATTCCAAGGTGTTATACAAGCATATACACCTACTAGCGTGCATCATAATATATACGGCTTCGGGTGAGGGGTTTATCATGGCAAACTTCCTCTAACATTGAACTCAGGTCATATATTATTTGTTTTATATTCACCTATTAGCCGTGGTTTATATTATAAATATGCTATAATGATGTCATATTTCAAAGGAGCCACCTGGTGTTTATTCTGGCATACACATGCATAGCAGGTTTGCTATATCTGCCTCTGACCTCGGACTTGGATCATATATTTGTTGAATACACCTAGTAGCCATGGTTTATATTATACATATATATATGCTTGTGTCAGAACTGCACATGTACAAGTGTAATATGTGTGGAATATGTGCAGTAGTATTATGTACATATGGGTATGAAATGGATCCAATCTTTTGATACATAAAATAATTATTATGGGAACCAACTTGTGATGGTTCTTAGCTATAGCTACGTACATAGCTGAGACTTAGCTACTAGGTAATCTTATACCTTAAACCTTCCAAGGAAACTTTTAGTGGATAACAAACTTAGTGTATTGCTGTTGATGTAAGCTGTGAAGTCGGTTGGCCTTACTCTCTTTACCATAAGTGCACATTAAATGCACTGCCGGACTGGATCATTTATACATAATATAAGCACTTATTTATACATTATGTGACAAACTTACGTATATGTAGCAAATACCTAAGTGAGAATCTAAGCAGTTCAAAAATAGTGAACATGACATTAATGATATTATTGTTTAGACAGTTAGCTATGTACTAAGAAAAGGATTGATCTCTGCAATAGAAAGCAGGAAACAAGACATGCATGCACGTGCACACGCACACACCCACACCATAGTCACATAACATGGTATATATTTGTAAATTGTAATGCTTTTGTTTATGTATGCATAGCAGTTTTTTGTGTAGTCCATTAGCTATTTTAGCGTACATAAATGGCTACAGTCATTTGGACATGTTGATAGCTGCTTGAAATGGATGATGGTAGGTGACAGTTTTCCCATCGACAGTCACCAGGGTTTGCAAATGAGCCTTTGTATGTGTCACAATTAGCCATGTGATTATATGGTGTAGCCTTGTCAAATGTAAGACCAATGACCAAATTGTTTTCAGGAGCTGGCTGAATACCATTGCGAGTTGTACATTGGCCTGCCAACTTCTCAAAGTCTAGTAGTATAGCTCCACTCCAGTTATAGTCAATGTTCCTATTAAACAGACCCTTGTAGGCATACACTACAGTTCCTTTATGGTATGCTACAATCATTTGTTCAGTAGGATTAAATCTTGCCTTATTAGGAATGTTACACCATCCAGATGCTCTTGTAACACAAGGTGTATAGTGTTCACTAAAGTATCTCATAGAGAGTTTGAGCGGAAGATCCTCCATGTAAGAGTGTTGCCATACTAATGTCCAGCCCCCACCATCCAATTCTGTCATGTCACAATAAACCTGTTAGTATATTAGTGAGTACGTCGCTATTGTTCATATGATGCATGTAATTACATATGTATCAAGACTCACGATAGTGAGTCGCGAGGCCAAGAAGAAGTGCAGCAACGCGACCACTGAGTGAGCTATTTACATGTAGTACCACCCTCAAACTCGCAAACGCTCTAGCTAAGCTGCCATTAAAGCTATCGCTTAGTTATTACCGATCCACAACGTTCTTACTATATAGAATCAACAAACCGAGAATGGAGGAAATAGGCGCCACCATTCCTAAGTACCAGCCATTGCGAGTTTTATGGCACCTGTTGTGCGACTACGCACGACGAACCATCCTTTCCCGCCCAATTTGCCCGTTTACTAGACAATTAGTACCTTCGTTGTTTGAAGAATCAATAATCCCAAAGTTTATAGACATCGATTCAGCCATTCTTCTGATACAGCCTTATAAGTGCCTTCCTGTCACCACAAAAATTTTTACGCGGCAGTCGTTTTTTTCTTCTTTCTTTCTTTTATTTTCATTACACACTTTTTTCGGGGGCTTGCGGGAGCTTTCATGAACCCCGGAAGTTTTTTCAAACTCTCTTTTTATACATTCACTTGTTTGTCTAATAACTCACTCATTTCTTCATGGATTTCAGCCAAATTTGTATCAGCACTTCTCCTATGTATGCTCTACATGTCATACTATTATCAGTCTGAAGTAAACACTTGAATGTATTTGAGAAGGGCTATTACACTGCAGGTTGATAGTTGTCACAACTTGGACCCCCTTCATATGATTTGCATAATCTTTCAGATACACAATCTATATTGATGTATCACTCTGTAGTGAAAGTTTAAAAAAATCTCGGGCTTGAGTTTTTCAAAATTAAGCTTTAAAGTTTAATTTGCAATATTGTGTGCTAGGCTAGGCAAGTACAATTTATGCCCATGCAGTACTTCTCTGCTGCTTGCTAGTAATAACATCTGTTTATACTTCCAAAAAAGTAGTGATATGCTAAACAAAAACACCCTGGGTGTAAAAAAAGTGCGAGGCCAATCAGAAGCAGCATTGCAAATAGGTGCGACCAAAAACTTTGATATCAGTTGAGGCCAAGAAGTTACTTATCAAAAATCTTTTTCACTACTTGAATGACATACAATAGTTTATAGCATATTTTCACAACTATGATTGGCTTTGTCACTTGGCCACCTTTTTTTCACACCATCATTATTAATAAAGGTGGCCAAGTGACAAAGCCAATCATAGTTGTGAAAATATGCTATAAACTATTGTATGTCTTCAAGTTGTGAAAAAGATTTTTGATAAGTAACTTCTTGGGCTCAACTGATATCAAAGTTTTTGGTCGCACCTATTTGCAATACTGCTTCTGATTGGCCTCGCACTTTTTTTACACCTAGGATGTTTTTGTTTAGCATATATACATACCTGCATATCTTGTACCCAGTACAGTCCATTAGTTACTGGAACATTGCAGTCAGTGGATAATTGTTGTTTAATTCTGTTACAAGAACTAGCACTCAGTGACTTAGTAGTACCAATGGATGGTGATAACCTATAGAATATTATTCATAATGACATTCAGTTATATTAGTATTATTACTTGTAAGGAGTCCATTCTTTACTCTTACAGATCCATATCATATCAGCATGTACTGCTTTATAGAGCAACCCTCCTTCATTAGAACTGTTACATGGAATAGCAGGTGGAGAAATATTTTGTCGCTGTAAGAATTAAGATTTCATAATAACAGTTATTGTCTATCTTACTCCAAAATCAGCTATGGCTTACGTGTGCAGCTATATATATGTATACATTTGCTGCAAATGCATGTATAAACCTGTGAACAAGATTTCCTATATCTATAGCTAATTGATATCCTGGTAATTGTGCCTATATTTCCCCCATGTAATTAGCTAAGTCATGACTTTAAAGAGTCAAGAAAATGGATCAAAAACCAAGCCCAGTTAGATATCTAGCTATATAGTAGCTATATAGCTACTAATGGTTATATAACTATAGCTACAGGATAGGGTTGGGCAATAACAAAAATTCCATGTCACGATATATTATGAGAGTAATTATCACGATAATCATTTTAGCTTGCAGTACAGTATAACAAGCACTAAAATCATGAACATAGGATGACTGCATGGTGTTATAAAATTTATATGCTTTTGAACAATAAATGTTACGATAATCACGGTATTGACGTAAATATTAATTGTGCTGCCGATATTATGATACTGAAATTTTCTCTTCGATGTTGATTATCGTGACACTTTAATATCACGATATACGATAATATCGTAATACCGTATATGTCAAAACATTCGAGGGGGAAAACTTTCGCGGTTTTCGTGAATTTTAGCAAAACGCGAATGTTTTACCATTGAAACTTTTCCTGCTTCACAATTAGAAAATAATTACCGTTCGCAGTGAAGTCATTCTACAATCACAGGTGTCCAATTATCTTGATACACATGATAACCACAGACAGAACTGTCGGTTTCAAATTCGGCTTCAGCCATGCGCCCAGCGTGCGTGTCAAACTTTATTCTAATTTTTTGTGCACACTCTAAAATCCGTATTGCAGAGGTGCGTGGGCTTTAAGGCTGCGAACCACAAAAGTTTTCCCTACATAATGCACATTGTTAATGAACCGCGAAAGTTTTCCCCCTCGAATGTTTTGACGTATACGGTATTGCCCAAATCTACTACAGGAGCTATGTAATGTAGCTATGTTCACACAGCTCCCAGTAGTAATCTATTTCTGTAATAGCTACATGTCAGCCATGTTGACATCCTTTAAAGTCTTGTATAAAAAGTGGTATTGTGTATTTTTACTGCATGATCTCCAAGAATGCTATATACATGCAATTATATAGCAATCTGCCACCTTGTAACGTACACAAACCACTGCATGCTGATTGTATCTCTCAATGTTAGCTGCTATATCACTTTACACATATGCAGATGGATTTTCATCCCTCAATGTTTCCAATATAATTATCCAATGATGATTTACATATATACGTAGCTAGGCTATATACATGTATATAGCTATACCTTCATTATATCATGTTCAGCTATGTCTGTGGCCTCTCTACATGTATAGAACAATTGTACAAGTGAGCACAACAGCTGACAACATTCAGCAATGCTTACCCATTATACAGCATTGAAGTAATCATTAGAAGTATCATCACTAGCACACTGTGTTTCGTCATTCTCTGTCAGTAACTCGGTAACAAAGTCAAACTAAAACAATTTGTACCGATTGATGAAGTACTGACTGTGAAATGATCTGTTTTATACATTGTCCATGCTGAAGCATTACCTCATTTCATTATGTAACAAAAGTAATCCTTTTTTGGTATTATTGTTAGAAATATGATTGTGACTCATCCACATCAGCAGTTATACCTCTGATGATGATAAAATCTCTGCTGATGTAGCTAATTTAGTAGCTAGCTATATAGCCAGCTAAATATATAAATTATAAGTTCTACATCAATGGCCAATAAGAAATATATCCCATTAACTACGAGACTTAGTATATACTAAATACTGATATACATGTATATATATACATCATGATATGACTAGCCAGTTCTGCATGCATGGGTATAACCTACATAATAATAATGGCCTATAGCCTATATAAATATAGGTGGCTGAAAGATCTTCATAGCCATGTCACATGCATGATGCGATATTGAATGAGCAGCTATAGCTAGCTAGCAAGAAAGTTAACATGTCTATGTAGGATATTTACGTATGTGAGTTTTGTTTACACAATGTTCACATGTGGCTATGTAGCATATTCAGCAATCCATTAGATGCATATGCATGTCAGCAGTTTTATACCTCTACCAAACATATGTATATATATCCTTTGGCATACAAGTAGCTACATGTCAGCAGATTTTACCTTTGAAGTTTCATATAGTTAGCTAGCTAGCTATGTATTGCCATATCAAAGTGTAACACAAAATGTTTTAGCTTGCTAACAGTACAGATGCAAAAAAACTGTTGACATGTAGCCATACTGGAATGCTGAATAGACTACTGAATAATATCTTTTATGACTGGTAGCTATATATACTATACATAAGTTCTATATAGATGATAAGTATAGCAATGTCACATTAATGAAGTGTATATATAGCTATAGCTATAGCAATAGGTGCAATCACTATGTACATAAATACACACATGTATATACGTAGCTCTTTAGGTTTTGATCAAATTGTGTACAGGTGACATTAAAAGCAATGGTATAATTATACCAATAGTACTTACATATGCAGCACATAATTATATAGAAACATGCATGCAAACAGAACTATATATAGTAGCTGGCTATATATAAACTGTTTCATCATTCTCTCTCAGCTATAGTGATGAAGTCACACTATATATGTAAAACCACTCATGATACAGCATTGCCATCGTTTTGTTAGCTCACCTCATTATCTTTTTTGGTAGCTATTATTAATCTGTGCATGTTGTAACATCATGTAAGCTATAAGTGGCATAAACAAAGTAATGTACGTATTATATATAGTACTGGACCAGTGCATGATGTTTGTATGTGGAAATATTGTATATTATATATGTTTGTACTGCATGCATACATGGTAGCTAAGCTATATAGATACATGTATTACCTTTATTATAATATAGTAGCTACCCTTTGGTCTATTCTATGTAACTATATATTGGATGGATATAATCAATGTTACGTAGCTGCAACAAGCTTTTGCTATTGATGACCAATAAGAAATGTTAGAAGCTCCACCATGAGACATGACACAATGCATATAGTCATATGTACCCTGTGCTGCTATCATGATGTTGCGGGAGTAGCAAGAAATTTAACATGCAATTACTGTGCATGCAGGGTATTTACCATAGCTACATACGTGGCACCTGTCAGCTAGTTAAAACATTTTATGTCCATTGTTCATTAATAGAAAAATTGCTGAGCTACTAGCTATAGAATCCTGAAAAGGCTGATGCTATGAAATATTTTAATTTATGACTTCATGCATGCATGTGTTTAACTAGCTACAACATAAATAATGACTAGCTACTACCTGGCTGACCTGTTAAACAGCCACAGAGATGGGATTCTTAGCTACACAAATACGCATGTATCTTATAAATACAAAAGGAACCAAATAGCTAACTACAGGCTATACGTCTCGTAGTACATGTAGCTATATGTGTATATGCATGCATATTTTTGTTGTGTTCATTGTGTTTGCATAATCATGCATGCAGATTCATGGAATAACTTCCCTATCTACCCTACAGGCCTCTATAGGCTGCAGCTTTATAATAAACTGTTAAAGATCTAGCTATCACTCCATTTTTACCAAAATATGTGCAAGCTGATATAGCTTTAGGAAGGCTCAATGTTATGCAGTATTAATATTGCATGTTGGTAGCTAATGGATGTTGGCAAGCTAAAAGTAATGATGCATAGCTATCTATATAGCTATAGCTACATAAGTTATTAACTATATAACTAGAAGCATTTTTGGTTGCAGAAAGTCCAAGTGTTTGGCTCTAAACTGACAATGCCTAGTAAATCATTTATGTCGAGGTGGCTATGTAACATGCAATTGCAATCTAAAATGTATGCTTATAGATATAAGGGAATTATTAATTCCCGTGTCTTACAGTGAGATCCTTAAGTTATCAAGACGTCAATGCCTTAGAGTCAGTACCAATGCAGGCCTGTATCTCCTTATCATTATTTTATTGTTATAGATCTTAATAGGATCACTGATATTCAAAGAGCCAAGCCTGCATGTTCTTGGAGTCCTCCCAACCTTCTATTCAAAAGTGTACCAAATCTTTAGAAACATGTATTGGTGATCTGATGCAATCACATGATCTAATGTACAAACATAGCTATACTTATTGGTTGTACCTATAATAATCATTAACTAATGTATAATTGTTTCTAAAGTGCACTTTGTCTTGCGTATAGGTTAAGATTAGACAGCAGTTGGTACAAGAGTAAAATACTAGGCAATAATAACTGTTGCCAAGTGCATGTAACTCATGATGGTATGTAGCATAATGCATTAGGATCTGGGTTTGACCCCTACTTATGATTAATTTTTCTGTTAATGAAGACAAAATTTCTAAGTCCTAAATGTACACTATAGGGTAAACATCGTATCTCCAAGAGTTAGCTATAGTCCATACTGTTTTTCAATAGAATGATTTGTTTACTTAATATACTTTATAATGTGTATTTATAATTACCAGTGCAGTAAAATTAAATTTTAAATTAACAGGAAGCAAGAGTGTTGTGTAAGTAGCTAGCTAGCTAGCTAGCTACAACTATAGCTATATGGAGTGGATCACCAAAACTGGTCATGAAAGTATGTTCTTAGTGTTTTAAGAGAAGGCCAGTGATAGCTAGCTAGCCACATGTTTCAAAAGACCACTTTTGAATAGAAGACTGCAACCCTGCATACATTGGTACTGACTCTTATAGCCATAAGGAGACCATGTATGTATGTACACTGTAGCTACATGCTCAGGACATGCGTCAGTAGAGCTATGATATGAATAAATGTCTAACAGCATGCATGGACTTTAATCATGTTTTGCTGACCATAGTAGCTGGCCAAACAACTTGATGTATATAGATGATTTAGGCACAGCATATAGCCTTGTCGATGACATGCATAGTGACACTGATTGTACCACTTAGTTAGATGAGCTAACCGGCCTTTGAAAATTAGTTGAGCAATCCTTTTACTAATAGTTAAGATCTATAAGATTTAATTGTGGGTTCTTACAAGTCATCTCCCATAACAAGCCTACTGTAGTGCTGCACAGAAATGTCTGATTATTAAATTGACACTCACAATATAGCTATATGCCACACTCTACAAAACGAATGCAATGCTAAACAATAATGAATTTTAATTAGCTATATATATATATACTTTATTTGAAGCCATTACTGAACTTGACAAGTCTCTATATAGCTAAACAGAACAGATTAAAGCAAATCCTAAGTTAGCCACAGGGCTTACATTTGAGCTTACATTTACCCCCCCCCCCCCCACATGATTATAGCAAGTGCATAGCTACGTAGCTCTATACGTAGCTATCCACTGTGTAGAAGCTTTACGTTGTAACATGTGAGAGTAGGAAAAGGGGACAGGGGCAACATGCTCCCCGACTTTTGATTCTTTCAAATTTGGAGTGACATTGCCCCCAAATAACAAAAACAAAATTTCATTCATATCTTACCCAGCAGTAAGTAGCTAGATATGTATTTGTTTATTGTAATCTGTTAGTCAACCATAACTAGATGTTTCATTGCAATAGCTATAAATATGTGTAGCTATCACAAACTGTCACTAGTACTTCTTTCAGTGAAAATCTCGGGAGTCAAAGTTAAAGGTCCCCAGACCCCCTAGCTTTGCCATGCCTGCATAGTACGCATATGCTCTGTGTACTGGTTTACCCTTCCAAACTATATCTTCCAACTACACTGGCAGTTGTGATCTAATGCCCTTAGCCCTGTCATCTCTGGGATGATCAGAGCAAATTACCCTACCCATGTTTCAACTGTTACCTGTAATTGCATTATAATGTAATCACATAATAGCAATGATTAATATTGGCCATGGTTATTCTACTAATATTAATTTAAAGGCATAGTGTACAATTGATTGGCTATTTCAGCATAATGTAGCTAGCTATAATAATTGGATATGGTTTAATATGATCACATAGTTATAATGCAGTGCTTTGATTGGCTAAATTTAATCATACATAATGAACAGTGATCTACTGTTCATAAAATAATCTTAATGAATGATCATGATTTAGCTAATATAATTATTGGTGGCCATGGAAATAAAGTATGTAGCTAAGTCATGACTTTTACTTTACAATGTCCACTAAACTATAATCCCAAATCCAACAATTAGATTACATTAGTAATGCCATCTTGATATTTTACAGTAGAGTAAAACTATGTATAGCTAGCATATCACTTGGCTTCTCAGTTTTATTAGCTTAGTTGTATAGTGATACTGTGAACAATGAAACTAATGCTGTACACTGTACTGGTTGTTTATGTGTCATGCAATGGGTAAGTGACTCATCATGTAGCTTAGTATATATACACATGTGTGTTTGATTGTATTCCTTTACCTACATAATTATATATAGAGAAGCTACACAGCTAAGTGATCATGACATAGCAAAGGTGTGTTATCTCAAAGTTTAACTATCGCTACTTGCTCACTGCACTAAATGAATTATCTAGCAATCGAGTATTTCTTCACCTGCTATTTCATGTAACAGTTCTAATGAAGGAGGGTCACTCTATAAAGCGGTACATGCTGATATGATATGGATCAGTCTGTAAGAGTAAAAAATGGACTCCTTACAGGTAGCTATAGCTACTTATATAATAACATGTATCAATTGTATAACAAAAAGTCATTACAATTCATAGAATATCTCCATCCATTGGTGCTACTAAGTCTTTAAGTGCTGGTTCCTGTAATGAAATTAAACAAGCGCTCTGTAATGTTAGTAATGGAGTGTACTGGGTGAAGGGTTCGAAAGTACGTACATATGGAAGTTTGACTGCATAACCGCACGGTATTTGACATGCTATACTAACAGGTTTATTGTGACATGACAGAAGTAGATGGTGGGGGCTGGACATTAGTATGGCAACACTCTTACATGGAAAATCTTCCACTCAATCTCTCTATGAGATACTTTAGTGAACACTATACACCTTGTGTTACAAGAGCATCTGGATGGTGTAACATTCCTAATAAGGCAAGATTTAATCCTACTGAACAAATGATTGTAGCATATCATAAAGGAACTGTAGTGTATGCCTACAAGGGTCTGTTTAATAGGAAAATTGACTACAACTGGAGTGGAGCTATACTACTAGACTTTAAGAAGATTGTAGACAAATGCACATCTAGTAATGGTGTTCAGCCAGCTCCTGAAAATAGATTGGTCATTGGTCTTACATTTGACAAGGCTTCACCATATGATCACATGGCTAATTGTGATACATACCACCGGTCATTTACAAGTCCTGGTGACTGTCGATGGGCAGACTGCCAATTACCTTCATCCATTTCAAGCAGCAGTTACCATGTCCAAATGACTGTAGCTATTTATGTACGCTAAATTAGCTACACGACTAACTAGCAAACTGCTGATAATTCATAGCAATAGTAATGAATACATGCATGTGAAAAAAGTATCAAAAGATCTATCATGCACTGTCATAGTGTATAACTATATGTATATATGCAACTGTGTACTTTTTGTATGTATATATATATATATATATGCATACGTATAGTTATTAAAACCTAAGCTGAAGTATGATTGCTGTTATACACAGAAAATGAAGTTAATGAGTAGCTAGCTAATAATTATAGGTATTTCAATTTGTTGAGTATATATGTAATGTTAACAAGCCATATATACATATGTATATACATACACTAGCAACTAGCTATATGTACAGTATGTGAAAATATTAATTGATTTTTGCATGTCATTATAAACAATAAACTTTTGGTCTTATGATTGTAGCTAGCTACACAAATTTTTCAGCTGCACGTACGTATAACTAACCATTTACAATGCTACATATACCTCTGATTGGCCTTACACTGTTTATAATCAGCTAGGCTGTTTTAGTTTAATACACATGCAGTACTGTGATTGGCTTTGTCACTTTGGCCACCCTGTGTGATGGCACTAAAAAGGTAGCCAAGTCAGGGACATAAGGGGCAGGTCATCATTCCAATGTATCATATTAACCAACTTGATGTGCCCCTCTCTTGGCCAACTCAACAGATCTCTTCAAGCCAGACAATGCCCTTTCAAGTAAATCAGTTATAATTTCAGATTTCAAAGAAATTTGAGTGCTCCTAACATCATTATTATTAGAATAAACACCAGTCTGAGACAAAATAAGTGATTGTAAAGGTTTAGTGACTTTATTTGAAGCAGAAAATTTAGCAGAAGACAAATCAGTATATAGGATTGCTAATGCCCAGCCCTCCCAGTCTGGCTGGAAGGGCAAACAAATTTCTCTCTAGATCACCAGGTGGTGAATGTCCAGTTACAGATGGAATAAAACTGCATGTGTCTGAACATAATCTTCAAGTGGCTGAAAAAGATGTCCAACATCAGAAATTGTCCTAGTAACGAATAGCCACTTGCTGATCAGGCCGCGTGAAAAAGCTGAAAAAGCAGCACTGATGAGGCTGTGTGACAGCGAAGGAAGTAAGAAGTTCCAATTCAGCAACCCAGGATTCAACTTTACTGGAAACATAACTCAATAAATGATCGTAATCCAATAGCAGCTCCAAAATAAGGTCTGCCCTTAGCGGTTACATTAACTCAGGTATCAGAAAACAGTTGAAGTACATGATCCAAAAGCTGCTCCAGCCCTTACAACAAGCTACGTCTTCTGAGCATTAAGTAAGTAGCTAAAAGAGGGGCCAAATTGTGAAACCCGTATGGTTGAAGATCAGACAACCCTCCACATGCACTAGCATCATCAGCATACCAAGCTTGTACAACTGACCTGGATAACTTGTTTGTTCCCATCACTTGTTTGTTCACGTGTTTGTTCAAGTAGCTAAGTAGCTAGCAAATTTGGCACTTCCATTCAGTTGCTCCTGCAGAAGGGTTAATTGTGATTATACAAGATATTATATATTAGCTATTCTACTCACACACATAATTAAAATCATTAGGCTAAATAAACAGTAGATGTATAGCTACATATAGTTATCACTACATCATTTATTACTGAAATATGTATATTTTATTTTATTGTAGGCTCCAGTTTAACACCTCTTGATACTGAATCATAACATGGGTTAGGATTAATCTTAACATTGTCAATATCATTGGTTGCTACATCATAGACTGATTCCTCTTCTTTAGTGGGAGACCCAGTTACTTTAAGATAGCCTCCTCTATGTGTATTAGTTTCAACATAGCCATGTTGATCTTCATCTTCAGACATGTTGGTAGTTTCTTTTAATATAGAATTATAGGAGGCATTTGTTTGAATGATTACATCATACTCTTGTTCAGTTGCATCGTAAGCTACTGTATTACAACCTTGCACTCTCCCATATGATGGATTAGAGTCCATCTTTATAGTATCTTTAGTGTTATCTTGCATAGAAAACTTATTATGTAATACATATTCATATTGATTGTCTTGCTTCTCGTTTTGTGTAATAATGCTATAGGATGGATTGCCATCCATCTTTACATCTGAGTTCAATTCAATGACCATCTTATCATTTAACGAAAGTGATCTTTTTTTATGAGATCGTCTTACACACAATATCACACCACAAAATAAAAAAATAATGATGAAAAAAGCAGCTCCTCCCACTGATCCAGCTATAGCAGGAATGGTTGGTTCACTGCCAGAATTGCTGTCAGATGAACTTCCTGTTTAAATTTAACGACACTACAACAATATTAAATTTCGAGACTTACCAGCAGTAGCACAGCTAAAAGCTCCTCCTACACTTCTCCACTTTACCAAAATTCCTTCATCATTCACATCATCACACACATGTTTACCATTACCACTAACACTGAAACCACTTGAGCAATTTAGTGAACAACTTGAACCATAAGTCACATTACAAACACCAACTGATTGGCTATTTGCTATCTCCACTTCTGGGTCATTACATTTTAAGATGGTACAAGTCACTGGCTCACTACTCCATGTCCCATCAGCATTACATCTTGTTTGTCTGTTACCCTCCAACTGATAGCCACGATTACAGTAATGTGTGCACGTGTCCTGGAAGACACTTGTGTTAGAGGGACAAGTCACATTACCATTCCCTGGATCACTGAGACTGACACAAGAAACTGTAATAGAATGGTTTTAATAGTATAGCCATGTGTATTTGTAGCCAGCTTACCTGGAGAACAAGTCACTCCACTACCAGTAAATATCCACACTACTTCTGTACCATTGAGGCCACAATTATACTGGGAGGAGTCTCCTGACCTGTTATAACCATCCTCACACTCCACCATACATGTGCTAGTGTAAGATGTGTCACATGATCTACTGTTAGGTACCAGTGTTGTGATGTTGGGACAATGACGAATGTTACACTGTGTCCTACTGCCACTCCACTCCCCACTAGCCTCACACTGCCTTATTACACTACCTTGTAGTTCATAACCATCATCACACTGAAATGTACAACTGTCTTGATATTGTAGTGGTTGATTGTTACTACTGCAGTTAATACTGCCATTAGATGGAGTCTCAAGGTCTTCACAAGTTACTGTAAGTAAAATATATACTAGCAATAAACAATTAAGTACCCAAGGCCAGCCAACATTACCTATATTACACTGCAAGGTTCCTCCATTAACATTATTCCTCCACTCTACTGTATCATTCACACTTACACAAGTTAAGGTATCATTACCAACTGCTCTATAGCCAGTGTTACATTCTACTCTACACACTGACCCAAACTCACTACCACAATCATTAGTTAATACACTATTCTCTATTGTATCAGTCAAATTGTCACAATGAAGAATATCACAAGTGACATCAGATCCACTCCATGATCCATTAGACAAACATTGTCTGGATGAGGACCCAGTCAGTTCATATCCCGGATCACATGAGAATGAACACTGATCTTCATAACGTGATACATCAGTAGAATTGCATGAGACATTACCATTAGTGGGTGATGATAAACTGATACACTGAACTAAAGAATAAATATATATATTGTTATACAATGTGTGCAAGTGGACAATGTACGTATATGGCAACCTTGCAACATATAGCTAGCTAGCTATAATACACGTATAGACAAATAATGATGTAACTTATACCTCTTCTACACACATCATCAGTACCACTCCAGCTCCCATCACTCTGACAGGTCCTAGTGTCACTACCAGTTAGCTCATAACCAGTGTTACATGTGAGACTACAAGTGTCTTCATAGTTGGATACTCCATCATCTCCCAGTGAACAAGATATCACTCCATTGTTAGGATCGGTAAGTAGTAGACAAGAAACTAGAAAAGTATGTTAGTTTTATGTAGCTATTAAACAATGAAGAGAAGGTTTAGCTATCACCTTTTGGAGGTATGTAAATGACATATGTATATTATTCACACCAAGATTTATACCATATAACGGGATTGTATGGTGTAGCTATGCATATTTCCATGAAATAAAACAATAGTGTCACAAAATTCAGCAAATGGAGATGTTTGCTAAAACTAATTGCTTGCTTATAATTTCATTGTTTATGGAAGATCTAGAGGCCAAGGATATAATTAATATAACTAACCAAACAACCATCTGTATTCATGTTAAAAACTGCTTTCTAGCTATACTGAGAGGCTCTGGTACACTGCTTTAGTTCCACCCAAAACTACTGTACATACACATAATCATAATAGCATGCATCCAAGCACGAAACCACGTGGAATTCCATCTGGTATGTGCGTCATATAGTCTTGCAAGTGAACCGTTCACTCCCCCACATAAAAACGTCTGACATCTTTGGGTATTCTGGGATTGTATAAGCTTGCTGCTCATTTCACAGTTTGCTGTAGCAGTAGAATGCAGTGATATTATGTATAACTAGAAAGTATTTTGCCAGTGTTTTGAAGAGCTTTTTACTCTTTTTGGTTAAGTAGTTAGGTTTTATGTATGTACGCTGTAAAAACTTGCAAGATTAATTATGCACTTAATTTAGCAAATTTAGCCATTGGCTAAAAATAATTGTCTGATCTTTCAGGGATAACCACATAATTATGCATTATTTTCAATTTTTACGTATTTAAAACAATGGTTTAGCAAAGCAAGTCACATATACGTATATGTATCTCTACAATGAATTACGTATGTATTATTATGTTGTATCATTACCTCTTCTACACACATCATCAGTACCACTCCAGCTCCCATTACTCTGACAGATCCTAGTATCACTACCAGTTAGCTCATAACCAGTATTGCATGTAAAACTACAAGTGTCTTCATAGGAAGGAACTCCATCATCTCCCAGTGAACAATTGATCATTTCATTGTTAGGATTGGTTAGTTGTGAACAGTTAACTATGTATTACATACATATATAAAAAAGAAAAACAATGAGTAAAATTTACTCATCACAATGGCACACCCACCTCTCCAACAATATGTTGATCCATTCCATCCTACACTATTAGTATCCTCATCAGTCACAACACATGTGTATGAACCTCCTACTCCAGTGTAGCCATCAACACAGACAGTAGTACATGTTGACTGGTACTGTGTGTCACATGATGATTGTAGTTGTGAGTTATTAAGAGGTGGTGATGTGGAACAATTTAATGCTATGCATATTGGATCTCCTCCACTCCAACTTTGATCAGCTAAACAAGTTCCATTGTTAGATCCTTGTAATTCATAGCCTGCATTGCAGGAGAATGTACAAGTGTCCTCAAACACTCCAATAGTAGTTCCATTTGGACACTGAAGAATTCCATTCATTAGTGCAGAACACTGAACTAGTAAAGATAACAGAATTTAGATTCTATTTGGCACACGCGGGCCGGGACATAAATCTCATATATCCCGGCCCGCGCTACTTATGTCCCTCGCTCTCGGGCACAAAGAAACATAAATGCGAGAAATACTTATTTTTCAACAGGTTACACGGTGTGCTTCATTAATTTGTCATATTCACTAACAATATCGCTTCGCCATGGCCATAACTTGCATAGAAGAACAAGGCAAAAAAGTAAGCTCGTTAACTAGGAATACATGCAGGCGCTTAAATAGTTGCTATGGCGTTTGAAATTTAGCGTCTTTTCAAGGCTAGTATCACCGTGTCGACAAAGGAAGCAAAGGTACATTGTGTAAGAATGTGCTTTTATTAAATAGAGTCTAAAACAGTTATACGCATACACCAAGGAGTCTATGAAATTTATAAACCCTCAGGCCCTTAGTAGCGCCCTCGCTGTGCTCGTGCGCTACAGCCCCGGACCTTCGGGGTTTATAAATTCCGTAGACTCCTTGGTGTATGCATATAACTATTATTTATACACAATTATAATTATGAACTCTTGCCTACGTCTATAGTATTGTATCAAACCAGCTGAAACCTACGAAAGCAAGTTCAATCACAACTTTTACTATTTATATAGATTTTGAATTTAAAAGGGAGTAGGCATCATATTAGAAAGTCAGGAAATAAGACTCACCACCCAGCATTGTCAAGTGTTTGCAGCTAGGTATAGAATTACATCTGGGTAGTTATGTACATGCACAAAATTAATGAAACACATTCTCTAGCACCTCTAAAAGATTTAATCCCTACTTTGGCTGCACAATGTACGTATTGGTCTGAATGTTGGCTGCAAAGGTAGGGATTAAATCTTGTGTAGGTGCAAAAGAATGTGTTTAATTTGTGCATGCATATATGTTACTGTAGCTACCCAGATGTAAGAGTAAACACATGCAGTATACGATGCTGGATGGTGAGCGATAGGCCATGTCAAACCGATCATCAGTGCATCACTACTCAGCCAGTAGTGACTATTGCATGTGTTTGCTTTGTATTATACATGCATACGTACATGCATACGTACATGCACCACAAACACAGATTCTTTAGCACACCTACAATACACAAAGTAGGGGTTAAATTTATAGATGTGCTAGAGAATGCATGCATCTATTTGATTTGTGTATGTGTATGTATGTATAGCTACCCGACTGAATTTGTAATTGAGCAAATTAATACATGCAGTAGCTAGTACTACTTGGTAATGACTAGCTATTCGATAACTACTTGTTTTGTTACTTTTTACTGTGCATGATCTCTATTTTCATTACAAGTGTTCTGATTGTGGTATACTACGTATACTTGTGCTACATAAACAATTAAATAAATGTCATATATATTTTTATGTAGCTATAATACAGGTAGCTACATACGTATATATGTAAGTACATACCTCTTCTACACACATCATCAGTACCACTCCAATTCCCATCACTCTGACAGGTCCTAGTGTCACTACCAGTTAGCTCATAATCAGTGTTACATGTGAAACTACAAGTGTCTTCGTAGGAAGGAACTCCATCATCTCCCAGTGAGCAACTGATCATTCCATTATTAGGATCAGTTAGAGATGAACAATTCACTACAAAAATGCATGGATACACTTTATTTTACTAGCTTGTAGATACGTAGCTATACAAATGTAAAGCAATAAAGTAATATAAGTTCATATAACTTGCAGATTTTATATCAATATTGCTGTATTGCTGTATAATTTAATTATTGTGTTAGCAGAAAAAGTTTGTTGAGTATGGTAAATGATCATTGCCTTGCCAAACTGAAACTTTGGCATTCTTTACAAAAGTTCATAATCTCATGCCTGACTAAATAATAACGTTCTTTGTGCAAGTACTTGTTGATTAGATATTGACATAATCATATGCCCTATACATATGTGTTTATAATCTACGGACATATATATGTACGTATGTTTATGTCTACAAAATTATTATATTTTGCCGATTGTAGATTTGAATCTTAATTGTAGCTACTGTTGCTTGAGCAGCATCGGAAACTTTGGCTCTAATATAACATTCACACATGGCAATCTTGGTAGCAATAGGGCCTTTATTGTTAACACAGTGAACACACTTAGCATCCAGCCATGCAACCACATCATCCAGCCCTTTAGACAGAACACAGAGAATATCTACAGAAAATTGTGCTACGTACACATCAGCCACATTCCCTATGCACTTCATGTGCCACACTACAAGAGCACTAAAGTAGTAGATTATTATAGTAGAGCTGTTACACATGTATCACCATTTCTACCTATTTACAAAATCATGTTTGGTCATTATTTACTCTTGCATGACCAAAAGTGTTTTACCAAGAGGTGTCACATGCATACGTATGTCATGCAGGGCATTATCAACAGCACTATATGGAACACTAATAATGTGCACCTTGCGCTATAAAAAGATAACCTAATGCATGTCCGGGATCAATAGCTACAAGGTTGTCAAGCAAATCTACATAGCTAGCTACATAGTTAATATATGTGTATTTATTATGGGTATATCCACTGCACGATTATTTGATAATCACTAATGTACTTGACGAATACTTTATATTACCTCTTTCACATATCCAAACATCTCTCTCTCCCATCCACATTACTGATAATCCATTAATCAACACATCACACACATACGATGGGTCTCCCATACCATTAAAGCCTTCTTGACACTGCAGTTCACACATTGATTGATATGTACTACTACAAGATTCAGCCAACATGCTATTCATTGGTAGTGATGATGAGGGACACTCCATGATGATACAGGACACTGGTGATCCACTCCAACTACCATCACTCTGACATGTTCTCTCAGTACTACCAGTTAGCTCATAACCAGTGTTACATGTGAAACTACAAGCGTCTTCATAGGAAGAAACTCCATCATCTCCCAGTGAACAGTTGATCATTCCATTGTTAGAATTAGTAAGAGGAGGACAGGACACTATTAAAAAAGAAATCAATGTAAAATATGGGAAAAGAGCATTCTATAAAGCCACACCTCTGCTGCACATGGCATCACTACCACTCCAGCTCCCATCACTCTGACAGGTCCTAGTATCACTACCAGTTAGCTCATAACCAGTGTTACATGTGAAACTACAAATGTCTTCATAGGAAGGAACTCCATCATCTCCCAGTGAACAGTTGATCATTCCATTGTTAGGATTAGTAAGAGGAGGACAGGACACTATTAAAAAAGAAATCAATGTAAAATATGGGAAAAGAGCATTCTATAAAGCCACACCTCTGCTGCACATGGCATCACTACTACTCCAGCTCCCATCACTCTGACAGGTCCTAGTATCACTACCAGTTAGCTCATAACCAGTGTTACATGTGAAACTACAAATGTCTTCATAGGAAGGAACTCCATCATCTCCCAGTGAACAGTTGATCATTCCATTGTTAGGATTAGTAAGAGGAGGACAGGACACTATTAAAAAAGAAATCAATGTAAAATATGGGAAAAGAGCATTCTATAAAGCCACACCTCTGCTGCACATGGCATCACTACCACTCCAGCTCCCATCACTCTGACAGGTCCTAGTATCACTACTAGTTAGCTCATAACCAGTGTTACATGTGAAACTACAAATGTCTTCATAGGACGGAACTCCATCATCTCCCAGTGAACAAGATATCATACCATTCATCAGAGAGTTTAACATTGAACAATTTACTATTGTAAGATTTGTAGCTTATTAGCTATAATATTAGATTCTAAAACTTCTTACCTCTCTGACAAGATGTTGACCCATTCCATCCTACACTATTAGTATCCTCATCAGTCACAACACATGTGTATGAACCTCCTACTCCAGTGTAGCCATCAACACAGACAGTAGTACATGTTGACTGGTACTGTGTGTCACATGATGACTGTAGTTGTGAGTTATTAAGAGGTGGTGATGTGGAACAATTTAATGCTATACACATTGGATCTCCTCCACTCCAACTTCGATTAGCTAAACAAGTTCCATTGTTAGATTCTTGTAATTCATAGCCTGCATTGCAGGAGAATGTACAAGCGTCCTCAAACACTCCAATAGTAGCTCCATTTGGACACTGAAGAATTCCATTCATTGGAGCAGGACATTGAACTGTATATGCACATGTCAACATTTAGCAATGTAGCTAGCTAGTTACACTGCATGCTGTATGACTTTACATAGTGACACTCAATACAAAGCCACCTCTCACACATAATCATTAATGCAATTATGTTAGCTACATGGATGAAAGAATTGCATGCACAAAGTAACTGCCTTCAAATACAATGTTTTATACCCAAGGGTCAGTAATTTGATTGATGCAATACTGATAGTTAATAAATAGGCAATAATATGAGTAAATTCATTGCTCTAGGGTAAACATGGATCACAATATCTCCATAAGCAAGTGAAAACAACTTTAATATTTAGTGAAAGCACTAGCACTGCCATGATATGAGTTATGCAAGAAAAATACAGCATGAGGGGTGCATGTGTGTCAAGAGATAAATACAGCATGAGGCAAAGCCAAGTGCTGTATTTATCTTGAGACACCCTGTGCTGTATTTTCCATTATGAGCTAAGGCAGTGCTTTAACTATTGGCCATATAGTATTTCTTGCCAGATTCAGCCACCTACCAGGCACAGAGCAGCAGATCATGTAGATAATTGAAATTGTTTATAAGGTCAAGCTGCTGTTAAAACCATTAACGGAACTATATAGGCACTTGACTAGGCACAAATCGAAGTACATAGCTAGCTGTGTATTCTGGTGGTACGAGGGTCAAGTTGATTGTTGTGTTGACAGGCAAATCAACAAAGCTACAGTAGATCAAATGAATTTGATTAGTGCTGGCTAACTTTTGACACACATACATAAGGCGGTACCAAGACTCTTGGCAGCACGTCATGTGAAGTGTGAAAATGACTACGTATTTCTACAGATAAGCAACGGATTTAATTTGTACCCATTTGGAATTTCATACTAATAACAATAACAATTAGTTACTTTATTTTCCATACATCAACCTTGCTACTTTACTTTATGAAAAATAATGTACACTTTGTCTGTTTGATCTGCCCACGTAAAATACCATTTACAGTTTAATAACTCTTGATATGATATTACATTGAATGTTATTAGGTAAATAGGTTTTTAATTGTCGGATGACAAATTATCACATGAATATACTTTTATAACATCTTTCACATCTCCAAATATTTCCCTCGGCCATCCATATTACTGATGATCCATTACTCAACACATCACACGCATATGATGGGTCACCAGTGTCATTAAAGCCTTCTTGACACTGCAGTTCACACATTGATATATATGTACTACTACAAGACTCAGCCAACATGCTGTTCATTAGTAGTGATGATGAGGGACACTCCATGATGATACAGGACACTGGTGATCCACTCCAACTACCATCACTCTGACATGTTCTCTCAGTACTACCAGCACAGGAAAAACAATGTACTTTCGCGTATATAAGCGGACTCAGTTCCGAGCTAATTTGAAGGGCGGGCGTTACTGCGTTATTCAATGTTAACCGGAATGAAGCAGTGATCCGCAATGATAGTGCATATTTTCGCGCATTATACTGAAGAATGGAGAGTGTGATTTCGCAGTTATCATTATTATCAAGACTATTCAGCGCTACATGAATAGTATAGTTATCTATATTATTATTATTATAGTTCAGCGCTATATAGAATCAATACAGGTGCATCAAATAGAGTTAATAATTTGCGCGCGCAGCAGGTGCAGTGGTGCCATGCGATATGGATTGTGGAGCATTTTACGGGCGATTAAACTCTTTAGTTGCTACTACTCCGACTTCAGGGTCTCCATTTCGGCGTAGGAATGATTCATCATCTAGTTCAGTGGCGTCTGGCTCAATCCCAACTTCAATGCCCATGGAATACGCCAACCGTTTTAGTGGTGACATGCCAGGTGGTACTCCTCTGAGTAGGGGTAGCCGAAGTTTAGAATAAAAATGGACACCATTTTGCAGGCGTTTGAAAAACAGCAAGACTTCTTTATCAGTAAGTGCCTTATGCTCCTCATTTAATTTCACGTTTTTATAGGAAAAGGTGTGTGACATCCATCAAAAATCTAGGCAACAGTTTGATGGTTCACAACTGTAAGAAAACTACTATATCGCTTGCACAATGTGTTGTGTGTTCATTTCCCCCAGCTACAATGCAGCAGTTAATCAAGGGACAAAGAATTATCGACTTGAGCAATTGAATGGTGCAGTAGCGAATGAGTATTCACCCAGGAGATTAAAACGTAAGAAAGCTTACGTATTGTAGTGCTGCTGAGTTAAATTAAATTGATCGTGCACTTGGTATTTGCTTTTGTTTATGAAACCCTTTAACCCGCATAAGCCAGTTTACTGGCTTTGACCACATACCTCTCTCTAAACAAACCACCATGACTCTAGAACAGTTTGGAGTACAAAGTTCAACTTACCGCCGTTTTATTCTCCGTAAAATTCCGCATCTGAGGGTGTCAATCGCCGAATCGTCCAACGAAACCAGCCGTCGAGAAGAAGCTGAAAAGGTCTTTCTTTTCCATTTTTGTATGCATCTCTTTAGAAAAACGGCCATAACTTCTTTATCCTTGGTGCTAGCAACTTCATTCCAATGCCATCTTGTCCAGCATGTGATGGCGATTCAAATGATATACAGCTGATCACGTGACAACAAAGGGCGACCTTTTTTAAAATTTGGCGTGCCAGCTTCAGGAATAAAGCACCATTTCTTCTTCATCGCTTCGCATCGTTTGAGTTCTTTATCACAAGGTAAAACTTTTTAGCTAGTCTTGTAGAGCAGTTAGTCGGCTTTAGTTTGATGTATAGTTTATTGGTGTATCGATTGGCATTTAGCCAGCGCTGGCGTTGAAAGATGCTTGCTCCTAAAAAGCATGCGTATTTTGATTTTAAACAAATAATGTGCGGGTTTAAGGGTACGTAACGTTACGTAAAATTACATGTAATACGAAGGCAGTATCCCTAAGCTATTAAAAACCATTCTCATGAAGTGAAGCTTGAATGAGCGTGCATACATTTTTACGTGACATGTTTTTGGTCCTTTGCCGCTAAGATGTCTCATCTAACGGTGGCCACCTGCAAAGATGTCCCATCTTTTGGTAGGGGGACTTGGCACATGCATACGTATAATGCACAAAGGTAGTACCTCAAACTTTCGATCACGAATGGCATGGCAAGATTGCTATCTATGTATTACACATGAAACTGACTATGACTGCCTATAACTCTGATTACTTTAGATATAAAATAAGACATGTTTCACTTGTGCATGACTATTATTTTATTTGGCTTGGGATGTACTATATTGTAGGTGCAGTTCATCGCTTCTATGAAAGCCGAAGACGTCTCTTCAATGATGAACAGCCTGGTAGAGTGGAAGCTGCAAATAAAACAAAAAAGAACTCCAAGCTGACTGCTCTACGAAAGCAAGTATGTGTAGCAAGATGCAATTTAAAGTTGCATAGTGTGTAAAGTTACGGTACTGCTCCAATGCAGCTTAACTGTCAGCAGGCTCCATGTGAGTTAAGCTACTAGCCATAAATGCAATTTCATTTATATTAGATAGTCACGTGTGCAAAGACCCATCACTAAGGAACACAGCAATATATGCACATTTAAATTGAAGTTTTATATTCCGGTACGTTAGTGATAAAACTCTTTAACAGTGGTTTTAAGCCGAAATTATTACTGAAGCACAGTCAGTCAGCCTTCTTTCGAACGTTTCGCCAACCACTTGACACGCCCACTTTTAAAACCGAAGTGCTATGTCTTGTAGGTAATGTACGCCTGGTAAAATGCCTTATGTCAACTTCTTATACAGCATTACCTTAGTCTTCTGTGGTAGTAACTCAAGACACACTTCATTAGTAAGGCCACACCCATCGACTCCATTGATAGCAAATACCATATAACGGAACTGAAAAGCAGTAAAACTTGTTTAACTGGTTATTTAGCCATTATTTCATGTGAGTAGTTTTTAATAGTCTGGGGGCGGACAAACACACACATGCATGCCAACATCCACACGAAAGTGATATTGTGGATGGCGTGCACCTGGTTAAAAAACCTTTGGCAAATCCATGCATATTTAACTGCACGATTTATAGATTGAGCGATAGATACACGTGGTACTAGTCTTGTGTTGCCATTGACCACAATGTCATAGCTTTACGCAATGAACTATGTATAGCAAGTATATCAACTGAGGCTACTAAGCGCATGCCTCTAATAGCCTGTATATACTTACTTTGGTTTAGGTTTCTGTGATGTTATCTTTAATTTGGTATGTAGCTCTATGACCGCAGGCAGAAGTTTTTGAAAGGCGAGTCAGAAAAAGAAAAATGGCTGATGATAAATTATCTATACATGACTGAAGAATCGCCAAGTGAAAATGAAGATTTAATACGTCAGCACAAGTTAACATAGCGTTCACAAGGTATGTATGGTGTCGTACCGTTCTAACGTAAGTTTACACTCAGATTCAACACTCTTGAGTCAACTGTAAAATGCTCTTGAGTATTAATTGAAAGTTAGCAAGTTGAGTGAATTTGCTCACAGTACATTAACTCAAATTGCACCTGTCACGAGTCGTGGTTCAACTTGTGACAGGCATCGACATTGCGAGTCTTTGCCTGTCACATGCAAGTCGATGTAATAATCACTTACTAGAAATCAATCACTTGGCCAAGTTGCATGCTGTGTTGTAGTCTGAAGAACGAATAGTTTCACTACAGGTGCTTATACTGCAAATGATAAATGCAAAGTGCCAAATAGAACTGGCTATGTGATAGTATGACTGACTCAACATAAGGCATAATCGTGAGCAAGGAGCCGAGGGATAGTTCAAGTGCTGAGTTGTAGAAAAATATAGACAAAACACAACACAAAGTAAGAACACAACACAAAATTAAAACACAAAGTAAGAATTGGGTATAATCTGTTTTAATTAATGCCTTAC
Source organism: Spongia lamella (assembly GCA_963930835.1). Classification (NCBI taxonomy): domain Eukaryota; kingdom Metazoa; phylum Porifera; class Demospongiae; order Dictyoceratida; family Spongiidae; genus Spongia; species Spongia lamella. Next base: position 7,875,429 of record OZ005751.1, on the reverse strand, counting down.
ATTTTTCTTAGGGCTGCATTGACTCTTAAATATAATGATGTTCTACGGTCACATGAACTTTTCTGGCAAATGAAGATACCAATAGCTCTTGAATTGGAAGGTATGGACTAACTATATTATAGTTTTATTTAAGCATTTGCCTTTTCAGTCACCAATGCACAGCTGTGGGAATAGTGAGGTAATGCATTCCACATGTGTGTTTCATTTTTATCCCACGTATTTTCAAATACACTAGTACTTCTGGTGATTGTGAGATCTACACCAGTATGCAGCTGTAGGAATAGTGAGTTAATGCATTCAGTAATGTATGTTACATTTTATCGTGCTTTCAGAAACACTTCTGGTAGTTGTGAGGTATACACCAGTTTTTGTGTGGAGAGTGAGGTAATGCATTCAACAATGTGCATTGCATTTTTATCACACATACTTTTAGATACCCAAACTGGTGATCATGACGTCTAGAGAACTTTTACATTAGCCAATCTCTGCATTGTGGACCTGTAGCCATTAAGGACAAGTTTACAGTTTTTATATTTAATCATGTGTACGCATTTTAATCACGTGTACGCATTTTATTATTATTAAAATTTAATGCACGCGTAGTGTGGAGACGTGAATTAATTGTTTATCCGAGCGACTAGCTAGCCTGGGGAGTGGCTGAAAGGTTAATAGCATGACGGAGTATATAGAGCCGCCGTATTACAAAACATACATTGACGCGGGTGTGTTTTATATTGACATAAAGAGTCTCACCACGTTCATTAACGGACGTCCGAGCTATATCATCCTGGAAGTCCGCAGTAGCATAGAATTAATACAATGGCGGATTTTGTTTTTTGTTGAAACGGATGCCGCTACACTGTATAGTGCACTGATTTTCCTGTGCAGTTAGCTCATAACCATGCAGTGTTACATGTGAAACTACAAGTGTCTTCATAAGAATGAACTCCATATGCATCATCTCCCAGTGAACAATTGATCATTCCATTGTTAGGAATATGAAGTGATGGACAAGAAATTATTATATTAAGCCCAATAAGTTATGTAGTACATAAACATACCTCTTCTACACACATCATCAGTACCACTCCAGCTCCCATCACTCTGACAGGTCCTAGTGTCACTACCAGTTAGCTCATGGCCAGTGTTACATGTGAGACTACAAGTGTCTCCCTCATAACCCACTCCTACTCTACCAGAACTACATGACATCATCTGATTGGGTGGAGTTGATAAGTTGTGACATCGAATATCTATAAAATATAAACATACTACTACGTATATATGTACTATATAACTTATGATTTCTTTACCAATGGTAAACTGGATTAATGGCTGTCTACTAGTTCTACTTGCATTTCTGTTGGTAAGGTTTACTGAACTTGGTACAGGTGATCCATCAAATCGATCCAGTACATATCCAATAGTAGGTATATCTCTTACTGAATAACGTGAGTCAGGTGGATGATAATATCCTACAACATCTCCTAACTGAAACTCTATTGTGCTATTACCAGTGAGAATAATATTTGCTGTTCGGTAAGCACCACTGCCAGTCACTTGATCATCTGATTGTAATTGAACTTCACCAGCATTATTGTAAACTACTGCATCAGCTGAAATTGGTCGCCACACTTGGAATAAAGGATAGCTACTTCCTGCACTATTTAATCTCACTCTAGCTCTAATGCTAGTTATTCTACCATTGCAAGTGAAGTTGAGACGTGGGATGATTACTAATCTATCATTTAATACATGTGCATTACCATCTTGTTGAATATCAACACTATCAGTACAGACTTGTCCACCTAATAGTGAATTGTTCATTACTATATACAATTACTATATACATTCAAATGGCATACCAGACAAATTAACATAACACAGTAGCATCATCATAGTTATCATATATCTTCCTGTAACAAGTGTAGTCCATTGTGTTCTCCTTAATGCTAAGGCAATAAATAACACACAGTTAGTAATATATAATATATAATGTACAATAATGTAATAATGCATTTTAGTATATGCATATGCATGACATGTCATATAATAGCTATGAACTATACTACTATAATAAGTGATTGATGCATGTGACATAAAAATTGGGCTCACGGCACAAAATACATATACACCTGCATGTGCATACTACATAATTATTTATTTATTATGGTTTGAAACATTCATTTATATTAGTGCAACCAGATAATTTATACATCGACCTCTGAAAGTTGTAAAGGAATGTAAGTTTGACTCATGGGAGTCCTTAAGTAGCAATAGGTCTTAATCCTTCAAAAGGAGGAAAGCTTTTAGGTCATTTGTATATAAACCAGGTAGTTACATGCTCATGAGATCATTAATGACATATGCACGGATGCTTGATTTCAATTAGTTATCAATGGGTTTGTCAAATGTTTTGTATTTTATAAAGAACGTTGTTCAGTGTCAATAGCTAAGTAGCTACAGTGGCTACGTAATTGTAAAACAATAGCAATTATATTATAATTCTTTGATGAATCTGTACCATTACATTACTAAATGATCATGAGCTAATATGTGATCAGATTTGCAAAAACCGACCGTATAATTGTCACCGGCAATAAGTGAATCCATTTTTGCTTAATATTGAGCCACATGCACTCAAGCACAATCCAGACACAGTAATAACACAGCTATATAGATGGCCAGGTCTGCTTTTACAGACGGCTTTTTGTCGACCCTAGCTGTCAAGCTATGAAGAGCCTGAGGAGGCACCGGGGGCATTAATGGGGCGGCATGGCCATGGGGTGCCAATCTGCTTCCAATATCCACCCCGACTCGTGCTATGGCCTATATGTAGGCCAGCTTTGGCTGTTTCTGCATGCCAACTACTGAAAAGACAGCTTAGCTGCTTGCTGCTGGGCCCATCCACTCACCCTCCCCAGCCCCCCCCTCCCACCACCCCCTTATACACAACACTCGTGATATTCCAGCAATTTCAACTAGCTGCCAAATTTGTGCATGTAATGCAACATAGCTATTAGACCGGTCTATTTGTGGTGCAAATTTGATGTGACTACTATCAAGCATCAGTGATAAGTATACAGCTTGATTATTTCTAATTGCATGGTAATACAAAATGTGACAATATGGTCGGTTGTTGTAAATCTACATGGTCACATATATATACAGGGGTAGAGTCTCTGGACTTCAAGGTTTTCCTGCATCTCCTTGAAATCCCTATGCCACATAGTCAAAAAATGGAGGGTTTAATTTGCTGATTATAATTCCATCTGTACAATTTTAAAATCATCCTCTAATAGGGCCAAAATGAATGTTGTAATGATTTTCGTTTAAGTAACATTTGATAGTAAATTTGACATTTGAAATACTAATCTATTTAATGCCCAGCTATATGAATAAATATGTAAATGTTCTGAAGGTGAAGGTTGCAACTTCACATTCGTTGCCCCCGGCTCCCCTGCATGAACTAAATAAAACGACAAAACGAAGTTAGGGGTAAGGGCATGCTTATATAGCCAGCTAGATACACTGGCAATATCCTAGGCCTGTTCACCGGCCAGTAAGATAGTCATTGTGTGTATTGTAGACATTATTATCACTCAGTGATACAATAAAAACTACAAGAATAAGTAGGAATAATAGGTGATGTGGGAATAAAATAAGAATATAATGGGTCAAAATTTTGGGAAGTTCGGGAAGGAATAGCTACTGAATAGGTAAAATTTTGAGCATACTGATTAGGTTCAGCCCTAATTCAGTTGTAGCTTGCATGCCAGCACACGAACAAAAACAATTAATGTAGAGTGTAGAGGAAATATACTGAGCTACGTATACGTACCTGAGCTATATTATAGCATATCAAAAATTCTCAGTTATACTGACTGCATGCAGCTACGCATATATAGCTACAGCCAGCAGCTCCTATAGCTATAATCAGTGCCGGCAGGCTCTGGCGGGACACATCGGCCCCATCATAGATAGTATACCCTACGGAAAGGGGATCGGAAACTCCCATAGTATGCGTTGTGCGATCCGTGCCTAGACTTAGTAAAACATAGTTTAGTACGTACCTGTAACTCACAAATCGGTTAATGTTTTATCTTCTTACTGCCCAAGTGAAATTGTCATTGTAAACTACATCGCCTCGTATTAATACTTTTTGGTTAGGAGATTCACTTGGTGATTTGAATTCGAATATACGTTTTTTGCGAAAAACTTATAGTACCTGTAACTTGAATGTGGCTGAATATTTTTCCTTCATATTACATATATAGATATGGTATTATCAACTATATTGCCTCATATTAATATCTACCCGCTTTGATTAACTTTGAGACCTAAGTCCCGCCCAAGTCTAGGTGTGGATGGATCATTATTATTCGAACGAGTTTCCGATCCCGTTTCCGTAGGGTATACTATCTATGGCCCCATCATGATATCAGTAGTGCCCAACGTACGTATATATATATTCTTTTAATTTCTAGGATGGCTTCATACCCTGTATCGACATGGCGCCGAGCGGAGGAGTCGGGCCCCTCAGTAGGAGTTGACTGAGGCGTCAGTCAGGAAGCGCACTGATCACTGATGCATGCGTTAATAACTGATGATGCTTAATCGTGCGTGTTTATACCACAGAATCTACGATGTTGAATAAACATGAAACTCACGGTTGATAATGAACACTTGCATGATTCATACGCGGGTCTTCAGTCTTGAGCGGTAACGCCCTCAGTCATGCAAACCACGTGACATAATAACACGTGTTTTTTAATGGAAAATCAATTCAAACAACATTCAGTTACATGAGGTGGAGCCGGAGCCCTGTCTCGGCCTGCAATTCTACACTTGTCATCAAAATTGGCCAAGTAAAAGTTCCTGAATAGAGGAGTGTGAGCCTCTAACACATCTGAGTACTAGAGAAAAAGATAAACAGCATCTTTGCAAATCTTGTTATGTCTTATAGAGGTTCACAAATTGTGGTTAGAGGTATTTTACCAGTCGGTAGCCATGGCTACTATAACTTTCACATAGAAAATGGTGCGGCAACTTAATGTAGAATTATACTTCAACTCATCGTTTTCAGACTGAAAAGCTTTTACAAATGTAAGACACCTAGTAAACAAACCCCTATATATTTGACATGAGAATTTTAGAATAAGCACAGTGAACATTGACCAAAAAGCTGGAAACAAAGTTGTAGTTGGCTGTTGATTTAGTAGTATGTGGTTCAAAACCCCTGTTGGCTTTTTGCTTTGTTTTTTTCTTAAAGGACTGTACTATATGAATAATAAATATGTGGAAAAGATTAATCGTCAGAGATCTACTGCATAGACGCGCTTATTGATTGCACCTAATAACTAAATGTTTCTGGAGGCCCTTGCAGGGGCGTAGCCAGCATTGTCAAAAGGGGGGTTCTAAATTCAGCCAAACCCTTGAACAGCACAGATGGGATCCACCGCCTGGGAAAAGAATTAGCTAGCATAGATCGTACGCACCTTGCAGCATAAAATTATTCACATTATTTTGTAAAAAGCGTTAAGTGCATTGTAAGCTACTGAATGCTAGGTGCATGGAACTAATGACTTGCTGCTGTTCCTGCAGCTTATTAATATAGCTGTAACTACACTAAAGCTATTTTACGTATGTGCATGCACGATTAATTATTCTGTGCAGTAAATATATTTGATACTCCACATCAAGCTTCTAGCAGAATCTTTCAATACCCTTGTCATTCATCCACCACGTGAGCACGAGAATTGCCATTGGTTAATTCTTATTCAAATCACCAATCCAGATATTTCAGTTTGAGAGTAAACAAAACTCACACGACTTTGTACACTGCCTATTCTTTTGTCCATCTGTAGCCTTGAGTTGCCCATTCTAACAACTGAGTTTTTATTAGTCCCCACTTGCGTGTGTACTAGATGAAGTTAAGAGCTGTACGCCAGGTTCTTCGTGATAATGATCTTCAGTAACTTGTATATTGACTACGTAGCTGTACTCTCAAAACAAAACGCTTCACCTCCTAACAAGCCACCCGCGCGCCATAATCGGGTAGTCTCACGTGCGTGATAATCAAAAATATTTTAAATGGCGCTTACTTTGACTGGCGATCGGAGATGATGCTCGAGATGATACTAGTATCATACTGATGCTAAAATGGGCTCTAACTCGGTGTTCAGTCAGTTTAAAAGTTGTAAGGGTTAGCGTTAAACCTAGCTAGCTATATTTTTAAAATTCCTGGTTTGAAAGGGGGGTTCGTCCGAACCCCTCGAACCCCCTCTGGCTACGCCCCTGCCTTGGTAGCACATGTGTCTTACGTTAGGGTTAGGTGTAAGAGGTGTAAGGTTGGGTTAGGCAACAGTTTTTACAATATTAAACAACAGATGCAAAGTGTTAAGTAGCATACCTTATATAATTATATACCACTTTAACACCTCAGATCAAAGGGAAAAGCCGTGTATAAATGTCATATGGATGAGTACCTAAATTGGTCGGATCATGTTAAATCTGTGCGTAGGAGGAGCTTGGCTGCTTTGGCTGCCATTCGAAAAGTTAGTATGTGTCTGCCATCTAAAATATTGACTACTTTATATAATGCCTTTGTCTTACCCTACCTTATTTATTGCTGTGTCGTTTGGCATTTTTGTTCCAAATCATTAACTGATAATCTTCAAAGAGTTCAAAATTATGCGATGAGACTCATTCTCAAACAGCCACCTAGAACTGGTAGCCAGTATTGTCTTCAATTATTGAATTGGATGGATCTTTTTCAGCAACATTGCTTATTTGTTGCTTGTCAAATTCATAAATGTGTTCTCAAATTATCTCCTGCCTATCTTTCCGCAAAGTTTTTCTCCAATTCAACATTTGGCTATAACTGTACGCGAGGTAGGGATAAGCTTCACCTGATTCGTCCAATGACTGATTTTGGCAAGAACTCTTTGCAGTTTAAAGGTGTACAATTATACAACAGTTTACCTGGCTCAATTTGTATGTTGAAGAACTTAACTGCCTTCAGGCGTGCATGTGTTGCGTATTTTTTAGTTAAATAATTTTTGTATGTAATTTGATTATGTATGTAATTTGTTTATCCATGTGGTGTTGTAATTAATTAGTCTATGTTGTACGTATGTTACCTGTAGCTATGTGTGTTGTATATATAGTTATTGGTATTGTATTTTGTTATTGTAGTTAGTTAAGTAGTTTAGTTTTTGTGTATGTATTGAGGACCTGTATGAAAACCTACCTTCTGATAGATACAGCCATCCTGTCTAAATTAATTATCAACCAAGTACTAAGAATAATAAAAATTGCGGTTAAAAGTGACGTCAAAAATGGGCGTATATAAGTCTTAGGTAATTAAGTATTAGGTAATTAAGTCTTAGGTAATTAAGTATTAGGTAATTTATAAAAAACAGCGAAACTACGCACTCTAGATGCATATACTAACCTTTAATCGGGTCCTTATTCAATGGCGTTCATTTAATATATAGGGTTTTCCTCAACTCTCTTTGTAAAATCGCTAAAATTCTAATAAACGCCTATTCCAAGTGACCATGTGGAGTTTCGGATAACTCCATATAATATCGGCGTGACGTGAGTGAACCTGCACAAAGGTAAGTTTAATGTTTTGGTTGTAGTGTATAGCAATAGTATTGTGTGCTAGTGTGGTTCATTTGTGTGAAGCGCTTCCGCGTTGGTTAATGGCTTCAGCAGGCAAATTAGCAGTGGCTGAGAAGCCATGCCAAACGACCTTTGTGGTAAGTTAGTTTGTATTGGCTAAATAAATACAATATTATATAGCAGCTATATACTTTATTACCAACTAGCCCTATAGTCTGATTCAGTTGTAAGCTACGTATGCATGTATTCTCTGAGTTTTATCAGTAGTGATTCATGTGTATCTGATGTGAATTACTATATATATAATATTACTAGGTCTATTATATAGACGAGAATACACACCATGAGTGTAAATAATCTATAACCTACTGCACTGTTATGCCTATATGATCTCAGAAACTATAGCTATACTGTGACCTGTGGTTTTAATATCAGCGACTAAAACTAATTCGCTGGTGATTGATTCGTAATGACTGTACTTGGTTGTATGTCATCGCTGCTAGTAATAATAATAATAATAATAATATCGCACACGCAGATATAGAAAATATCGCACACTAATATAAGTTTGTGATTTTTTTAAAAATATCACACACTTAGGTGTGCTGATATCTCATTAGTGCATTATTACAATGCTTTGATGCAGGAAATGAAACTTCCACTTTTATATAGGTGCATGAATGCGATATCGATTGTGGGTTTTAGTTTTCTAAATTTAATCTTTATTCTAGTTGAAAAATAACTTTGTTACTAGTTTAACAATGTTTGTATTTGTTGTCTATGGACGTTTATAAGCTGATTAAAGCCAAAGGACGCCATTTGAGGTGAGTTTCTCATGTGATAAAATAATCTATTTACTGTGTGAGTTTATGTATATTAATCTACTCTATTTACAACACTCACCATTAGTTTATCCAATTATAAGTGGTTATTTGCCCATTTACAAGTCCTGTAGCTTTATAAAAAAGTTAAGGTAAACCCACAATCACCAGTACTACCTTACAAGAACGTCATGACAACGATAAAATAGAGTCCCACAATCACAACGAGCACCTGCTACTGTATAAAGAGGCCAAAATATTTCTATCAAGTTTGGACAGATTTTTAGAGTGCTGGAAGTGGAATATATTAGTTATAACACAGGCACTCATGCTTTGCCTGATATGTATTATATGCGCTTGCCCTCGGGTATCGTGCATATATATCAGGCAAAGCACTCTTGCCTGTGTTATAACTTATACATAGATGGTAGAACAACGGACTTCTAAACCTTATCTAGGATGTGTAATCCAGAGCTCGAACTCTGCATGGGGAGATTTTTTACATGATGGGGGAGATTTTAAGAACAAACTTTCTAAGTACTAAGTTAAATAACAGATACAGAGTGTTAAGTAGCATACCTTAAATGGTAAGACAACAGACTTTGAAATCTTATCAATATATGATGTGTGATCCAGAGTTCAAACTCTGCATGCAGAGAACTTTTCTTTATATGATGGGGAGTTTTAAGGACCAACTTTCTAAGTACGCACTGCGTAAGTTAGGGCAAGAGTTCATTCTCTATATTATGAACTCTTGGTTAGGGTTAGAGTCTAGCAAACTAAGCGCCTTCAAAAATAATTCAATGTACTTCCAGAAATAATTAGGTGACATCATGACATCACATCTCTGACGGTTAGACTAACCCATAATATGTAGAATATGTACTTTTAATAGTTGTGGTTATAAGGACAATTCTATGTTAGTGCTTATAGTTAAAGATTAGTAAGCAAGATTTAAGCAAGTTTAATATAAGATCTTTCAGGAAAGGCACGGCTGCTCAGAAGGTTTGTCCCCTGGCCTGTAAACATGATGAGGTCCGTGGTTCGATCCCCGCTGAGTCAGCTTGTGTTCTTTCCTCCATCCAAGCAATCCATAAATACAGATAGCAGTGGCACAAGGTACACAATACAGTATGTCTGCATGTGTATGTAGGATGTGTGTATAGCTGTATGTAATAAAATATAACTTAGTATACATTACATAACATGGCGGTTGTGCGTTGTGGTCGTGTGCGAGAATGAATACGGGATATGCGGAAATGCGTGGAGAACCACACCCATAGGAATGTAAAAAATGCATGAAGCATATTTGATGCATACTGCGGCTGAGCGCTTTTTTACAAATACAGGATACAAATGAAACCTGTGTTTTTGCTTTAGCAATTAAACTAGTGACCCCAAGGAAGATGTATAGATAACATATATATTAATTTTGATGTAATCTATGATGCATGCATAGAATACTATTATTAATATTTTGTTTAACCTTAGGCTGCATGGGCAACATTTCCATACATCATGATATGAGTTGGCCAATGGCAGGGTAAGCTAAGTATGTACGTAGTTTCTGTTTTATTACCTGCTAGACTATTATCAATTCAAATTGTTTGCAATACTAGCTGAAGTTTTGTGGAAAATCTTCTAATATGCCAACTATGTTCTTATGATATATATGTATGTACATTGTATTGTCATAGGGCTTTCTAATATGTTCATCCCTTTGTTAATGTAGTTGCCAAGGAAGTCAAATACTATATAGGGAGTTTAATAGTGGCTGGTAAGAATGCCTTAAATTCTTTATTATTATTATTATTATGCTAATAATTGTAATTGGATGCAGGAGAAACTCACCATAATTATGTAGCTAGTTATGCATGCACATAGCTAACTACGCATATGCAAGCTTATAGTATTTTGAATTTTTGTGGTACTCAAATCTGTACATGTCTTAAGGAACTCGAAGTGTGCATATATATGGAGGGATTATAGAGCATAGGTACATGTATAAAGCAGCTGGGGGGCTGTGCACATAGGTGTTAAGCAACCCAGGACTGCATGTGTTTATTATCACTTCATATAGTTAGCTATATATAAGAATGTGACTTCATTTCATGAAAAATAAAATTATGCTTGTAGCTAGCTATACATAAAAATTACACACGTAGTTACGTATATACGTACCATATACGATAAAATATTCAAGGGGGAAACTTTAGCAGTTAGAATAAAAACAAAAATTCCCATATAGCTAGTTCAGAGCGGGAAGTGGTAAACATACCGTATATGCGGTGATTTTCGAGGGACTTAAATTTCGTGGATTTCACTGTAAGCTTGCGGAGCGCAATTTTTAATCACCGAAAAGCAATGGTATTCAACTTGATCAGCAAAAATAAAACCACAAAAATCCTTCAGACTTGCCTTCCGCGAAATATAAGACCCTCGAAAATTACCGCGTATACGGTACATTGCTAAGTGTTAACTACAAGCCTAGCTGTCATCAAGTGCATGCAATATTATGCTATATACAACATTTTCATCTTCTACAAGTAACAAAGTTAGTTGTAAAAACACCTGTACGTTAGCTATTAAGGCCACATAAAATTATTTAGCTCATGTATTAGTTTCTCATCCAAAATTTCCTCGTGGGCAGGCAGAATAAATTCTACTTAAAACCTTTTTAAAGGTATATACCTTTTTTATTTAGTATAAAATAGCAGCATCATGCAGCAACCTCAAAAACCTTGATGCAGGCATAAAAAGTGATGCGGGTGGGGAGGATAAACTAATATTTAATTTTATGTGGCCTAAAGTAAGAGGATTTTTTATGAACAAAAACTTTTGACATCAAAATTTGTAGTCATATATAAGCATTTACAATGCTACTCCAGCATTTTGCAGTGCTTGCAAGAACCTTGTAGGAACTGAGCGAGACATTCTCCCTGGTTGGTACGTAAATGAATATCTGCTCTGCCAGATAGGCACTGGAGGATGCTCACAAAAAGCTCAACCTGTATCTATAACCCTGAGACATTTATTAAATGTTAAATGGCCTAATACACAAAATAGATCCGTAATTTTAGAGTAGCTAATTATTAGGTATGGATAAATTGCATGTTCTTATAACATTCCAAAAGCAGCCTTGACACTTACGAATTGCAAGGGAAACAAGTAATCTCGCCCCCAGACCTTATAAAACTAGGTCCCATAGTTCATGCAGTAGCAGTAGGAAATTGCGTCAAATTACCACATACTGACTGTTTTATTAGAGTACTACTGAACTGTCGCCCCTAGTCTCGCGTAGCCAGACCCTCTACGCCCAGGCGCTTATCGATTAGAGATTATAAGCGTCGGGTAGCCCGGCGCTTATAATCTCTAATCGATAAGCGCCTGGGCGTAGAGGGTCTGGCTACGCGAGACTATGTCGCCCCTGCACTCTACTTAGTCTGTCGTATTTCTTTGACCCGCGTTAAGAACTGAAAAAGGGGTTTCTGAGTGGCTACGCACGCGAGACCATAGACCTCGCCATAGACTAACTACGCGAGGGCGTTATCGCTTAGTCTGGCCATAGATAGTATATTCTCCGTACGGAGAATATACTATCTATGGTCTGGCTACGGGCGCTTATATACTGCAAGCGATAACACCCTGTAAAATACCATAGACTTACTGAGCTCCACTGAAAGTCAACATTATAATAAGCTGAGTAAACTTCCTCGTCCTGGAGTACTGTAGCTCAGTCTTCAGAGATCACGCGAGCTCACGCGGATTCTAAGATACTACTAAAAGCGAAACTAAAAGAACTGAACGTACCTATAATTGAAGAAAGAGCCTAAAATCATCCCGCTCCATTTATCCAGAGTTATGTTACCTGTTTTCATTTTCGCTATAGTGATGCGCATTTATAAGATGGAATTAGTAATTATCCCGGTAATTATAAATACGAAATATTAAAATCATGGAAAGATATTCCGAAAGTTATGTGACGAATATGATAAATTTCCTGGCAGTTTACAGGTGGATATATGACGCGAAAATCACCAACTTATTTAAGGAGGAGTTCTGGAATAGGATACCTGCTCACGTTAGTCAAATTTACCGGATACTAGACTGCTGTGCTTAGTATCCGGGTTTGAAACTTATTTGTGGGATGCTGTACTGTTGTGTAACGTGACATGATGACAGTGATCCTCTGGGATATGTAATTGAGTAATTGCAGTATTATCTTTTAACAAGAGTTCTTATATATATACTAAACAAAAACACCTTGGGTGTAAAAAAAAGTGTGAGGCCATTCAGAAGCAGCATTGAAAGGTGGCCAAGTGACAAAGCCAGTCATAGTTGTGAAAATATGCTATAAACTATTGTATATAGTTAAAAAGATTTTTGATAAGTAAATTCTTGGCCTCAACTGATATCAAAGTTTTTGGTCGCACATACCTATTTGCAATGCTGCTTCTGATTGGCCTCGCACTTTTTTACACCCAGGATTTTTGTTTAGCATATCACTACTTTTTTGGAAGTATAAACAGGTGTTATTACTAGCAAGCAGCAGAGAAGTACTGCACGGGCATAACTTTTACTTGCCTAGCACACAATATTGCAAGTTAAACTTTGAAGATTAATTTTGAAAAACTCAGGCCCGAGATTTTTTAACTTTCACTACAGAGTAATACATGAATATAGATTGTGTATCTGAAAGTTTATGCAAATCATATGAAGGGGGTCAAAGTTATGACAACTATCAACCTGCAATGTAATAGCCCTTCTCAAATACATTCAAGTGTTTACTTCAGACTGATAATAGTATGACAGGTAGAGCATACATAGGAGAAGTGCTGATACACATTTGGCTGAAATCAATGAAGAAATGAGTGAGTTATTAGACAAACAAGTGAATGTATAAAAAGAGAGTTTGAAAAAAACTTCTGGGGTTCACGAAAGCTCCCGCAAGCCCACGAAAGAAGTGTGCAATGAAAATAAAAGAAAGAAGAAAAAACGACTGCCGCGTAAAAATTTTTGTGGTGACAGGAAGGCATTTATAAGGCTGTATCAGAAGAATGGCTGAACCGATTTCTATCAACTTAGGGATATTGATTCTTCAAACAATGAAGGTACTAATTCTCTAGTAAACGGGCAAATCGGGTACAATGGGCGCCATAAAACTCGTAATGGCTGGTACTTAGGAATGGTGGTGCCAATTTCATCCATTCTCGGTTTGTTGATTCTATTTGGTAATAACTAAGTGATAGCTTTAATGGCGGCTTAACTAGAGCGTTTGCGAGTTTGAGGGCGGTGCTACGTGTAAATAACTCAATCAGTGGTCTCGTTGCTGTGCTTCTTCTTGGCCTCGCGACTCACTATCGTAAGTCTTGATATATATATTATGAACTGGGAACAACACACACATACCTGCTCATCATTGCATTAGGAATGTGCTAATTATATAACTATATACCTGTTCTGTAGTAGTAGCTACATTCGTACAGATTTATGACTGCATACATGATTAATCGATTACCGTACGTGGGAAAATTTTGGCAGGGTAAAACATTGGCGAATGCGCTGATTTGAATCAATTGGAGGGTAAAATATTGGCGAATGAGCCACATGTATAGCTAAAACTGATCCTAAAAAGAAACATCGGCAGATAAAAAATTGGCGAATGGCCTTCTATTCGCCAAATTCACCAATTTTTTCCCACTCCAAAATTTTCCCATGTACGGTAGATTGTGGTACCAAAAAATCATGTTCGGCATGAACTCATACCTTACCCATATTGTAAGTGTCCAGTGTCCACATGAATTAATGTGTGTTTTGTTTAGTAAACCATATTCCACTCTTTGTATAATGTTCTCATAGATTTTATATCCTAATAAATGTATAACTAATGTGGTGTATGTCAGTGTTGTTCTTCATTGGTGATTAATGTTTCATGCAAATTTAAAATCATCCCGGCCACCATGGCCACCATTATTAAGTATGCGGGTGATGTTTTAAGTATTAAAATCATGTACAAATATAGAATTTGTTACATGTCGATGTATGTAGCTAAGTTTTAAGAAACAAACACCAATATGTCACAATATATAAAATATATTTCTGAATGTCTGTATGTACATACAATGCAAACACAAGGAATGAAGTATGTAGAAATTAATGTGGCCAGATCTTTGCACAGTACTATGTATGTGTATGTATGTATGATGTACTGTATAGTAAAAAAGTTGACGGTAAAAATATTGATGAATTGTCTAATCTTTACATTTGATGAAAAATATTGACGAAAGTTGTTTCAAGCCTCCATTTCTATTTAATGTGCAATGCAAACAAAAGTATAGCAGCGCCATGTTCTGTAGGATTTCTAAAAACTTGACAGATGAATGGACTTGTTACCGTCAGAATTTTATGCTATACGGTATGTCTTATAAACACCACAGATATTCTAGTCATTTCATATAGACATGATATTTGTATTTGTAAGTCACATACAAAATGTTTGTGTTCTGGCTGGCTTGCCTTATTGCGGGTATATACAGCTAACGCTAAAGTATGCATGGCACTACAGTTTCCATGTTAGCTCCTTGTGAATACAAGCCTCTAAAGTTTCTTAAATCAGTAGCACCCAGAATCTCTCATATCAGGAGAAAGTATAATTTGTATATCTCTCACCATTGGAAAGTAGCATGTATAAATATGAGCATCTGGTTACAGAAATATTTTCATAACAATCATTAAGTAACTGAAGATCAAGAGGTTGTTGAAATATACTGGCATATCACATACCTATGGGACAAAGCGGATGTTGTGAACTCAGTGCTCAAAATAATGGTTGAAAGTTGATCAATCATTCATTCAAAATAGGAGCAGAATATTATTGGTTTCCCCATTGGAAATGTACAGTAAATTTGTCCGACCAAATTGGACTTGCTTGGTCATATACTGAAGTGGGTAGGAATTTGGAAAATGACCTGTGACAGACCATTAGTTTGAGCTCTGTGAAGTATAAATGCAGTAACAAGTACAACACATGATCATTGGCAGACTGGAAGGCTCTGCTGCCTCTCTCCATATGCATAATTATACCCATCCCAATGTTGGGATGTAACTTAGCAGTTGATGGTTCTCTATGTTGTGTTACTCCGGCAACACTTTTATTCTTTCACAGATCATAAAAACAGTCTGGTAGTAATGTTCTAATACAATAGCTCGTTTATTTATTTATTAAAACTATTTTTCATTGTATCAGATCTAGACATAGCATCAAAACCTGCCTTGGAGCTTATAACAATAAGCCAATCTTTTGTTACTAGTATATATTCTATCATTTTAGTGCACTGAATAAGTACCGTATAGTTGGTTTTTTCGAGGTACTTATATTCCGTGAATGCTCGATTTTCTGCAATTTTATTTTCACAAATGGCCTTCCCAAATGGTATATATTTGGTGCTATTTTTATTTTTTCAAGCACTTTAATTTCACGAATCTACAAATATCTAGGGAATTTAAGTACCTCGAAAAATCCAATTATATGGTATGAAAGTATTGTTGTTACCGATATTCTATCATTTTTCACAATTAAGTCACTAAATCTTATAATTTTGTGTATATGTAATTTTATGTATATGCAGTGCATGAGTGAGAGAAAGACGGACTAGGGGGGCTGAAGCCCCCCTATTTTATAGTTTAACTCCACACAAATGTGTCCTGAGAATTTAAATAGCCTCAGTTCTGTATGGGTTCCTCCACTACTGAATTATAGTGACAGAATTAGAGCCACAGTGTCTGTATAATAAGTTGACCTTATTATGAATGATTTTATTAAATTACTGTTTGAAGAAGTATGTAGGCAATTACACTGTTGTAACTGTCTTCCATATTTGGTGGTCTTTTGGGGCCACTGCTACCGCCACTTTGTAACAGGGATACTTACATTACATTGAGTTACAAGCTGGGAATAGTGTGTAATCAATGAACCTGTAGAATCATTTGTAGTGTTGATACATTTGTGCTCTCATTCATATAGTGGATAGCCCCAATGCTACAAATGACTCTACAAGAACTCAGCCATCTTCCAGCTGGGCATGTCAAGGTAATCCTATTATTAGCAAAATGAGGCATCAAGTATTCTGTGTATCTTGTTGCTTTTGTGGTTTGCAGTCAGAATGGCCGGATGATTTGAAATCTTTTGTTGTTAAGTGTGTGGAATATAGTTTGGAGCGAGAAGTTGATGATGATGTTGTTGGGGCTATTGTGTCAGTTGATGTGTCTGTTAGTAGAGGAATGAATCCAAAGAAACAACACGAAGTATATCATAGTATGTAGTGTATGTGTGTTTGTGTGTGTGTTTGTGTGTGTGTGTGTGTGTGTGTGTGTGTGTGTGTGTGTGTGTGTGTTGTGTTTGCTGGTGTGTTGTGTTTGCTGGTGTGTGTGTGTGTGTGTGTGTGTGTGTGTGTGTGTGTGTGTGTGTGTGTGTGTGTGTGTGTGTGTGTGTGTGTGTGTGTGTGTGTGTGTGTGTGTGTGTGTGTGTGTGTTGTGTTTGCTGGTGTGTGTGTTGTGTTTGCTGGTGTGTGTGTGTGTGTGTTTGTGTGTGTATTTGTGTGTGTGTGTGTGTGTGTGTGTGTGTGTGTGTGTGTGTGTGTGTGTGTGTGTGTGTGTTGTGTTTGCTGGTGTGTGTGTTGTGTTTGCTGGTGTGTGTGTGTGTGTGTTTGTGTGTGTGTGTGTGTATTTGTGTGTGTGTGTGTGTGTGTGTGTGTGTGTGTGTGTGTGTGTGTGTGTGTGTGTGTGTGTGTGTGGGTGGGTGTGTTTGTGTGTGTGGGTGTGTGTGTTGTGTTGTGTGTGTTTGTGTGTCTGTGTGTGTGCGTGCGTTTGTGTGTGTGTGTGTTTGTGTGTCTGTGTGTGTGTTTGTGTGTGTTTGTGTGTGTGTGTTGTGTTTGTGTGTGTGTGTGTGTGTGTTTATGTGTGTTTGTGTGTGTGCGTTTGTGTGTGTGTGTATGTGTGTGTGTGTGTTTGTGTGTGTGTGTGTGTGTGTGTGTGTGTGTGTGTGTATGTGTTTGTGTATGTGTGTGTGTGCGTGTGTGTGTGTGTGTGCGTGTGTGTGCGTGCGTTTGTGTGTGTGTGTGTGTTTGTGTGTGTGTGTGTGTTTGTGTGTGTGTGTTGTGTTTGTGTGTGTGTGTTGTGTTTGTGTGTGTGTGTGTGTGTGTGTGTGTGTGTGTGTGTGTGTGTGTTTATGTGTGTTTGTGTGTGTGTGCGTTTGTGTGTGTGTATGTGTGTGTGTGTGTGTGTGTGTTTGTGTGTGTGTGTGTGTGTGTGTGTGTGTGTGTGTGTGTGTGTGTGTGTGTGTGTGTGTGTGTGTGTGTGTGTGTGTGTGTGTGTGTGTGTGTGTGTGTGTGTGTGTGTGTGTGAGTGTATACGTAGTTGCATGCATGTGTTTGTGTGCTTGCATGCATGCATGTATGTGTTTATGTTGTATGTGTGTGTATATGTATGTGTGTGGTTGTGTGCATGCATTCGTGTGTATGTGTGTGCGTGTGCATGTGTGTGTGTCTATTTTATGCTGGGTGCCCAATTGCCCATGCACGTAGTTACTCACATACACATACAGTGTAATATGATATACTGTCAAAAACAAACATTACCATAGCATGATGTTTTATCACTGCATGTGTAGGTGAGCCGGTTGGCAGGCTACCTGATGACACATTGTAAAGAATGTGATGTAGTATTGGATATCGGCAGTGGCTTGGTATGTGTAGACTGTACTGTTACCATGACTTGTTGTCTAGTGTATATGGAACCCAATAGGCTGTTGTAGAGGATCACTGAAATTATTAGAATATAACTGTGTATATATTTTGTAAGGAGGTGGCTGTTGGTGTAAATGTTTGGGATAAGATCCTGTGTCTCATAAAACATGCCTATTTCTTATAAACAAATTTGTTAAAATCCCTCATTTATTGGATCAGTTGTCACCATTGTTTTAATGGATTGTTGATAGAAGGGAGATTTTGTGGGATTAATGATAGTGATGTTTAAAACACAAGGGAAATTTCTTCTAAGACTATTGTAGTACCAACACAATTGTTATTTCCATATAATTAGGTATCAATAAATATCATATCCACTTCCTTGTGTACTCCAGTTACACTTAAATTGAGTTATGTTTGTGCATGTTATGTACGGTGTTGGTTTATAATATAAGCCACAGTGTGTTCTAATAGGGTTATCTGGGCAAGTGTTTGGTCCAACAGTGTGGAAAGAGTGTGCTTGGCGTGGAGTGTGACTTGTATCGTGTGGAGCAGGGTAACAAGAGAAACTATGACATCACAGTCAACCAGAAAACTAAATTTTCGGACCACAATAGTGCCGCAGAACCAAAGGAATTTCAAAGCTTTGATAAAGCGAGAAGCCGTGTGGAATGCACTACAGAAACAAATACTATTCTCTGTGATGATAGAATGGCTTCAAAATCTTCTAATGTGTGTGACAATTATGCTAACAAGTCACACATGACATGTGATTGTGGTATCATATTTGATAAAGGTGCCAACAAAGAAACATCGGTATCATGTAAATGTATTGTACAGCTGCCACCGATGGATGGCTTGCCATCAACTCAAAAATCTTGCAGTTGTCAAGCTCCCGGATACAGCCTATCAGGAGAACATGGTGATAACAAATGTGACGACAATTACTCAACTGACAATCCAGACAAAGTGGCAGTAGAAAGACCACCTTTGTCATCAACACATTTTTTAACAGAACATTTATCTTTGAGTGTTACTAGCGAGTGTATACATAAACTGGATGAATTAGTGAAGCAGTTTCTAGCTCCAACAGGTATAACAGGAAACCATTGGTGCCATGAATACCATAGGCCTTCACCATTGTTTATCAAATTACAACTTTACAATAACCATCCTAAATACTTTACATATAACCTTTTATGACGTTAATCATTTTTTTATTATCTCCTTTTTTGTCCTGTCACCATCAGGATAGAATGTAGTTAATTGTCAAGTATGATATGAACTAGAACTTAAACAAGTGTCCTTGTAGTGTGTAAGGCCATTGTAATACTTAAGGAAATTCCATGCTTTGATTGTTTACTTCTAAATGCAACTCCCAAAGTTACCACAACTTTTTTAGGATATAAAAATACTTGTTGTATAATAAACAGTGGGTCTTCCCTTTAAGAATATAATAGTTGCTGGGATGTGGACACTTTAACTGATTTACGGTATTTCAAAACTCCCGATTGTAGCCATGTGTCCCATTCAACTTCTAAATTCAAGGAATCCGGTACAGAAGGCAACTTTTAAGGTGCTTCATTATAATACAGGTTTGAAGAGGAGGGTGTGCGTGGTTGGACTCCATTGCTGTGGAGACCTGACTCCAGCTGTTCTCAACTACTTTGTTAATACATCACTCGCTTGTGTTCACAGTGTGGTCTTGTTTGGCTGCTGCTACCACAAAATGTCGCCTTCTTGTACGTTCCTTAATAAAGTACAAACCTGTGTTTCTAATGTGGTTATTGTTTGTAGCTCAATCATAACTGTGACATACTACTAAAATTGGTAAAGAAAGTTTGTCCAAAATTCAATGACTGTTGTTGAATAACAATTCCAAAATTTATAAAATTTTTGATATGTTATGATATGCTAAACAATAATAAACGTTAATCGTCAAATACTTTAGATGTGGGATTGAAGTCAGGTTTTTTTCATAAATATGTAATGGATATGGATCTTTATCTATGTCACGTATTGCTAAGGATAATCATAGATTAGTGGGACCCAAAAATCACTTTGGTATGCTGACAAAAAATGAATGTACTTATGGAATGCCAATTGGGTTAGACAAAATGTTCTTTGTGGTCATGTATGCCTCACTCAAGAAGTTATATGATATGATGTTTTATAGTAGATGTAAAGGATAGCACAGGTCATAAGATAGGGTCAGAATTTCATCATTTTCCTCTGAGCTCACTGGTTAAGGTATGTAACATTCCACTGCATGTACAGATTTCAGGGATGAAGTATCTCATTCAGGCTGTATTGAATTCCCCATCCTGTAATGAGTGGCCAAGGTTTAATTTCAATACATTTGCTGCTAGGTTGGCTTGCCAAGAAACACAGGCAAGGTACGATGTATGTAACTTGTTAGTACACTATTTTAACATATCCAGTGTTGCAAGATTTTAGACACTAATGTTTTGTACTGTATTTATGTGGGAATTTTTAAATGTAATGATTTCAAAAGTACAGCTTTATGTGGTACTATAAAAATGTTGTGAAATAATTATAATTATATGGGAAATCTATGATTTTTAAAGGGGAATGTGTTATTACATAGTGTATATGGTATGTATGTATGTATGTAGGTGGCTGTTACAAACTGATAAGGACCATGACAACCATGTAAAACATGTAGGATATAGAGCCATGTTTGAAGCTGTTGTAAGCACAGGTGACTGCTACTACCTTGTGTGTGTGTGTGTACATCCATGTGTGTCATATGCATGCACACATACACACACACACACACACACATACATTTCATTATATTTACAGACGAGTGCGGTTTTTACAAACAAAAGAATAATCACAAGAAGAACTTTGACTGTTGGGAAAACTACATTGATAGTATCCTGAAAGATTACAAGTTAACAGGTATATACACTGTGTAGTGTTTACCATATGATATCAGTGATATTCATACAGATGAACATCATTATTCATTGAGAAGGAAGCTTTTAGAATATCACCAAGGCCACGCTCACTATATGTCATACATTGAACCTTTTACAGTAAGTGTTATGCACAACAACCAGGGTTCACATGTAACAGGCAGTATTGATATTGGTTTTCATAGTTTGGTGTTTTCTATAGTTTAGTGATATGTGAAATTCATGTTACAAATTCTTCATAACCTACCCCACTCATAATAGAATACCTGAGTTGCTCATGGTTACCACTGTAATGTGATAATGCATGATCTTGTAGGCATTGCAGGTATGCTTACAAGGAGTGCTTGAGCATCTTGTGATAATGGACCGACTACTGTTTCTGAAAGAATGCCATCTACACGCCACATCCTTGCCGATCTTCGATGACCACATCTCACCTAGGAGCATTGCTATAGTATCACACAAAAGCCAACAGACTGTGCTAAAAACAGTGATATAAATTTTGTTAATCAAATTTTTGTCAACATAGTATGTAATCATTGGCATGGCTATGCAATTAAATATTTAAATATTTATTTAAATCACTACTTATTTAGGATTCACGCTTTTGTTGTTTATAGTTACCAGATCATGTTGGCATGAACTAACTACACATGTTGACTGTTCCACAGTTGATTACCAGCTATATAGGAAATAATTACATACCTTATGGTCACATTTGATAAGTACAGTTAATGTATATACTTTTCATGTATGCTGTTGCTACCACCACTAGCAAAATGAAACCAACAAAATCTGGGAAACCGGAGCAGCTGGTGGAACCATGCATGGTTCCCCAGAGTTCAATCCTCATTTTTTCTCTAATATAATTTGCTTAGTTTTACTATGGTGTATGTTATTGCACTGTCTACGTTGCTAAGTGATTGCTTCAGTGTACAATCATTAATTTGCAAGCAAGTTAGGTAGTTACGTGTGTTTGTTAGTTTCAATGATACGGAAATGCAATACAATGCTTTTTGAGTTGATAAACTGTATCCATTGATACAAATGACGTTTGTTTTGTAATAATATAAAACCTTTACTAAATTATAAGCAGACATTGCACTTTGACTCACATGCTCTTTCAGTAGCAGTACGAAAGGATGTCACATGGACTGAAAAGTTTAACCAACCATTGGAAACTGCAGCAGCTGCCACTTCCTTGAAATCACAACAGTGCCCTATTTGAAATAATTTGTAAGGAATGAATTGAAGCACTCATTCATAACAATGTGATATAATTCGAAGGGAATATTGTACATTAATTAAGTAACTACCTGAACTTACACATACATACATAACCTCATGATCAGCCATCACATTATACAGGTTGTTAATGTAGCATGTGATTTTGTGTGTACAGTTTACAACAACAACATTCTGTAACTACCACTAATTTATTAAAAGGGGATAATTTGCTTTGCTTGCACTAGCATGGGGATAATTTCACTGGGAGACTACCAAACCAAAGCCCTCGTAATTACCATGCCAGAGTGGTTCAGTCACTTGTTATGAGACTCCATTGCTGTACAGTGGTATTGAGTTACTGAAATATACTAAACCATCTTTCAATACATGTATGTAGCTACTAGTTTAATTCTCCTACACATCAGCCATGACACTTAAGACTCCTGTTTTCCTGTATTCCATAGCTACTGTACATGTATGACATGCTATTACTAAGCATATAGCTGAACTGATATAGACTTAGCTACATAGATAATGCTGTTTAGCTGAAATATACCTGAAATGGTTTCAGTTCTATTTAAGTGTAATTAAATATTCTTTTGTCATTCAACATTACAATGCGACAATTAATCAAACAATGCATTTGAAAAGAATAATTGGATAACATTTAAAATGTGATACGCTTAACGCTTTGCCGGTTTAGCTTCAAGCATACGGTCCTGCTCTTTTCGCCTTTTCTCTTGCTCATCTTTCTGCTCATCTAAGAGCCTTTGTTTCTCTTCCAACTTCCGTGATCTCTCCTGTTTTTATAATGACAAGTGAGAATTAGTACTTTTGAAATTCTTAAAATAAAAAGCTTACTTGTAATTTTGACATCTTTCTACTGATGTTTTCCATTTGCTTTTCGATATTTCCTAATTTGTGCTTGTAGTGTGGAACCTGATGAAGCTAAACAGCAGAATGACACTAAATACTGTAACACACACATACTCCCATTAGGACCCACTGACATTTTACTAGTCCTACTTCAGCTGGAATCTACACACACAAATTCCTGTGGTAATGGCCAAATAAACTGTGTATGTATGTTTAGATTGTCCGGTACATTTAATAATCAACAAGGAACTGTTTTGTGTATACTGTTCCGACTCACCGTTTCTTGTATTTCAGCCGACAGCTTGGGATTTTCAAACTCCTGGAGCTTCTGCTGAATCGATAACAACATTTCTTCTTGGCTATTGCTAAATATGGGAAATCAAATGCAACACAAAGGGAAGAACCAGATGTCTTACGTCAGCTCATGAAAACTCTCCTGAAGTCTGGTCACCTCAGGAAGGAAATGACTGAGAAACCCATCATTCAGACTTTTCTTAGTATCTTCATCAAATAGATCCATTATTTCTAGGTCATCTTCAGCGGCTGCTGCTTCCACATTGGGATGCTCTTTATCATCACTCATACCTAACTACAAGACACCCATATCTAAATGTAAGGCCATACAGTATAAAAGCTACTGAGGGCCACACAGAGTCACATGATCGGCCCTTGCTCAAAATTCAGTTGTGGTTTTCTGGTTAGCCACATAATAAAAACAGTGAAGTAAAAGTACAAAAATGTTACACTACAGAGGGAAGCCCTTTAACAACAGGTAATCACTATAAATATATACCTCCCTAAGGTTGAGTCCACCAACAGGAAGCAGTTTGAAGGTTTCTATGTAAAGTAGATAAAAACCAAACCACTGTGGCTCAACATTCATTACACACAGGTTAGTTGATTTGGCAGCTAATGAAGAATAAGCAGAGGCTATGGTGAGTATGTTTGAATACCCTCTTTTAGGCAGCTAGCTGTTATAGGCAGGTAGCTATAATAGTTAGCATTACTTAAATATACATGTATGTTTTATAATTATATGTATGCAAGGTCATTTACATATGTGTGTGTATACATGTGCCTAGCCTGTGGTAAGATTCTTGTTGTTGCCAATATACTGTGGAGTACATGCCTACACTTGCCAGAACATTTGCTTGCTTATTATCCGAATCACCAGAAGGTATACCAAAACACGTATGACTTCCATGTAGGTATCAACTCCATATTAAATATCCCATATTCAATGGGCCAGAAAGTCGCTCAACTGGGGTGACCATCAACAAGGCTATGCTATTTACTAGGTATTTATCAATAGCCAAATATTTGATGAACTAACCGTAATTGGATATTGCGATTCTAACCTTACCATTGTAAGAGCATCTGCACTTTTTGTGTACGTTTCCATACAAGATGTGATTGTGTTAGCGACACTGCACATGTAGTAATAAATGTATAAAGATGGAGGGAATTATACTAAATAGACTGCCCTGTTCTTTACCAATGGCTTCTAACCGTGAGACCTACTTAACAATGATCATATACTCCATTACAGGCCAGTCTTTTTATTTATTGCTGGTTAAGAGATATAGAGAAAGTTCAAGCCCCTTCTAATGGCACCTGTCTATTGTTTTATAATTGTTTTAAAAACAATTTCTTAACAAGTTAAACTGTTTTTTCTACAATAAAATATTCATAGATGTGGTTTTATTCCTGCAGGGATGGCATTGCTTTGATCGATCTCCACTAGTCAGAGTCAAAGATACTAAGGCACATAAATTAACTTTTCTCGTGTACCCTTTACACAAGCTGTTTGACAAATGGCCACAGACCATTTGATGACACCGTTTGATGGCTGTAAAATACTGGCATTCTTATGTTCATTCTGTGTTGCTCGGTACAGCCAACACAAATGCATGATGCAGCCATACTCCAGCAACTCCATGTATGGTTACAGGCAACCATACAACCGTCACATGCCACAGTCTATATGACTATATTGGATTAGTCTTTATGATTCCACCCAGGGCAGGCTGTTACTCATTTCGTGGATCGTGCTAATCAGAACCAGTTGTTAACAGTTGAGCTGCTAAGAAAACTTCAAAGAGAAGACTTGTGACGTAAGAAACAGTTGTGGTAAGGTACTGGTACCTAATTATTAACTACATGTCTACGAGAACAGCTGTTATACGGTCTTGTAGCGCATCTTAATCACATTTCCTGAAGCTTTGAAATTGCTTAAAAGTATTAATACCATCCTTACTTAAATCTTTAAAAATCTTTCTATATATACACAATAAAAATAACATAGAGTAAAGTGATAGTTTGTGTACGTGTATTTACAATGAATGAATAGTGATAGCAACCAAGCTCCGTGAAGGAATTCTGTAAAGGGCTTAAAGGTTGTTATAGAAGCCATAGCTGATTGCTCAAGCCACATGGAGGAGTTCCTGACCCACTGGAATGCCAAATACATTTAGGCACAAGTATGACAATAGTTAAACCAAGCCTTACATGCCAAAAGCATGCAATGTAAACCTCCATTCCTTGTTGTACAGTGATCTATGGTTTATTGCTGTTTGGTATGTGGAGTTTTGTATGCATCCTTTATAAGACAGATAACCTGCAGCCGTAACCTTTCTGAGTTTCAAATTTATGGATGTGAGCTACGTATTTACGGAAGACATTTACAATCTTGGTGTTGTGTCGCTCGGTGAGCATACAGGGCACCGGTCGCCACAGAGGTCGTCAGACATGGCCGGCTACCTGTGCACCTGTGTGCCCACAGAGCAACACAACAACAACAACAACAACAATGGCAACAAGGTACTGATATAGAGCAGCCATGGATGTAGGAATGTCATAAATCATAACAAATCACAAACCATCCTAACAACAGTAGGTAATACCATTGATGCATTAATGTGTGGGTATGCATTTATTTTATGTAGCTATGTACATGTATGTATGTATGTATGTAGTGTGTGTGTGTGTTCTTGTAGAGAAAACAATTGCAACGCCAGAAGAACTGCGGTTTGTGAGGCCATTTCTGAGTGTCACGGACTGATGGTTGAGCATGTACGGTTGACAACCACTTGTACAAGGACACCAGCTGCTAACACAACCCCTACCACAAACATGCCACAGTAAGTACAGCCATTACTGAAACATTTGTAGGAAGCCCACGAATTTCCATGAAGGTAAATCTCTCCTATGAGTAGGTGAAGCAAAATGTCGCATACCAGTAATTCATTTGAATGATTTGATTGAATCCCACTCAATCCAGCAATGTTTTATAAGTCACCTCATCCTCAATACGTTTATGCAACCTCACATGGCATAGTAAAGGTATTCTAGTTAAGGTGATAAGGGATTTGAGGGCATTCAATGTAAATTCCTTTATAGTGATAACTTATACACTCAGGTAAGGCTTACAGTTGGTTGTATGGGGTCTGGTAATGTGAGAATAATTATTTTAAGTACAAGATAGTATGCAAATGGTATGCAGCAACAACTATATGTCTGATATACCTGTATGGCATCACTTAATGTCATACAGTCTACCAACACAAAATGGTTTCAACTCCACACCCAGTCCAGCCAGCTGACTTGGCACACTCCAAAACTCTATATAAAGCACACCACCCTTTGAAGATACGTATATAATAAATGTATATTATTCTTTGATGAAGATTTATAATATAAACATTATCCTGGTGAACAGACACAACATTATTTGTCTCATCTCAAAACTCAACCTCCCACCTTCCCTCCCAAATTGTTAAAATAACACCAAAAACACTCCTGTCAGGTATTACTATAAAAATTATTTGTCTCTGAAATGTTATTGGGACAAAAGATCTCCTTCAAGTGCTCAGTAGGGCTTAACCCACCAACCACAAAATCAACTTTATGTAACCAAATTATTTTTGTTATTCCCTAGCAACCAATGGACCGTTAGTATATGCCCAGTTAGGTACTTGTGGCAGTCACCATGGCTACGGGTAAGAAAAATATTGTAGTGTTGTGTTACAAAGACTAGCATATATGAATTTTTGATACAATGCAGTAACGCTGTTATGAATACTGTTCAAGACATCACAATGATCAAAACATTGCATCGATCTTCATGCCACACATCAAAGAAACCACAAAGGGAGCTAATATGAGATGCCATAAACCAGTCGTGTTGCACACAAGTGCAGAGAAATGGAACTACCTGTTTTTATCAATAACATCAGTACCTCAACTATGTACTGCTGTAAGAATTTAACTGCCAAACAAATAATGTGTATTAAATTATGTAATACATAGATATTATGTAATACATACATAGATATTTAGACTGTGTACTATTTACTTTTATATAAACTTACGTAGCACAACTACAAACTGGACAATGGAAAACAGTTCGACACAGATATACACATTCCCATTTTATGTACAAAATTTAAGATATCCAGTGCATGTCTATATGTTCATATACACACAACTACTAACGGTCTAAATCAACCGCAAGAGACCACTGTAGCATTGTCACAACTTACATATGTACATAATAAACTTTTAAGAAACTGTGATGATCATATTAAATTAATATAATTAATCATAAGCAGTTGTCATAAAAATAAATTTGGGATACGTGATTTTGTAAAGATACGGCCACACATGGCCTCTGTATCACTGCATATAGAACTTCTTCACCTCAACAATACATATACAATCAACAACTTTGAATTCAGGACCATAGGCGTAGTAACCTGGGACTAATTTATATGGAGAAAAACTATAAAACTATAATCCTATGGAGTAACAGTGAAAACTGGGGGGCTAAAGCTCCTCTGCCCTCCCCCCTTTTCAGCCGCCTATGTACAGTACTGCTTTAATGTGGACAAACAGTACATGTACACAGTTTCTATGAGACATACAAAATACACCCCCCAATCCTTCCATCAACAAATGAAAATTACTGTAAATAGTCAAGTCATGGTGTGATGATGGTGTGTCACATAATGTCACATGACAACTGAGCTCACCAGTCACGACAAATCAGCTTATGACAAGTCATCAATTTGAAACATAAAACTATCTATTATGTAAGACGCTGATATCATATAACTACAGATGCTTCCAAGAAATTTTCCATCACATAGGAAGAAATGCATTTTAGCAGCATTTATACGTATGTTAGTCTCATACACAGTCTCACTGCTTTTTCCTTTCATGTATTTAAAAAAAGTTGTCCAACATGTACGAATTCCTAAAACGTTACAATGTATGTGATTTTATGATAGCATGCTTAGTGTGAAATTGTAATCCTCGAAAAGAGCTAAGGAAATAATGTACATTGAACTTGATGATCAGCGAAAATTAAACTGTGAAGATCCTTGAGAAACATCAGAATTTCTGCATACACAGTATTACTATTTGGTATCCATTTATCCTCCCACTACAGAGTATTGTATATTATCATTACATTATTTCAGTCTTTAGGGATGTACCTGATTAACTGCTAATACATCATCCATGTCATGTATTTTCACTATCATTTTAAAGCAACTTTCATTGTTTACAAAAGTTGAAAGGTGATCTAATTTAATATGATATGTAACTGTCTACGTATGTGAATACAGCCATCCCAGGAATATAATTCATAAATGAAATGCATCCCCTGTGATCTCTTTGAGGTGTCCACGCCTGTAAGGTACCTTACTATTGTACAATAGTACCACAAGGAAACAATGAGTAAGGGAGGACACCAGAACAAATGATTCGGCTGTTACCATGGCCCCAGTCTGTTGGCTTATAGCAAAATCCACAAATTTTACGTCCCTCAATAATTTCCATGTGTATGGTAATTATTGGATAGTTTTTAAAATCATGCAAGGCCTCCCAAATTCACCAAATCTTTTCTCCCACCAAAATTTTCCATTATACATTAATTGACTGTTGCTGGATAATGGTAAAACCATAAACACTGTCACTATTACATCATAGTGTTAATGGAGGGATTGGCAAAGTTTTTGAATGCCCCGCGATTTACCCAATATTGTACAGTTCAAAAATCTTTTGTGATCAAAATCCATCGAACAATTGTGTTGATGTCGATTTTAAAGTAAACCCATGCCCATCACAGCTCCTTGAATAATAGTAACAATCAAATACACATGAAATTATATTGATGCTGATTCAGAGAAAATGCATACATTAATTGTGATGCTTCACTGCATGCACTAGCAGTAACTAATGGAATTTGCATGGCTCCACAAATGATTACAGTGAGGTGTTAAATAATAAAAAGATACAACATACGACCTAAACAATTGTGAGCACTAAATTGCTATTTAGCTGTATAAGGTAAATACGTACTATCGAGTGGGAAAGTTTGCCAGGAGTAAAGTTTGGTGAATTCACTCTTACAGAGTTTTGGCGAGAAAGTTTCGTGAATGGATAGCTTCAGCCATCTAGATATATAAGTAACCATTTGGACGGCTTTAGTTTGCCAAATCATGTGTGATCATCAAATTTGCAAAACTTTTTTGCTATACAGTATTTGATGGAGTAAACTAATGATTTTGATAAATCTCTAATAATTCATGAATTCAAATAACAAAGTTACACACACAGGGCATATATACAACATGCAAAACCAATAGGCCATCCATAAAGTTTTATCCTATAAATGCCACACAATGTCTATAGTGTGACTATAACATACTCTTGTTAGTATGAATGAGGCATAGTGGTAATCAATCCTGTCAGTTGATAATTTTATAAAATCCCTATACATTTGCCTGATATATGTACCTGAAGCTTGAGGGCCACAAATGTACGTACCGTCAATGCTCTCTGTTATGAAATCTAAAGGTGCACATTGGTAACGGTGGGTGATACTAAAAACTTGAGATGTCAATATGATACGAGAAAAACATCACAATACAATGATATGCATGATATTTTCTGTATGGTGGTACTCAGAAAACATGTTTAACATATACCATCTCTCTCAACTTATATACTTGTGTTTAAATGACATTTAAACAAATACAAGATATTTAGAAATCTACAGCTTGTCAAAAAGCAGCACATGCGTATATGTTCATATAGGAAAATATTTTCATTCACCTTTCCAAAAATAAAATGACATACTGGTGATATTATCATGTTTCATCACTGCATACTCGATAGCATTTGTAATATTACAATATGATTTAATTTCAATATATTGCCTAGCACTACACATCGGATAGAAAACACATACGCTCTGTTTAGCTTTACTTGCTTAGCTTTAGTCCAGCTTTACTTGGTACTCGAATAATTCAAACATTCAAAACATTCCAAGAAAGAATGCTTGCAATTATTTTGGACTCTGTTATGCAGTAACAATGGTAGCCACCAAAATGAATATCAATTTAGCAGGAAACCAATTACCACAAATATTTGAAAACTGCTTTATGTAATTTCTCTGAAAGGAACAGATTTAAGAAATATTCATGAAAATGTAAAGAATTCACTAAGTACATAACAACACGTTAAGTAGAAGAAAATTTGTTTCCTAATGTGTACAGTACATTATGTGACTGTAGCTTACAAAAATCCAGCTGGGAAAATTCAACTGACATACGTACAAACGGATGTACTCACAAACATTTTATATACTTTAGTGACACATATTTTAGAATATACAGTGATTAATCCACTAATGAGAAGCTGAAGTTGTATTCTACGAACTGAACGCATGCACTAACAAAATAGCACAATTTTAGTCAGAAAAAAATATAAGTAAAACCATATTTAGAATGTACAGTGATTAACTCTGCGGGACCCAAATACGTACTTCTATGGTAGTGATGACATGGACCACATACATACTATGTATAGACAGTCCAAAACTTTCGTGTGACTAACTCCCTGCCCTGTGAAAACCTTCAAAATGTGATTTTTGTGCTTTATATTCACAAACTGTAGATTTTACCGGTGCATGTACAGAATTGAAGGTTATTAAAATTATTTTCATGAAAGCAACTTTATTGCAAAATTTATTAAATCTTTATCCCAACTATACATATACAGTACACTCATAACACTTTGAAGGATGTAATCACCAATGGACGTAGACTGCAACATTACATGTCAGGCCTAGACAACTGTGTTATCACAAGGTTGTGATGAATTGGTTATTGGTTCCTATATACATTAACCCACAGGTAAATTCATACAGTCGGTTTAGTGATAAGACATTTGACAGTTTGACATGTTTGAAATTGTTGTCATGGTAAACACATTCATTGTTGTCATGGTAATCACATTCATATACACCGCAAAATCAATGTACACACTTTCCTATTTACTTTAACCACTAACACCTTTAATACTAACATGTCAAGTATAAACCATCTCTGTAGTGTAAAACAAACAAATAAGTTAAACACAAGGGTTTCTCCGTACAGGTACAGGTATAATGTAACCATTATATTGGCACTTTAAACATTTTTGGTCTTCCTAGCTGGTCGCTTGTGCAAAAAATAATCAGATTTCATTGGACAGAAAGTGTACATGCCATGAAAAGGAAGACTGCGTATGTGTTACGTATGTATAGTTTTGCTTTATTCCCTGTATCTATGAACAATGGAGTAATGTTGTCTCTGTGACCTAATGATTAAACGAATTTGAAGGGTGATTGAAATCAGCTCACAGAGTTGCTCCATAAAGGTAAAAACAACATACCGTATAGCGGGTTATTTTCGAGGGGGAAAAATCTCACGAATTTCGTGAATTGAGCTTAATTCATGAAATTTTCCCTGTGAAATTGCTGAAGTAAGTGTAGCAGTGTTAGTAACAGCCATGCATTCGTGAAAATTTTCCTCGTGAATAATGACACTACTGGGCATTCATGAAATATTTCCCCCTCGAAAATAACCCACTATATGGTACGTACAGTGTACACAGAATAACACTGAGGAACAAAGAGCTACAATACAAACAACTATACAATTGTTGATAAACATCAAACGTATACAAATTAGGATTCAAGTTATCCACACACACACACACAGTAGACAAAACTGCCTTCCAATGGAGGTATGTATTAATTAGGGCTAAAACGAATATTCTAAATGTAAACGAACAAATAATTTTTTAAAGGAACGAATATTCGAATATTCTATAGACAATTTCAATTAGCTTAATAATTCTTGTAATCACAAGGGTATAGGAAAGTCTTCATAATTGGTCAGATAAATCTTAAAAGAAACATCAAAAACCTTTTTTTGAGCATAACATTTAATCAAGTGCGTGGGCGTCCGATAATATTGCACCTGCTAATATGCCTTTTCTATCCACTGCAGTATGATATAATAAGCCTAACAGGTCTAAAAACCACAAAAGCAATCCACCCATTACTTACTTTCTGCAAAAATGCAACTTTACTTTTCAACCCTAGGATTTCGATATTTCGAATTTCGATTTATTTACGAACGAATTCCGAATCGAATTAGAATTCGAATATTCGGTATATTCGTTTTAGCCCTAGTATTAATTCAAGTACGTACATACTACCATAGCTATACCTACAAATTTAGAGTTTTGCAGGTTAAACTAATTTACTTATGAGCAGTGTTGGGGTCGTTACTTTTAAAAAGTAACTCGTTACATATTACTCTTTACTTTGAAGAAAGTTTATGTATTACAGTTACATATTACTTAGAGATAAAAGTAACTAGTAATATATTAAATTAGATATTACTTTCACACAATCATGCATACATACATCAGGTAAATTGCAAAAATGAAACAAGTATGAAACACACACGAAACAAAACTGAAACGTCAACAAAATGTGTACGAAACATGACAGAATATGACACACGTGTTCTTAGCGATGCGCATCATTTGGAATGTTGGACGTGTGAGCTGACGTTAGTGATGCACAGTATTGCCACAATGAACTTGGTAACATGTTACTTTCAGCTCACATTACTACTGCATGGTGAATATGTAGGGTATATCACTTCGTTATTTCAGAAAGTAATATTACTACGTAACTCGTTACTCGGTGTTAAGTAGTAGCTAATGCGATGTTACTTCGTTACGTAACGCGTTACTTCTCACTGTGAAGTAACACGAGTTATATTACTACTAATACATGTAGCACGTTATATTACTGCGTTACTTTAAAAAGTAATATTATTACGTAACGCATTATATTGGTAACGCGTTACCCCCAGCTTTGCTTACGAGGCACCAAAATTTTTGTGGATTTCACTCACGTTCTGTGCCACATGCTAAGGATATTGTGTATTACATATATCAAGCAATGTTCCATCAAGAGTTTAAAATTGCCGAAATTGTTTAGACATCCCTATACACATGATATATCCTCTAGAATGCAGCTGGTAAGTTGCCACCATTGCTCACAACTGTCAAACATAGCTACATAGCCATTTATTTAACTTTCATCTTGCTCTCCAATTAACGCAAACCAAATCCTTGTCAACGAAATGTCTAATTTTGCAGATGACATGTTGATCACAAAAAGCACAAAATTTAGAAAATTTGTATGTACACGGTAACGGTAGCCATAAGGTGTCATTACAAAGACTGGGCATCTATCCTGACCAGTATAGAATGCCTTATGGTACTGTATGAGTCACAAGAAATTACCCGTTTGTCATTAACTGCCTGTGTATGCCACAGGATGGCTGACTCAGCAGCAATCTCTCTACTATGTATGACATACATAAAAACGTAATGCTTATGACTTAGGATACAGAATGTATATTGGGTACCGTAATAGTGGGAAAAAGTTTGTGAATCATGTGTGATTTGCCAAACTAAACCATACGTAATTCAAACTATTACTCATAACTACTGGCTGAATCTATCTGTTTGCAACTTTCCACACAACATGAAGTTTCCATGAACTTTACAAATTTACCATCTAAAAAACTACTGTAAAACAACTGCTATTGTTAAGAATATTTAATGACACCACAAGTAAGTCATGTGAACTAAGACTTGATCATCACTAAGGAATTTAACTCTCCATTTTAAACACTCCACCAATACTTTAGTGATAAAACAAATTTGTTTTAAGCCTAAATTCTTACTGTGACAGTTTTCTTTTAAATGTTTTGCTACCTCATGGCACTCCCACTTTTATAACTGAAATGCTCCGTCTTGTTAATATTGTACAGCTGGTAAAATGCCTTAAGCCAAGCAGTATTTGTGAAACTTCCATGGATTTGCTTTCATGGGATCCAAATGCATAAAACATTTCATGGAAGCTAGCGGCTAGATGACATATTTCTATGCTTGCATAATACGTACTTTGGATTACAACTTTCATGGATAGCAGAAAACCATAACTTGTTTAACCACAACACATCAATACAGACATACACACCTATACGTGTGGGCTTAGCTACACTCCATTACCATATATGGTAACTATATGGGTAGTTATGTATCTTTGAATCATGAACTTTAAGAAAAATTAAAATATTAGCATCATATTGTCAGTAACAAAGCCAATTAAATAAGTCCTCAGTTTCTTTACATGGTATTTGCTTATCGGTATTATTGATGGGCGTGGCCTTAGTAACAAAATTCTTCCCAAAAAGAGTAAGGTAATGCTGTATCCATTCATTTCACAGTAAAGGGTTCAACCAGTTGTATACATTACTAAGATTGAGTGCATGTGTTGCTATGTGTTCCTTAGTCACTGCTCACGTGATTTATTAACAATAGGTATACATACATATATATGGTAAAACATCGACTCGTCCATTGTCCAAGAGCACACATACTACCTCCCTGTGATGCAATACTCTATTATAGCATACACAAGGCAAAATGCATGATACTGTCAAAACAGAATCCTTGAGCGAGATATCAACATTCTGACATACATATTAACTTAACCTTGACTTTAATATTATATGTTGATGACAAATTTTATCCTCTGAAATTTACTTCAACTACTACTTTTTATTCACCCAAGATAATATTTTAGGAAGTGTGTACTTTTGTTGTGTAGTAAATTAGTATACAAATATGTTTTTAATGATACTGCACTTACTGGGAGGCGAGCTGGGAGGTGAGGTCAAAATCCAGTCTTACAATAGCGTCTACAATGTACAATGACTCCTTACTGTTTTACCAGCTACTGATATCTGCAATGGATATACCGACCGTCCACACGACAGAAAGCTTTGTACGTGTATTGTAATATTTTCGATCAATGTTGTTTATTCTAATATTTTAGGTCATCGTTATTTTGAGCGCTATTTGTAAGAATGAGGAGCTTACCTTGTATCTCATTTTGTATTGTAATATATGCGTGTGTCCATGGAGCAACAAGCACGAATCACAGTAAGTTACATAGTCTAAATCTTATATAACTGAAATGGTGGAAAAGACTAGCTTAATCATCCATTCTAGCTCTAATTCTTACGAAGAATGGGTAAAAACTACACCTGACTTAAGATAAAGCCTGTATTGCTCATAGAATTTGTTTTATCAAAATATTTTTGCATAGATTTAAGGGCTTGTATACAGCTAGAAACGTACTGTGAAGGCATGCTCGTATTGATGCCTGAAGTTGTATCCAGGTGGTGTGTATTTTTGTGCATTATTAAATTATGTCTAGAGGTTTCACACATTTTTCTTCTGTCTGGCCATGGTTAGTACATGGTTTTGTAATGTAATTAGACTGTGGCGAGGAGTGTGGTGTATTACCCTGAACTCACACAAAAGGTATAATATGGTATTTTCAGAATATGTGCCTTTTTACTGTTTTCAGGCTTGCGCTGTCATATTTGGTATGTAATACCTACAACTATTACACGCACTGCACAAAGTATTGCATTTGATTATGTGTGGAAGTATAGAGTAAAAAATCAGTATTTGGACACAATCTATATTCAGACAAAATTATTCGTAATTAATACACCTGACACGCCCTTAGAGACTTCAAGGTTCTGCAGAAAAAACAGACTTCTACGAATCTTCATCTAGAGATAATGAGCCTAAAAGTGAGCTATTCGAAAACATCTTTAATCATAAAATTAAATCAACCTTGCCATTACTAACATTAAGAAGCGATATATCAGTGGATAGCAGGAGAGTTTTCCTACAAGATGGAATGGCTTTTATAATCCAAAATATTATCAATCCCAAGCACGGATTTAAATTCAGGGAATCACATGCGTCCAATTACTGATTCAATGACACTCTGGTTCTTCATAATCAGAAGGATTTAAATCAAATAAACTATATACCTTATAGCGGGAAATTTGGTGACAAAAATGTCTGGCAAATTCACTGTTATGAGGGTTTGGCAAGGAAAAGCTTGGTAAACAGATAGATTTAGCCATAAGATAATGATTATAAGGTTTGGCAAATCACAGACAATTCGCCAAATTTACCAAACTTTTAGTGTATTGATAGAAACTAAAAGTGTTACCCTTTCATGTGAATGCAACGAAGAATTGGTTGGGCAAATGGCAAGTGCTCTCCAGAAATTGGTTTCTTGAAATCATTTTCGTGAAAACGTCGGTATGCGTGTGTGTTTGTGTGTGTGTGTGTGTCCGCCCCCCAGGCTATTAAAAACTACTCACGTGAAATGAAGCCTGAATAACCAATCAAATTAGTCCTACTGCTTTTCTATGACACTTGCTATCGATATTACTGATGGGCGGGGCCTTAGTAACGAAGCGCGTCGTGAGTAACTGCCGAATAAGAACAAGGTAATGCAGTGTTAGCCGTTCATTCCATAGTAAAAGCCGTTTGAACAGCTGTACATTACTAACAAGACAGAGCGCTTCAGTTTTGAAAGTGGGCGTGCCGTGCGGGTTGCTGAGCTTATAATACAAGACTAGCCTATAGTGTTACAGTAAGAATTTCGACTTAAAACAACTTTGTACTACTTTTAAAAAGTTTTATCACTAAAGTACTGGAGTATAAAGCTGGTTTAAACAAAAGAATTAAATTTGTATGCGTTGCTATGTGCTCCTTAGTGATGAGTCTTTGCTCACATGACTTACTCGTGACATCATTAATTACTATTACAATACACTGAATAGCAGTTGATTAACAGTGGTTTAACTTACACATCGCCTGGTTTTTAGATGGTAGAACATCAACTTGTTTTTAAAGGTGTTTTTGGACTGCTTAGTTTTTTAAGCTCATTCTCCCTAGTTGAAGATTTTTAGGAGTCATCTATTTTGTGTACAGCCCCTAACATGTCAGGTTTATATATTGCTCATAACTTACAAGCAATTGTGTCCAAATATAGGATGAGTTTCATTTTGTTTGCCATAATTGTGCAAGTCTTTAGATGGTATAGTGCCTGCATTGTGCATTAAAACTTTATTTGCATTTACAATACCTTAATAAGGTATTTAAAAGTTACCTTTTATACTGTACGATGCCAACTGGATGAGCTCCTGGTAGGTGTTATCCTTTATTTTTTTGCATCAACTGATGAGGAATTAATTGTTACTAGGGGCTTCAGACATTTTTGTTTGTCTGGGATTAGTATGTACATGGTTTTACATAATGTAGTTAGGCTGTAATGGAATACACTAAGTATGGCTATTTCCACACATACAACTGGCTGCACTAGTATAGTTGTAATGTCAATGTCTGAACTTCGTACATGATGGTTGTGGCTTTCTGTTATTCTTACACTTATGTGGACATACGTAGTAAATCATGTGCTAATTACATTATTCTTTGTACGTACGTACTTCTTCAATGCTATTCCATATAATTTGCCCCTCCTACATAGCAACATTTTTGAATTTAGTGGCTGCCATGTATTCTTTAGAAGCCCCAGTCTCCAGATATGGATATACATTTCCAAGGAGTCAATCTCTTTTCTGGTGACTGTGAAAGACTGTAACTGCATATGTAGGCGTGCAGTATTGTACTATGTGTCCATATCTATCTATACCTTGTAGTTAAGAATGGGGAATTTAACTGGTATTTTCTTTGCCATTAATCAATATCGTGCAGTTTCTACTGCCAACAATGATTGTGAAAATAAAGCATATTAATTGGCACTTAATCATGACAACTTGACAAGTTTTGCAATTTTTAGACACATTTATATATAGTTTGATGACCAGGGTTGAAACTGGGTCACAATCTTGGTGATCCGCTGACCCAATAACAAACAAATCTACAGAACAACATAAGTGCCATAATTCTAGCTAAATAAATCGATCAATACTCTCTAATAGAACAGTCACTAGTATTATCTGTGACTGCTATATTAGAGAGTATTACAAACCTGGGTCTGCCGGGGGAAAGGCTCTCCAATTTTGAGGCTCTAATTGCACTTTGCAGACCACACTTTACATATTACACCTTACGGATTTAATTTGCAGTTCTCGTAAATCTCTGTGTATATATATACTCTAAACACTAGTCAATGTTATAGCAGACTGGCTTCCAATATTTACAGTTATTCCATGTGATCTGGAGGAATAGTTACCTATTTTGGTTGAGTCAATCTACACATCAGGGTGATTTTATCTGGGTCATACTCAAAGATACAATTATATTATCGGTTCATTGGTATATCTGGGTCATACCAATGTGTTTTTTTGAAATATAACTTATTGTAAAGGGTGTTTGGAGGTGCATGTTTTTGAAGGCCATAGTTTTTATATCAATTCCTACTATTAAGCACTACCATACGTAATAATATAATTGCTATATACTATTTTGTAGAAATAAGCTTCAATCAGTCAACATACTTTACCAGAGAAGATGGTGATTTTAACTTTATGTTAGTTCTCATTAGCAATGAACCGATGTCTAATAAAATCACTGTACGTGTGAAAAATAACGCTACAGTAGATGAAAATTCAACTGATAGCAGTAAGTGTTGAGTACTGCTTTAGAAAGATGATTGTAAATTGTTTTCTTTATAAGGTGCATTTTACAATGTCACATTTCCTGGGGATAAATCAGAAGCTGATTTTCATGTTTCGCTATCTGCTGATGATCTTCCAGTCACATTCATCATTGACTCTATAGTAACCAGTAATGTTACCATTAGTAAAACTGATTATTATACTACTGTTGGTAAGTTAATGGTGGAATAACATTTTAATGCCTGAAACTGGCAATGTGTGTAGTACATATATATGTATGTACGTATACATGTACGTATGTGCTTACGTATATCACATACAATTGGAACAATATATCACCTTGTCACGATATTCCTAAATAGCATGATATTTAATTTGAAGTTATTTTTCGTTACATATAATGTACATATAAATCATCATGGTGCTACGTATAATAGGGAACTGGAGTATCGAAAATACCCTTATATCATGGTATACTGGCAACATATTATGTGGTAGGTATAGAGCGGCTGCGTAAGTGTAAGAAATGCTGGTTCCTTTGCAACTGTTTGCCTCACAGCGTATGTACATTTAATTTTGAATTTTGCAATTGTACTTCAATTACATAATATTATGTGATTTATTAAGTTGTAGATGAAAATGTAACAGCTTCATTTATAATGGTGGGTGTGTCTTGCACATAACAAAGCTAGGGCTTCAGTTGCAGAGAAATAGTTTTGGCTTGGAACAAAAACATATTATTCTCACAAAGATTTCATTACCAAGATACTAGAGCTTAGAGCCAATAAATTGTTGTGATGAGTCCCTATCCCATGCAAGTTCATGGTGAAGCATGTTTTTATGTCGTATCAACTTGTTAAACATTTTGATGAAAGTTAAGTGAAATTACAAAAATTTTATAGACAACAGAAATTTATAGTCAATGAGTCAATGGGCTCCTGGTACGTATCATTAAGTACGGTAGTACTTAATAGTAGGGATCGCTATGAAAAACTATGGCTTCCGGAATTTCGCACTTTTAAAAACAACCTTATAACAGGCTTTAGCCGAAAAAACCTACCTGGATGCATTAGTACTGCTGTAATTAGGCTGTATCTTTGTTAAACGCAGCGAAAAGTCTAATATTTCGATCCACAGCGAATTTTAAAAAAATCGAAATTTACCTGTATTTCGTCTGCCAGCCAGCCAGCCAGCCAGCCTGCCTGCCGTAAGACCCGGTTCCGCTAGGTGTATGGCTCCAGATTTTTCACACAACAAAGGTAATCACGTCGGATTTACGAAAATGTTATTTTGATTAAGGTTTGTCCACTGCGCCATAGCTTGTCCTTTGTTCTATCTTCATCGATTGATCTTCCTCAACCGAAGGATGACGAAATATTACGAAGGTGTCAACATTCCACACAAGGTGTTAAAACACCTTGGATAGGCGCATGCTTACTGATGCAATCCGTAACGCGTAATGGAAGAAGAACTCAGTCTTTCCCTATAGTTTCGTCTTCCATAGCCAGACCAATTTATTTGCACGCAGCTGCTTTATCGATCTTCTGAATTGTAAGCGCCGGATGTTAATTATAACATTAAGCGTTTATAATCGGACACCTATTAACGACCTAGTAGCTGCGTATTAAATAAAATGGTCTGGCTACGAGTAGAATATAGTCCTTCCTTCGCGTTTTACCATATAGACACTTGGTATTGTGATGAAACGAGTCTGTTGTAAAGGTGGGCGTGGCACATACGTAACGAGCCATTGTAAACTATGTATATATCAATTGCTAAGAAATAATTCCAGTCTTGAGTGCCTGTAACAGCTAGCTATAAAAGTAAACAAACTAGATTTTTTTTAAAAATTGAATTTTAAAAAGGGAAGTAGGGATCGTAGCTCAGTATAAAAAGTAAGGAAACAAGTTGTTGATCACTCACCACCCAGCATATTGCATGTGTTTACTCAAGTATACAATTGCAGCTGGGTAAGCGTTCATACATGCACAAATGAAACACATTCTCTAGCACTTCTACAAGATTTAATCCCTACGTTGGCTGCATGATGTTTTGCTTTGAATGCTGGCTGCCAAAGTAGGGATTAAATCTTGTAGAAGTGCTAGAGAATGTGTTTCATTTGTGCATGTATGAATGCTTACCCAGCTGCAATTGTATACTTGAGTAAACACATGCAATATGCTGGGTGGTGAGTGATCAACAACTTGTTTCCTTACTTTTTATACTGAGCTACGATCCCTACTTCCCTTTTTAAAATTCAATTTAAAAAAAAAATCTAGTAGCTATAAATTTCCAAGGGTTTCAGACCTGAGGGGGGCAGGCAAATCCCAAGTGCCCATGTTATAACTAATATACGTACCATGACACATCAACCTAAGAAATCAACTATCAAGTTTGAAACCTACTCACAACTGGACTGGACCTATACATAAATACATTAACACATGAAATGTTATATGTACGTATTGTAGAGCAAGGATATACTCCACCAAAAATAGAATATAGATTTGCCAAATATGGAATAAATGTCAAAGCATGATTTTCATAACTGAATAGTAATCATGGCAACAGGATATATCATGTTATATCCCTGGTTAAAATACATCCCTGTGATTTACTTTTATCTGAGGTGTGAAAGTGGTACGTGTATACGTATATGTATATGATTCTTCGAAACTGTCAGTAATGCTGGTTTATTGTATAACAGTTGTTTTTATGACCATATGTATATACGTATGTCAGCAAGAAATTTTACAAATTAACAAATCTCATGTTTAGTGGTTTTGTAAAACTTGAGTTGAGGGTGCTATAAACAGCGAGTTATCGTAATAATTCATAGCATGCTACAAGCAAATTTTTAACTATGTAACAGCAACTTTGTCACTGTAGCTTTTATTAACATACGTATACGTTAATTGGTAAGTAAACTGAATGTCTCAACTATATAGATAGATAATAGCCTTGTAGTTTATGCATGTGATTAGAAGCAACACTACAAACTGTAAATAGCTGTATACAATAATGCATGTAAGTATATGTGCTATTTTATACATAGAGCATATTCCAAAACAAGTGAGGTTTGCTAAGCGGAATTATGTGGTTCAAGAAAATGACGGATCAGTATTTATTACACTAGTCCTTGATAGCTCATCATCATCTGATATTACTGTTGAAGTAGTGGACCGTAAGGGGTCAGCTTTTGACAATGGTGAGTATACGTATGTACATGTACTCTAGAGCTGAAACAGATATCCGAGTTTTTAGGATATCCGTTTGAATTCCACTATCCGGAACCCTTCAGGATACTACCTAATTATTTCAAGCAGCTTTGAAATATATTTTGAATTATCAAAGTATCTAAGAGTGTTTGAAATTAACATCAGTACTGTTAAAAATATGCTTTAGGTACTTTATTGGCTGAGCTTAACCACTTTAAGCATATCACAATATGTGACCGGGTCTGCGAAAATCAACCATCTAGTCGCACAAAAATCGCCTGGTTTTTTCAAATACATCTTACCATAACTTATGCTCTATTTATACTAACAAGCTAAATGTTTTACCACAAAAAATGCAGAATTAAATGGGGAATCTTTTAAAGCTGACAGAATAAAAATACTCCTTATAGAACTGAAGATATTCATGAATATCTAACTAGATGTAATTTGCGCTCACATGGTTGATTTTCGCAGGCCCGGTCACATATATATAATTGTGTTGAAAATAGAAAACTGATGGTTTCACTATCTGTAGGATATCTGTGAAGCATTAAAGTCAGGATATCCAGATAGCAAAATCACTATCCGTTTCAGCCCTAATGTCAGTGCTTATGATAAGGATTGAAAATTGTCCGGACATTTGTTCCTACTGTAAATGTATTGACTTCCTCATTGATAATATATAGTAAATTTGTCTGATCAAATTTGATTTGGTCGGTCAAAAGCCAAAATTAGCTGGAAATGTCTGATGACTGGCCATTATCATAAGCTCTGTAATGTACTCATGTAGGTACGTAATTTGATAGATACCGTATAGTGGGAATGTTTGGTGGGAAGGGGGGGAGTTTCATGAATTCACTGTTATGAGGGTTTGGCGAAGAAAAATTTGGTGAATGGATAGAAATTCAGTTGTAAACTGACTATTTTTGCCAACATTCCTTCTAATGATTGTATCTTATTGAGGGATTAGCTGCCCTAAAAACTTCCAGTTTTCACAAATCGATAGCTCATTCTTCCATTACATTTGTATGTTTATGATATCATTATAATGTCTGTGATGTGTAAAAAGCTTGCGCATGTGATGTATCAACTATTGTCCACCGTGATCTATTATCGGCCACCTGTACTGTTTGCAATATCAATTATCTGCCAGTGCTTAAACTTTCTGCTGTAACATCTATTAGATTTAACAGGGAGTATAAAGGATATTTAGTCAGTGAGTCATGTGGTTTTGGCATTAATTACCATGTGTTTCCATTGTCACGTTACAACGATATGGATATTTTTAT
The DNA here is from genome assembly GCA_963930835.1 of Spongia lamella. Taxonomy (NCBI): domain Eukaryota; kingdom Metazoa; phylum Porifera; class Demospongiae; order Dictyoceratida; family Spongiidae; genus Spongia; species Spongia lamella. Next base: position 7,831,806 of record OZ005751.1, on the reverse strand, counting down.
TTTAAGAAACCTCCAAAGTAACAACTTTACCATGACTTCTTGGTACTCATGAATATTGTATTGTTCTTTATACTATATTCTAGTAATCCTCTGCGTACCTTTGTGCAAACAAGCTTTAATACATTATGAAAATTGGCAATAATAGATACTGGCCAATAATTGGTACTATAGTTTACACTAAAATTGGGTGGTTTTAATTGGTGAATCATAGACAATTCACCAAACTTTTCCCTCGCAAACTTTCCCGCTATATATACAGTAGTTTTAGAATTGTTGTTATATGTATGTGTGTGTGTAGATGATTATATTCCCGGACCATACTACGTCACAATTCCTGCTGGCAATATTACTAAATCGTTTAATATTTCTCTGCGTGATGATGATATATTCGAGGGAAAGGAAGAATTTTCTGTTTTCATTTCTTCTGATATTGTGATAGGTATTGATAAAACTGAAGCTACAATAGGTATTGATAAAACTGAAGTTACAATAATTGACACAACTGGTACGTAAGTTAGTTATGTATGTGCACGTATAGAGACTGTTCCATATAAACATACGTACATACATCATGGTTTGTGGTTTACATAGTTTTGAAAATACGTGCTTGGGTTGCTGAAGTCATGTGTTATCTCTGTGCCTCATTGCCTTTCTGTGTTAAGGTTTGCTTAATCTTTTGAGAAATCAAGAGATCAGTGTTAAAGTGTATCAATTAAAGTACACGTGTACACTGTAGTTATTTTGGTTTCATTATGAGATTGCCACTGCTAGGCTGCCTGAGTCTTAGGGTCGCTGAGCCCACACCCCTTCCACCCACCCACTCCCTTATACACGACACTCATGATATTACAGAAAGTTTTTCAGTGATTTCAACTAGCTATACCAACATTGTGCATATAATGCTAGCTATAAGACTGGTCTACTTCTGGTGCAAATCTATACAATCAAGGATCAGAGAACTACGTACAGTGGCTTGAATATTTCAAATTGATATTTCTCAAAATACAAAATGTGCAATTAGGAACGGTTTTCATAAATCTGGTCACATTTTAATATTGAATACATTGTACCCAAGCTGTGTTTTGTACTAGTCTACAGAGGTACTGAAGTATGTATTAAGGCACTATGCGTTCCTTAGTGATGAATCCTTTGCTCCACTTGGCTTTTTCATGTTAAAGAACAACTAAGCAGGTATGTACTCTCTGTCTGTCTGCACTTTTCTTTGTCACATTGATAACTCAGTCATGTCTGTACCAATCGATGTCAAACGTGCTCAATACGATAGCTACCGTAAATCGGGAAATTTTCAATGGTAATAAATTTTCAGGGTTAGCTGAATCCACAAAAATTTAACACACGAAAATAAATAGGCGGTGAAATTTATTAGACGCGCATCGTTTTTGTGCACGAGTTTGTTGTTAGCACAATTACTTAGTCTCGCGTAGCCAGACCCTCTATGCCCAGGCGCTTATCGATTAGAGATTATACGCTTATAATCTCTAATTGATAAGTGCCTGGGCGTAGAGGGTCTAGCTACGCGAGACTAACAATTACTGTGGTAATTCTGTATATGGATCTGCTGAGATGTTTCAAGCAAAAATCGCATGATGGCGGTTTACGTAATCCCACTGGGCCAATATCTACCCGTATTCCATCACAGGCCATCCTACGTGCAAACCGCAAAGTTCAAGCTCACTCTCGTTTGTTGGTTCTTGCCTGCAGATAAGATTTTTACCAATCGCAGCATCCCAAACTCGTTGATAAACGTGATATCCACGTACACAATAATCTTTCTCAAATGTAGCCATGGACGTGCATGGAAAGCTCGAGCAAGGCGTTATCAATTGGAGATGATTTTCACATGGGTGCTTATCTCCAATTACAATGGATAACGGGCTGGCTATGCTAGACTGTTTTGTTGAAGCAGGAGTCTAACTGTAGCACTATAATAGTCGATTTATCAGCAATACATGAATTTCTAACAATAGATAAAATTTTTGTATTAAAATATTTTTGTGGGTGCCCCACGAAAATTTATTTACACGAACATTTAACACATGAATATTTTCTTACACGAAAATTTCCTGATTTATGGTATGCCCTAGTATCAATAAGCTCTAGTATCAATAAGCTCATTTCTAAGAGCTGTAGTTTTTCAACTCAACTATGTATGTGATAGCCACCTACATATGTATTATGTATGTGTCGATCAAAACAGCCATCAATTGTGGAATTCCAGTGCATAGGTGGTCGAGAAAAGCTCTTCAGTTAAGCATTCCTGTTTAGCTATGTAATAAATGACTTAACAGTCTAACAGAAGATTAATGCAGTTAGTAGTTGTAGATAAATGCTACGATTTGATGCTGGGATTCGATGATTGGGTGTGTGCTTTGATGCTAAAGCATCTCAAAGCCCCCATCTTTGTTCAGGCCATGAAAGAAGACACAAAGTGCAGGAAAAATGATTAGAATTATGTTTCATTGGTAGCAGAGGATAGTTTCATCAATGATGGTGGTAAACACAATAGTCTACCTACGTAGTTACACGGCAACCAACTGGAAACTTTGATCTGAGGTGTGAAAGTGTTAAATACAATAACAATTGTATTGATTGTATGAGTACCGTATTTTACCAGTTAGTAAGTTGCGGCTACTATAATTTTCACGTAAAAATTGGGTGCGGCGACTACATAATTGAGACTTAGACTCTATTTGGCACACATGGGCCGGGACATAAATCTCATATATCCCGGCCCGCACTACTTATGTCCCTCGCTCTCGGGCACAAAGAAACATAAATGCGAGAAATACAATATTACCTTATTTTTCAACAGATTACACAGTGTGCTTCATTAATCTGTCACATTCACTAACAATATCGCTTCGCCACAGCCATAACTTGCATAGAAGAACGAGGTGAAAAGGTAAACTCGTTAACTGGGAATACGCGCAGGCGCTTAAGTAGTTGCTATGGCATTTGAAATTTAGCATCTTTTCAAGGCTAGCATCGCTGTGGCGACAAAGGAAGCAAAGGTACATTGTGTAAGAATGTGTTTTTATTAAATAGAGTATAAAACAGTTATACGCATACACCAAGGAGTCTACGAAATTTATAAACCCTCAGGCCCTAGTAGCGCCCTCGCTGCACTCGTGCGCTACAACCTTGGGCCTTCGGGTTTATAAATTCCGTAGACTCCACGGTGTATGGGTATAACTATTATTTATACCAAAATTGCACGCAACTGATGCAAGTAATTAATTTCTGTTTTCATTGTTTTACTACATGGCTTCTATCCGAGGACGGCGTATGTAATAAGAAAATTAATGAGCAAATCCACTCTAATAATTAGTACATGTACGTGTGTATACATGATAAAAAGATAAAAATAAGTTGTTATTACAGAGTGTGTAATATAGCTATTTACCATGACTATACGTAATTTTATTTTTTCATTACTGTAGGTGTTTCAGTGCACTTTAATTCATCAACATACAGTATTATTGAGAGTGGTGGAATGGTACAACCTGTACTAGTTCTTAATGTTTCATCAGCTAATGGTTTTGCTGTACAAGTAACTATAACTGATATATCAGCTACTAAGAGTGAGGATAGCAAGACTGGAGATTACAAACTTGAAACTCGATCAGTCACTTTTAAGAAAGGAACCAATATTGCTTTACTGAACATTTCAATAATTGATGATAAATTTTTGGAAGATAATGAGATGTTTAATCTTACTATTGATTCATCCTCACCCAGTAATGTCATAGTTGGTAATACAGGCAATACTACAGTGACTATAATAAATGATGATGGTAAGTATGTATACTGGAATAATAAGGTTATTAAGTAGCTAAGGAAGCAGGGATTATTTACTGAGAAAATAAGTACATAACAAAGGCCTGTGACATGCAAACATTGGCTACTGTGTCTGGTAATTATACCATTCACAAATGTGTACCTACAGTACGTACGTACGTATATGCATGCCTACTAAAACAGTGTCAAAATCTTGTTAGGTTGTTAAAAAAGGTCTTGTTATGGTAATACTTTGAATTTATCCTTGATTATATCATTGGTTTCAGTTATCATTAAGTACGGTAGTACTTAATAGTAGGGATTGGTAAGAAATTGTATGGTTTCCCGATTTTTCGCACTTCATAAAACAACCTTCCAATAGGCTTTACCCGAAAAAACCGACTGGAATGCATTGGTAAGGCTGTAATGATGCTGTACCTTGGTTAAACGAAGCGACAAGTCGAATATTTCGATCTACAGCCAACTTTGAAAATTTCGAAATTCACCTGTATTTCGTCTGCCAGCCTGCCAGCCAGCCAGCCTGCCGTAAGACCCGGTTGCGCTAGGTGTAGGGTTCCAGAAATTTCACACAATAAAGGTAATGGCGGCGGATTTACGAAAATGTTGTTCCGAAGACGATTTACCCACTGCGCCATGGCAATTCCATTTATCCTTCATTCCCTTCCTTGTTCTTCTATATTCCTTTAGCAAGGTGCGAATCTCACCTAAGGTGACGATAGCCTGTTACGGCTTCTGCTTATTACATCACGCTAAAACCTGGCTTGCACGTGATATAATTAGTTACAGTGGCATCATGGCACGATGTTTTCGCGTGTACTTTATTACATCCTGAACTTTGAGATTATAGCCTTGGACAAATAGCTTTTGCTGTTTGTGGAGTGTTATTTGCTATCACACAGCTGCTTTGCCACATAAGCGTGTTGTTAAGGTGGCGGTCAAGTAATTTTATGAAACCTTATAATTACACTTGTTAACATAACGACCTGCGTGTCGCAGCTGTAAATTACTAAAATAAACGGGCGTTTGAGTTAGCACGTTGAAACAGCTATTACACTGTTAGGTTTCAAACTCTCCCTTTTCTCAGCAATTATTATATTGCACGGCATTAACTATCTCTGTAAACCTCTTTCTCCTTCTCCAGTAAACAAAACTCAGCGTGCGCGATCTTATTTCCATGGAGGGGCGTGCGCTTATTGTGGTTACAACAGAGGAAATGCTTATTTCTGCAAATTTATAGACGGTAGACCTTTAAATTTTTGGGCAGTGATTCGAAAGTCGATTCTTAATAATCCAATGGATCGCGATTTCTAATATCTTAGCTGGGAGACTTGAGAGAGGCAATTGTGTAACAAGATTACAGTTGATTTAGCTGTTTTTAAATGCCTTTTAAAAATATGAATCCATTGGATTATGCTATTAGGTTGAAAGTTGTCGTATATAAAATTGCAGCGAGCTATGTGAATGCTGAGGGAAGTAATAAGGTTTACTAAGTTAATAGTGACCCGGCTTTGTATATGAAGAATGGAGCGTAATTAGGCTCTAAATTTTTTATGATTAATACGCCACAAGTAGATCTAGTACTGCTGATAGTTGCAAATGAATCGCGTGAACTATGACGAAGTTATCCCTGTAACAAAATATGCGTGGGTTAAGGTGATTAACAAACAAGGTAATTATACGGTTTCATAAAACTACTTGACCGCCACCTTAACAAGCGTCTGTAAACAAGCATAATTATTACGTAAGCGCCTGTAACATTTGTGAGCCTGCTGAAAGATTATGAATGCTTAGCATGTATAAAAAGCAAACAAACTAGATTGATAAAAAAATTGAAAATTCAAAAGGTAAGTAGGGATTGAATTCAATAGTGCTACAAAAAGTAAGGAAACAAGGAATAAGATTTTGGGACGAGAGAACATTCTGGCATGAGATAATTTATAAAAGTTTAATCCCTACTTTTGGCTCACTTCGTAGTTTGCCAAAAGTAGGGATTAAACTTTTATAAATTATCTCATGCCAGAATGTTCTCTCGTCCCAAAATCTTATTCCTTGTTTCCTTACTTTTTGTAGCACTATTGAATTCAATCCCTACTTACCTTTTGAATTTTGAATTTTTTTATCAATCTTTAACATAGAGAAAGCTCAAGTGTATTCTAGTGCTTTAAAAAGTAGTGATATATCATGATATCGTGATACGTACGTACTTTTGGCATGATGCATTGATCATCCTGTACCTTGTATCATCCCATCTCTATAATCATTAAGTACGGTAGTACTTAATAGTAGGGATCGCTATGAAAAACTATGGCTTCCGGAATTTTCGCACTTTTAAAAACAACCTTATAACAGGCTTTAGCCGAAAAAACCTACCTGGATGCACTAGTACTGCTGTAATTAGGCTGTATCTTTGTTAAACGCAGCGAAAAGTCTAATATTTCGATCCACAGCGAATTTTAAAAATTTCGAAATTTACCTGTATTTCGTCTGCCGGCCAGCCAGCCAGCCAGCGAGCCAGCCAGCCTGCCTGCCAGCCTGCCGTAAGACTCGGTTCCGCTAGGTGTATGGCTCCAGATTTTTCACACAACAAAGGTAATCACGTCGGATTTATGAAAATGTTATTTTGATTAAGGTTTGTCCACTGCGCCATAGCTTGTCCTTTGTTCTATCTTCATCGATTGATCTTCCTCAACCGAAGGATGACGAAATATTACGAAGGTGTCAACATTCCACGCAAGGTGTTAAAATGAAACAATAAACACCTTGGATAGGCGCATGCTTACTGATGCAATCCGTAACGCATAATGGAAGAAGAATTCAGTCTTTCGCTATAGTTTCGTCTTCCATAGCCAGACCAATTTATTTGCACGCAGCTGCTTTATCGATCTTCTGAATTGTAAGTGCCGGATGTTAATTATAACATTAAGCACTTATAATCGGACACCTATTAACGACCTAGTAACTGCGTATTAAATAAAATGGTCTGGCTACGAGTAGAATATAGTCCTTCCTTCACAGTACAAGTTGTTTTACCATATAGACACTTGGTATTGTGATGAAACGAGTCGTGGGCGTGGCACATACGTAGCGAGCCATTGTAAACTATGTAGATATCAATTGCTAAGAAAAAATTCCAGTCTTGAGTGCCTGTAACAGCTAGCTATAAAAAGTAAACAAACTAGATTTTTTTTTAAAATTTGAATTTTAAAAAGGGGAGTAGGGATCGTAGCTCAGTATAAAAAGTAAGGAAACAAGTTGTTGATCACTCACCACCCAGCATATTGCATATGTTTACTCAAGTATACAATTGCAGCTGGGTAAGCGTTCATACATGCACAAATGAAACACATTCTCTAGCACTTCTACAAGATTTAATCCCTACTTTGGCAGCCAGCATTCAAAGCAAAACATCATGCAGCCAACGTAGGGATTAAATCTTGTAGAAGTGCTAGAGAATGTGTTTCATTTGTGCATGTATGAACGCTTACCCAGCTGCAATTGTATACTTGAGTAAACACATGCAATATGCTGGGTGGTGAGTGATCAACAACTTGTTTCCTTACTTTTTATACTGAGCTACGATCCCTACTCCCCTTTTTAAAATTCAAATTTTTTTTAAAAATCTAGTATCATCATAGATCTATGTATTTATGTACATCAAGAAAAATGTCATTTTTAAATCTTTTATGCAGCATACATATTATTGATCGATACACAGCAATACTTACCTCGATATATCGATACATCGATACTCAATTTGCAGTATCAGTATGTATATTGGACCATTAAGTATTGCGATATATTGATGCATCACAGTATTGTCCCATCTCTATATAATTACCAGTCCTTAGTTGTTATACTAGGGGGACACCTGCCTGTGGTCAGTGCACACCTGGTTTCTTGAGATTGCTTTTGTCTAAAGCCTGTTATACATACATATATGTGTGTCTCTGTTTGTGTGTCTGCCCCGAGGCTGTCAATAGCTACTGATGTGAAATAAAGTTTTAATAACAGGTTTAACAAGTTCTATTGTTTTTCAGTTTCTTATATGACACTTGCAGTGATAAGCATAGCCTTAGTTTACCAGTTGTACGTTACTATCAAGACAGAGCATTTCAGTTAAGAAACCAGGCCAAAATGCACCTGGTTTAAAAAGTTAGTATTACAGATGCACTTTTCATTACTGTAGTTGTTTCAGTGCACTTTAATTCATCAAAATACAGTATTATTGAGAGTGGTGGAATGGTACAACCTGTACTAGTTCTTAATGTTTCATCAACAATTAATATTATTGTACAAGTAACTATAACTGATATATCAGCTACTAAGAGTGAGGATAACAAGACTGGAGATTACAAACTTGAAACTCAATCAGTCACTTTTAAGAAAGGAACCAATATTGCTTCACTGAACATTTCAATAATTGATGATAAATTTTTGGAAGATAATGAGATGTTTAATCTTACTATTGATTCATCCTCACCACCCAGTAATGTCATAGTTGGTAATACAGGCAATACTACAGTGACTATAATAAATGATGATGGTAAGTATGTATACTGGAATAATAAGGTTATTAAGTAGCTAAGGAAGCAGGGATTATTTACTGAGAAAATAAGTACATAACAAAGGCCTGTGACATGCAAACATTGGCTACTGTGTCTGGTAATTATACCATTCACAAATGTGTACCTACAGTACGTACGTATATGCATGCCTACTAAAACAGTAACAAAATCTTGTTAGGTTGTTAAAAAAGGTCTTGTTATGGTAATACTTTGAATTTATCCTTGATTATATCATTGGTTTCAGTTATTAACATAGAGAAAGCTCAAGTGTATTCTAATGCTTTAAAAAGTAGTGATATATCATGATATCGTGATACGTACGTACTTTTGGCATGATGCATTGATCATCCTGTACCTTGTATCATCCCATCTCTATAATATCATCATAAATCTATGTACGTATTTATGTACATCAAGAAAAATGTCATTTTTAAATCTTTTATGCAGCATACATATTATTGATCGATACACAGCGATACTTACCTTGATATATCGATACATCGATACTCAATTTGCAGTATCAGTATGTACCTTAGGCCGAGTTATTTTAACGATACACTGATTTTAGCGAGTGCTCTCACAAACGCTAAATTTTATACGCGTTAAAATATAAAAATTAACTATAATTAGCTAGCTATTGTTTAAATAGTGAATAATTTTTTGTGAAATCGCTAAAGTTGATATGCGCTAAATCCATGCTTACAAAAATCGCTAAAATTAGTGTATCGTTAAAATAACTCGGCCTAAGGTATATTGGACCATTAAGTATTGCGATATATTGATGCATCACAGTATTGTCCCATCTCTATATAATTACCAGTCCTTAGTTGTTATACTAGGGGGACACCTGCCTGTGGTCAGTGCACACCTGGTTTCTTGAGATTGCTTTTGTCTAAAGCCTGTTATACATACATATATGTGTGTCTCTGTTTGTGTGTCTGCCCCGAGGCTGTCAATAGCTACTGATGTGAAATAAAGTTTTAATAACAGGTTTAACAAGTTCTATTGTTTTTCAGTTTCTTATATGACACTTGCAGTGATAAGCATAGCCTTAGTTTACCAGTTGTACGTTACTATCAAGACAGAGCATTTCAGTTAAGAAACCAGGCCAAAATGCACCTGGTTTAAAAAGTTAGTATTACAGATGCACTTTTCATTACTGTAGTTGTTTCAGTGCACTTTAATTCATCAAAATATAGTATTATTGAGAGTGGTGGAATGGTACAACCTGTACTAGTTCTTAATGTTTCATCAACAATTAATATTATTATACAAGTAACTATAACTGATATATCAGCTACTAAGAGTGAGGATAGCAAGACTGGAGATTACAAACCTGAAACTCAATCAGTCACTTTTAAGAAAGGAACCAATATTGCTTCACTGAACATTTCAATAATTGATGATAAATCGTTGGAAGATAATGAGAAGTTTAATCTTGCTATTAATCCATCCTCACTACCCAGTAATGTCATAGTTGATAATGATAATACAAGCAATGCTACAGTGACTATAATAAATGATGATGGTAAGTATGTAGCTATACTGAAATAACAACAAATTTTAGCATATGGAGCAACTATAAAGTCAAAATTAAATTTGTATGCATAACTTGTATCTGTTCCATAGTGACGAGTCTTTGTTCACATGACTAACTATCAGTTCCTGAGATTGTATCTGTTCCTCAGACTGTTATGACTAATTATCTGAGGCCTTGTTAATGAATTAAGAATGTCATATCCTTAAATTAATGTTTGTGATTAATGAATAATCACATGATTTACTTACCATTGCTGACACCTCTAGCAGCTGCTACTGTATTTTGTCACCGAGTCTTCAAAAACAGGCCTTATCTGCACATTCAATTCCACATGTTCAATGAACCATAACTTCTCTTCTGAATGAGCTAACAATCCATAATTTGCATCATTCATAGTCCTATGCTTAGTCTATCTTGTGTCAAATTTTTATACCTGTAGCTTACCCACATACTGAGTTACATATACGTACGTACGTATGTGTCTTCAAACCCATGTGTAGATGAGACCTGTTTTGACAGACCTGGTCACATTTGATGTATGAATAATAGCTCCCTAATGACTCCGTGCTTTCTGAGTGATTGAATTGAGTAACCTACTATGTAGGTCTTCAGTGCCCATTAAGGTATAGGAGGGTTGGCTACACTCTTTCACAATTGAATGCCTGGTACTTACACTCCATGGCTTAGACTTATGCTTAGAGAAAGCACAGAGTTGTTATACGTACATACATCAAACACAGTAGTACCAATCATTTGAGGGGTGTTCAGATGGGTTGGCATTGGTAAGTAAATCACATGAATATTTATTAATCGCAAGCATTAATTTGTCAACAATATACCATTCTTAATTAATTTTATTAAGGAAGGTCATATAGGAGTAGCTATACCTTTATTTTATATCTCATTTGTTTGAACACTGAAAGGTTGCATGGTTGGCCCGCCCAGATCATGAAAATAAAGTGTGTTCTGGGTTGTTCTGGAGCTCCGGGATTCCACTCACCCATTTAGCTACAGGGTACATATTTTCACAACTATAATTTGCTTGTCACTTGGTCATGCACTTTTAAATAATGCATGATGGTACAAAGGCAAATGACAAAGCAAATCATATACATAGTTGTGTATGTCATTAAACAGTAAAAGGATTTTTTGATTAACAATTAAACTTGTTATCTCTGACTGTTTAATCAGATACTTAATACTTAAACCATAAATATTAGCAATGTGATAAAGAATTAAAATTAAAATACCTTTCATTACTGTAGTTGTTTCAGTGTACTTTAATCAATTAACATACAGAGTTAATAAGAGTGATGGAATGGTACAACCTGTACTAGTTCTTAATAGTTCATCAGCAATTGATATTATTATTGTACAAGTAACTATAACTAATATATCAGCTACTAAGAGTGAGGATAGAGATTACAAACCTGAAACTCGATCAGTCACTTTTAAGAAAGGAACCAATATTGCTTCACTGAACATTTCAATAACTGATGATAAATCGTTGGAAGATAATGAGACGTTTAATCTTACTATTGATTCACCCTCACTACCCAGTAATGTCACAGTTGGTAATCCAGACACTGCTACAGTGACTATAATAAATGATGATGGTAAGTATAGCTATTGGAATTAGCTATGTTATATGTCTACGTACTTCCTTTTTGAAATTATTCTAGTGTTTTAGTATAGGTATTAGTATACTACATACGTAGTAAAGCACATGAGGATTTATAACACTAAGGAAACTAAGTCTAATAAGCTGTTGATATAGCATCACATATACCACTTTGACACCTCACATCAAAGGAAACCACAGGGATATATTTCAAATATACCCTGGGAACAGGTATATATCATGATATATCCCGCTGCCATGGTGACCAGTCAGTGATGCAGAAACGAACTACCACTCTTTATATAGGCGCAAGAATGTGATATCGATTGTGGGTTTTAGTTTTCTAAATTTAATATATTTATTTAAAGTTGAAAATAAACTTTGTTACTAGTCTAAAAGTGTTTGTATTGAGTGTACAAGCCGATATAAGCCAAAGGACGCCATTTGAGGTGAGTTTCTAACATGATAAAAATAGTCTATTCACTGCGTGACTTTATTAATCTACTCTATTTACACACTCACCATTAGTTTGTCCTTTTGAAGCGATTAAACAGGATTTTTTGCCCATTATAAGTGCTGCAGCTTTATAAAAAGTTGTAGTAAACCCACAATCGCCATCACTACCATGCAAGAACATCATGACAACGATAAAATCGAGCCCCACAATCACAACGAGTACCCGTTACTATATAAGGAGGCCGAATTATTCACGTCAGTTTTGGGCAGATTTTTAGAGTGCCGGAAGTGGAATATATTAGTTTGCGGCCTGAGGGCGCGGGCATATATATCAGGAAAATCCCGAGTGCCCATGTTATAACTATTACATAGGTGCTTGTTTAACTTGATATACGTATTTGTCCATGCATAGTAAATACATAAAACAAGGGATGTAAATTGTAGATTTTAGTAGCACAAGATAATTATATAATTGTATGAAGGTGTATAGCTATACTAAACAAAAACACCTTGGGTGTAAAAAAAAGTGCGAGGCCAATCAGAAGCAGCATTGCAAACAGGCGCGACCAAAAACTTTGATATCAGTTGAGGCCAAGAAGTTACTTATCAAAATCTTTTTCACTACTTGAATGACATACAATAGTTTATAGCATATTTTCACAACTATGATTGGCTTTGTCACTTGGCCACCTTTATTCTTGGCCTCAACTGATATCAAAGTTTTTGGTCGCGCCTGTTTGCAATGCTGCTTCTGATTGGCCTCGCACTTTTTTTACACCCAAGGTGTTTTTGTTTAGCATATCACTACTTTTTTGGAAACAGATGTTATTACTAGCAAGCAGTAGAGAAGTACTGCATGGCAGAGGCGTAGCTATAGGGGTGGGCATGGTGGGGCATTTGCCCAACCATCACTGATCTTTGCCCCACCATCAAGATTTGTTTATTTAAAATATATAATGTAGCTATTGTAAAACAACGTTAGCTACTTCTGATAAAATGCACTGAGAGGAGTGGTATTAGCAGTGTTGTTACGCTGGTGACAAGTCGCGTGACAAAAGTAAGGTCATTTACAAGGGTCATATAGAAGAATTACTGATGAAGCCTCCAGCCTTCAACATACATGCGGACTGGAGCTTTGAGACAGCTGGATATCAAGGTCAAGTAATGCATGTATAAACGTGTGTCCCAACACTCAGGTTATAAAATTAAGCACTTGTGTGAAAAACAGGATGCCTCCTTACTGTTGGCCTTGTGTATACATGTGATCTTGTGTGGTTGCAAAAATCTAGTATTATTTCAGACATTATATTGCTGATATATATTTAGTAGATTCCCATTCAAGTAATCCAGAGGCACATGAGCTCGTATAGTCATGATCATCGCTGGATAGTTTCCTGGATCTTTTGATCGAGTACCTATAGCTTCATGCAGCAGCATTTGTTATACATTACATCATAGCTAGGATAGTGTGCATACACTTTTCAAAAGAAGTAAATGTTCACATGAAAGTGAGCATATGTATGCATTAATATATAACAATATACTTAGTTGCATGCTTGAACCGTTGCCCGACCATCAAGAAATGGCTGGCTATATATGCCCCTGCTGCATGGGCATAACTTGTACGTACTTACTTAGCATACGATATTGTAAATTAAACTTTGAAGCTGAATTTGAAAACTCAAGCCTACAATTTTTTTTTAACTTTCACTACAGAGTGATACATCAATATAGATTGTGTATCTGAAAGTTTATGCAAATCATTTCAAGGAGGTCCAAGTTATGGCAACTATCAACCTGCAGTGTAATAGCCTTTCTCAAATACAGTCAAGTGAGGCTGAAAGTAGTATGACACATAGAGCATACATGGGAGTAGTGCTGATACAAATTTGGCTGAAATCCATGAAGAAATGAGTGAGTTATTAGACAAACAAGTGAATGTACAAAAAGAGAGTTTGAAAAAAACTTCCGCGGTTCACGCAAGCTCCCGCAAGCCCACGAAAAAAGTGTGCGATGAAAATGAAAGAAAGAAACAAAGAAAGAAAGAAAGAAAGTAGAAGAAAAAAAAACGACTGCCGCGTCAAAAAATTTTGTGGAAGGAAGGATTTTATAAGGCTGTATCAGAAGACTGACTGAACGGATTTCGACGAACTTCAGGTTATTGATTCTTCAAACAATGAAGGTACTAATTCTCGAGTAATGGGCGAATTGGGTGGGAAGGGATGGTTCGTCGGACATGGGCGCACGAACGGCGCCATAAAAATCGCAATGGCTGGTACTTAGGAATGGTGGCGCCGAATTCCTCCATTCTCAGTTTATTGATTCTATATAGTAAGAACGTTGTGAGTCCGTGATAACTAAGCGATAGCTTTCATGGCGGCTTAGCTAGAGCGTTTGCGAATTTCAGTGCGGTGCTACATGTAAATAACTCACTCAGTGGTCGCGTATGCTGCTTCTTCTTGGCCTCGCGACTCACTATCGTGAGTCTTGATAGTTTCCCTTCTAAAAAGTAGCTATATATGTATGTACTAAATTATGTGATTATTGATTAGATATGGCTTGATTTTAAAAGTTGAGCATAGTGGTATACCATGCACCACCTTAAAAAGCACCTTTATCACTTAAATAGGAACATGTGTGTACAATTGCACATTTAAACAAATCATACTTGGTAGCTACATACGTAGTTGTAAGGTGAATAATTGGTAGCTACAAGTATTGCTACCTATACACTAATTAGCATATATGTATATATGTAGTTAATCTAGTTGCTCATTTTGTAGTAGAGTCCAGCACTGCTCCTCCCAGCAGTTCTACTCCCAGCACTGCTCCTCCCAGCAGTTCTACTCCCAGCAGTTCTACTCCCAGCAGTGCTCCTCCCAGCAGTGCTCCTCCCAGCAGTTCTACTCCCAGCAGTTCTACTCCTACTAATGTAACTTCTGATTCTACTACTGCTAGTGGTGGTGCTTCTGCTTTTACAAGCTTATTTTATGTAAGCATCATTTTGCTACTGGTTTTAGTTCCTGCTGCATATGTCTACTATCAAAATCGTGAAAAGGTTTGTCACTGTAATCATGGAAATCATATAGAGGATAACTAGATAGGTTGCTTATTGCATGATCTATAGATAAGTAAACACATCATGACTACAAATAGCTGGATTTGAATTTTTACATCCAAATGGGCAGCCAAGCTATTGGATACTGTATAATGTGGTATTACAATTTCCCAGATCCCACTTAATGCATTGTCACATTCAGTTACATAATTATATAAGCAGCTATTCAATTAACACAAATACGTAATTGTGATAATTAATTGTTGTATTCGATAGCTGATGCCAGCACTTGATGATAGGCATCCGCGAATAAGCATAATAAGTGGCTAAAAGCACCAAGCATAATGCTACCACAATAGGAAGTGTCTGGCTAATTATAAATGTATAAATATCAAAATCAATATACTCTAATAGAAGACTCAGCATACCAAATATAATTAAAGTAATCTAACGTTTATAACAAAAGAATTGTGCCAGTTAATTTATTCCTAAGCACAAGTCTTATACTACGTACGTAGGTAAAAATAAAAGCATAATAGGCCAATCTCTACTTGATGATCATGAAAGATTTGTTTCAAGATGGTGAGTGAACGTGATAAATGCATTCTTAAAAGATGTATCTTCTGTTGCAAGTATGGCTGATGTCTTATTCCCTGAAAAGGCTGAAATGCCAAAAGTAGAACATCGGTATTCCAAAAAATAAGTTCCTTGAAAAACAACCTCAGAAGCAAAAAACCAATTTCAACTCTATTGTGCAACACTAACAATGCTACAGTATATCTTCATCCAGAGTAGTCAATTTGGCCTGCTAATGAATTTTAAATACGATTATCTGTACAAACTAACTTGCGAGCTAGCCGCTTATTGGTATTATGATTTATAAGTACAGGCTGTGTATTACATCCAGTGCTTATAATATAAATGGTTAGTAGCACATTGGTATGGCTACGAGCAACTAGTCCTTTCATTAGATTATAGTCTTTCAACAGTAAAGGTGTTTTGCTTAGTACCATGATGGAACATGTCTGTTACCATATAATGGGTTACATTTGAAGCAGAAAGTTTCGTAGAACAATTAAATCCAAAGGTTTTGTTTTTGTAATAATCCATTTACCAACAACAATCTGCACACGTATGATAAATTTTTGTAGAAGTCATAAATTTGAAAGTAAGTTTCCTTTGAATATAGTGGTATAAAGAGTGTAGCACACGTGTAGTTTAATATTTCATCTTGCAGTTATCTAGCTATGTTTTGGTGATAGATTTGTAGACATTTGAGGGGACAGAGAGGTGGTAGAAGTGGTAATGTAAAATACCGTCTGTTGCCTAATTCAGTTGGAGAAGCATTAAGAAGTAGCCACAATGATTAACTATCTAATATTTCAAGACATGTTTGATTATAATTGTACTGTACGCATATTTTTAAAATTCAAATTCATTACATTCATTCTCTGAATATGTCCCAACTAAATAAATTGAATTCTACATAGTCCTGTTTCAGTTTGTAGTAAAACCAGATTGCATTCTAATGTAGTAGTCATGCCTGCACATTGGAGGTTATATGCAGCTTTATAATAGCCTGTGGACACACAGTCAAAATTTTTAAAATATATATCAACCACAGCATGTTCTGTACATGATCTGAATCTTTTATCTAGGCTATATAATATATCACCATGGATACCATAGTGATGCATTTAATAAATACAGGTGTGGTACTTTGACAAAGGCTTTGGAGAAGCTGATCTCCAGGAATACAGAGCATGAAATAAGAACTGAAAAGTGTTTGGACATGTGTCAGCACAAGAAAAAATTTGTTCTGACATTTGCCAAAAATGATCAGACATTGATTATAGTAGAAATATTTACTGTAGCATCATATTTTGGCTCACAGACATTTGTCAGTATTTGTACAGGTCAACTCCAAAAGTGCTCGGATATCCGACTGTTATTTCATGCTCTGGGAATATTTTTACCAAAATCATTAATAGCTAGGAGTTTCACATGATCATGAATGGCAGAAACCATGCTACAGTCACATAGGACATTGTAGCTACTGAGTTACTGTATAATATGTGACTGGCTCTGTGAAAACCCTCCATGTTCGTGTATTTTACATATAGCCTCACAAAAATAGCTGTAAAATCCTGATAGTTGCATCAAATTTTACATGCTTTATATTAAAACGTAGCTGGATAATTTGTCAACAATTATGCAAATTTCTACAACATTACAAGAAATGGTTAAAGAGTTATGACATATTAAAGTTCTAAAAATGGGTCAAAATTTGCATGAGAACGTGGAGGGTTTTCACAGAGCTGGTCACATATAGCTAATCAGCTACTAGCTGTAGCCTGCACCAAAAAGTGATTTAAACTTCCATGTAGCTATAAATACATCCATGCAGTCATCTGTCTGATAGTCATAAACAGTACCTCCGAATTTTGTAAAGGGTGACTATATATATATACTATAGCTACTTAGTTAGCACGTTCACTTGAATGTGATAATGCATTGTTTGTAAAAAATTATCTGCATTTCAATGAGAAGTTGTAGAATAATAATTGGATTCCAAATTAAGAGAAGGGGCGGAGGAAGCTACTGAAAGTTAAGGACAATTAGCTATTTCTATTGCAAAATTTGGATTCCTTACCTATATTATAGAATGTTTAGGCCCGTGTCAAATATATGTGCATAAGTATAATAGGCTCATAATCTAATTAAATACTTTAATAGAGCACTCGTGAATTAAAAGGCAATGTAGCATATAAGGCTGTGGTAATTATGCTGGAATATTTTAGCATATATAATGCAAAGTAGTACTAGCATTATGCTGACTAAATATTAAGAAAAACCTGTAAGTTAGTGTCACACAAAACAGATCGATATACTCTAATAGAACAGTCAAATATTCTTAGTCTACTCTGATAGAGCAGTTGGGTATTGGAAAATGCAAAAAGTGGTTTTTAAAGAATAATGTATGAACGTTGGAGCATAATGCAGGGAAATTCTGAATAGAATAATGCAAAGAATTCTGAGCATAATCATCTCAGCCCTATAATGTAGGAAATTCCTGGAAATCCCTGAAAGCGTTTTCTGCAAACTTGCAATGAATAGTATGCAAATAGTGGACCGTTATTTACAAAATAATTGTAGTGGACCTTTTATTTAAGAGGGTGGTTCATCTGAACCTGGAGCCCCTCTATCATATGTTCTCAGTCATGAAATTACTGATGTTGATAGTGAGGATGCTATAGTGGTGATAAAATTCACTGAAAATTTGTGGGCTATAGACCTTATTCATTCGGGTGCCCGCAAAGTGTTAATGAGGTATTGCATCATCCCTGTTTTGTAAACTATCGTAATATTTACGGAACTTTTCACCCAGTCACCATTTTGAGTGTAATTGTAATAAACAGGGAAAATCTACTCAGTGAAAAACACTGCTTTACAGTAGAGCCCTGTAAACACAAAATTAATATAGCTAGTACCAGAAAAACTAACTATATAGCAAATTACAGAACACAAATATGCACTAAATGTAACTATTAACTCTAACTACTAAATATGCATTTAAATGGCAATACAAAATTATATATAATGTTCAGAGTGGAGAAATTTGGTGCAATGACTTAAAGACCTGCACAGTAGTGTGAAACCTTCTACGTTCATTTAATGTAGTGGAATATCTTGCAGACTTGCATACAATGATGATGGTATAGCTTTCTAAGAAATTTAGAATGAATTCATTCCAGTAGTTTACCCTGGCTAACAGTAGTTGAACACCAAACAACATCACAGTAGTCATACAACGGCATCACAAATGCAGATTATAATTGGCAAAGTATATAGCAGATGACAAATAGCCAAGTCTATGAAATGAAGCCAACTTAGATCTGACCTTTAATAACACATTGTCTATGACTCTATATGCCTGGACCAGGACAATGTTGAATCTATAACAGATCCAGGTATCGTACAGAATAGCTATACCCGAGATAATGGAGTACCACCAATTGAAACGGTTATGGATTTATTAACAATTCTCTGCCGGCTGCCTATAAGCATACAACTGGACTTAGCAACGTTTAAACATAAACGATTACTCTGAAGCCAGACAACAAGTCATGTTGAATGCAGGATTCCACTGAACTTAAAATCAGAATGGCTACAATGTAGTTCTGCATCATCAGCGTACAAATTCAAATAATAACTGCAAGTCATTAATATATTATAGAGAAAAAGTAAAGGACCTAGGATAGATCCTTGTGGTACACCAACTGAAACTTCACCCCAGTTAGACAACTTATTATTTAATAAGACTCTTTGTTTATGGAAAGATAAATAATCTGATATGAGGTACCCTGGAATCCATAAAATATCAGCTTGGAATGCAAAATTGCATGATCCACAGTATCAAAAGCCTTAGTTAGATCCAGATACACAACACCAGTATAGCTTAGCTGTTGTATAGTCACACCAGATGGATCTGGTGCAACAAAAATTTTGAGTTGAATAGCCGGAACAAAAACCAGACTGATGAATGGTTAAAAGATCATGGCTAGCAAGATGCGACATAATCTGATTGTACATATCTAACCCCTCTCCATATCTTAGACAAAGCTGGCAATACAGGACTGTGATATTGGCCAAAAATTAAACAAACTAGTACACTGCTTATGCTTACTCTTTAAAACAGGTGTCACCCGGTGTCACTGTAGCCTCTTTCCACTGAACGGGAACAGAAGAAGTCTGGATACATTTGTTTATCAAAACAGTAATCCATATAATTATAGCTAAGGTGCATGAAGCTTGAATAAACCTAGCAGAAACTTCTAATTCATCAGCACCAACTGGTAGAAGTGGTAAATGTTCGTAGTTTGCTCGATGATTCAAGTGTTTAAAAGATTGTATAAACTATTGGTAAGTATTATTTTAGTTAAATAATTCGGGAAGGCGGATTTCTGACATCTTTAGTATCCGGAGATTTTAGATTATGATGCAACGGAAGATTACTAAATTGCGATGATGCAATGTATCATTAACATTTGCGGGCACTGCATCTAACCGCAATACAATTTTTCCTGAAAGAGTCTACTCGACTAAGAGTTTACTTGACTCGAGCTCAACTTGACTACACTATTGTAAAACGTGTTGTTCATTTTTTTACTAAACTAATAAAAATATTTTAATTTTTTGCACATTATAACATTATGACTTTTGAATAATAAATTTTATCGAGCGCGTAAAAGTAAACTGCAGTATCACGTGACTTAAATATCGCAAAGAATGTATTGGCTGTTTTTGCTGGTTGGCCTGCTATATAGGCATACTGTCACTGCTAACGAGCAACCAAGTGAACTCAATGAACTGAAAGGTACGGAGACTATTTTTTGTTATTACTGGACAGTTAATAGTCTCGCGTAGCCAGATCGTGATGTTGAAAAAGGAAAAAATCGGTATGGCTACGCGAGACTAGACAGTCAGGTGACCTGATGTGTTGTTGTTGTTGTTGTTGTGTTTCCGTCGTGTTGTTGGGTGGTCTATTAAAACCGAAATTAAAAAAATGAAGTACCAACTACATTCTACGTACATGTCTAGCTCTGAAGTACTTATTTGATACGAGTCGCTTATGCCGTCGTGATTTAATACCATACAGTAAGTCAGTTATAAATGGGTCACAGTTCAGGCCATAACATTTACCCCAAGTGATCGGATACTGATACAAGTCAACCCCCAATACATACACAATGTGTACATTATGGTGACCTCAAGTGTGACACAGCTACAGTAGAAGAGACAGTTTGTTGCTTGGTTTGTTGAAAAGTTTATGAAATATAAGACTGGTGAGACCTCAGGATCCCAAAGGTCCTTAACCAAAATTCATCCTGTCAGCTAGCGCTATTACTTAAAAAATCAACTGCGCAAAACTATTAGAACACAGTAATGTTTTAAAATATATATGGCTACATACAAACCACTTTTAGAATTTTGGCACTCTGCTTTATCTCTAGTCACCATACATCATTTGATTGATAAATAATTTGATTGATAAAAATCAGAGAAAAATTCTAGGTGTGAGATTTAAGGAACTGGTTGTGTGAGCATGAGATTGAAGCGGAGAGAGTTGGAGCCTCTAGCAACCATCTGAACATGCAGTGTCATGATCCACATCTCGAGAGATCCACCTCTATATTCAGACCCCCTCTCAGAAAATCTTGGGTCAGCTGCCCCTGCTTATATTCTTATGATCCCCACAACTTAGTAGATTACTCATGGGATAATTCCTGGATTCATTAAAAACATGAAGGGGTGATACAACTCCTTATTATTATGTGATTTAAAAGTTGTGACCTGTTTCATGACTTGGGGTTGTTTGGTTTTTGGGAAATCTATAAACTTGAACATGGAAACAGAATAAACAAAACTCATTTCTCTCAACATAACACTTTTAGCTAAACAAAACCCAAGACATGACTACTATAAGTTAATTATATTATGTATGTCAGGAAAGCTGACAAATGATGACTAGTGCTGGCTTGGCTTCCAAAAGAGGAACCATGCTAGCAATATATACTTTTCAGCAGATAAATCTCAAACAAAGAAAGTTTGAAATTGATTTCTCTCTTGATACATCGATGACATGGCCGGATTTAAATGAAAAAAATATGTGAATTTGGTTCCAAAACCTCAAAGATATGACTGAATTTTTAATACTGCATGGCCAATTCAGCAAGTTAACTTGACTGATCGGCTTTAACTGAAGGGTTATAAAACAGGTCAACAGAAAATTGATCGGTTTAAAACGGGTCAATAACAACTAAAATTTAGTCAGCTGCTGTGCCGTTTGAATCAGGTTGACCGGTTTTGAAATGATTTGAAACAGGCGGTGTTTTTGGCAGTGCAAAATGTATTGCATTATCTATAAGGTACTGAACCATCTCAACATCAACAGACAGGTGATTGAAAATCAATAGTGAGGTGACTTACATAGCAGTATGCAGTTTAGCATATAGGCTCATACTGTGATTATACTTCGGTTTCCATACCAACATGTAATGGCCATTTTCCATTACTGACAGCAAGTTTCATTGTAAAAAATTAATATAGCTAACAAACTTGACACCTCGGCTTTTTTCTTGCTGACAGTGAGTACATTGTATCTTACATGATCTCATTTCGATGATGGCTGGTAATCTATCAGGCGAGATCAACATGAATACGTAAATTGCTTCAGGAGATGCTGCAGCAGATGGCTAAGCTGTAAGAGAAGGTGGACGCAATTCAGAGGAATCCACAGACGGAGCCAAGACATGAATCTGATGAGGAGGCGGAGGATGGTACTGGAGGTTTAATCCAATTAACAGAGATAACAAAAACCTTTTTGGAGGCTGCGTTTTTGAGGTACCATGACAAACACGGATTGCAGAAAGTGAATCAAAAAGATAGGGGTACCCGATTGCAACCAAGTCTGCTGCCCCAAGCTAGATGGGTTATTGAAGGTGGTTCTGCCCAAGGACACCATAAAGGTGGATGGGAATCTGTCGCGTCTTCAGCAGTTTGAACGCAGTGGCTCCCCTCGCGACTTTACTGGAGAACGGGGAATTCATGCCAGAAAGGCAGTATCAGCCACCCAAACAACCTTGTATTTGATGGGGAATGCACGTCAACAGATTTCACAGAAAAAGGCGATACTTAAGCTAAACCTGTCATTGAAATTTATGGCGGAGGACAACAAAAGTTTTATTTCGTCGGTCCCAATGTTGTCTGGGAAAGAATTTGCCAGGCAAGCTACTACTGCAGTAGAGCAAGTAAAGGCGATGAAGAAACTGAATATCCCTCAAGAGAGGAAGAGTTTTTCCAGATACCACCTCCAAACTTATCAAAGCGGCCGCAGGGGGTGGAGCCAAGAGTGGCATGCAAGATACCAACCCTAGAGAGGAAGCAGCCAGAGAGGCCATACCTATAAAATATGTGGTTATTTCTCCTTTTTTATTTTTAGCATTTGGAATATTCGTTTTAGCCCTAACCAAATTAATGTTGGTCAGTCGAAGTGTTAGTACTGCTTGTGAAAGGATTCATAAAATTATGGAGACTATCGTTTTTATTGCTAGAAAGTAGATGATCATGGATTACATATTGAAGTTCCTTGTTGTAGCATTTCCTGAGTTGTGAACTTGAACATGTATGAAAATATTATAGGCTATACCGGGGCATAGGAAGGTGAAAAGGTGTAGGGGTTATGCATATTAATTGCCTTTAGGGACCGGCCTTATTACCGTATATTGGGAATCATCCGTGGAAGAAAAAGTTCATGAATTTCGTGAATCTAGAAGGGATCTGTGAATATTTTCTTGTACAATTTTTCTCCTGCATGGACTGCGATTTAAAAGTGATTTTATCTTTCTTGTGGATTATCCATAACTAAACGCTAACGCTATAACAATAATGTTGTTGTCAGCTGCTCGTGAGTAGCTAACTGCATGAGCTACGTAGCACTGCGCCCGAGCAGTTACTTACTCCACCCATAGATACCTCACCTTATACTGGTAGCAAACACTGTACGGAGAGATGGAAGCTTGTGAGGAACGCATGAAATGGCTTATAATAGACTCTATTACTCATATCTTTTTGGAACATAGCTGATAACAGGGACCAGGACCCACATGTCTTGATATATTCTGGCAAAAAACCCCAGCACATAGCGCAGGGGTCTGGTCTGTTACGCACACAGTACTTGTGAAGCTACCACTATAGTGCATCAATCAAATCACAGTATTTCAAATTGCACCAATCAAGTTGAAGAATTCTAGCATATTTTATTTACGTCACGTAATATTCATGTACATTAGTTTCATTCCAGCCACACAAGTACTGTATGCGTAACAGACCAGACCCCTGCACTACATGCTGGGGGCTGGCTCGCCAGACTAGCCTTGATACACGTCAAAACCACGTTGGTAGCTAGCTATATACACATGAACTAGCTATGACCTGGCAACTTTAGTCATTGCAACAAACGCCACACCAAAATACTTTGCAGGTGTGTTACATCGATAATCAAGATTTTATAAAAATAATACAGCAAACCCGATAAAAATTTTCTGAGATTGGCTGAATCATGAATGTTTTCTTGTGAACTATGCCAAAGAAGGTGATTCGCAAAACTTTTCTTCCATGAATGATTCCCAATATACAGTATGTCTCTATTACATGTACCTATTATACTCAATATTAAAAGTTATGGACTGTTATTGGGACGAGCCTGAGTGAGCCCCACCAAATGTTACAGCGATTTCAAATTAACGTATTCCAACATCAGCATATGTACGGTTGTCACTCCAATGTAAGCACTATGCAAAATGGAATAAAATGTGTAATGTAATCGCTATGCTAGAGTTATAACACAAACTATCATGATTTTTGCAACAGCGATCTGAAAGAAGGTGATATAGACACATGATATTAAGACAACAAGAGACTGAAGAACAATGGCAGCAAAGGTTACACAGAAGAAGTGAAACCGAAAGAAACCATGACTACAACAAAATGAAGAACAATTGTGGAGGAGAGAGAACGTGTCCTTAGAAAACAGAGCGCCTCCCTAATAATTATGGACAAATAATAATACTGTATATTAGCCGTTCTTTCACCATATATACAACTATACATGTCTTGATTCATGAAGGCTCGCCCCACGATGTTGTAACATCTGTCTAGTAGAGTGTATTCACAATAAACCACCAAGGAATGACTGTTCTATTAGAGTATACCGACCTTTTGGTATTAATGGCAGGTGCCTAATTGTATTGGACTCAATGGACTGACAGGCTTGTTGGAAGACTTATTAATTTATTTACCATTGCCTGCTGTAAAGTAGGGGCCCCTGTTCCTACACCCTGGGCTGGGTTCGAATTTGAAGTTTAACCGAACATTCTTGAACAAATATTGAACAAAAATATACGCTAAAAATCACACACACGTGCACACACACACACACACAAACACACACACAAGTGATGTTAAGAAAGCAGTAAACTATAACCAAGTAGGGCATGGGGCTAACCCTATATAGTGTACCACTGGTCTAATTATTATACATAAAGAATTCTACATGGGAGGATCAAAGCCAAAAACACTGCTACATTGTTCATATAGCACCGCAAGGTGTGAACAGTGCTATATCAGGCATTAGAATGGGAAATGTGTAATATACCTCTTGTTTTTGCCGTTTATACTGATGGATAAGGTAGTATACAGTGGGAAACACCGATAGTAAAGCCGTTCTGCTGAAAGATTGGCAAAAGCGGGATGTTTCATGGTGGCATGCAAATTTGTAAAGGTTATTCTCTATAACAGTTTGCCTCTATATTAGCCATCTCGGCCTCGTTGCCTTGTGCATTATTTTTTGTATAGCACTTGCGGTAGTGCTTTAACCTATACATAAGTGCTAGTAAATGATGAACCCTAGATTAGCGCAATACGGTTTAGTCTTACAATTAATATTTTAAATTTTAATTGTTGAGGTGCACATATTAAAATGTGACTTTAAAATGAACCACTTTGGCTTGGACAGAGTTTTCCCCAGTAGAGTGTGGTAAAACTGTCTCTTTACTATCAACATCAAAGCATATTTATCATTTTTAACCACTTCGAAGACATTTTGAGAAAGTAATGCAGTGCTGCACCGCTCTTTAGGGAAACCCCTGCTTGGAGTAAAAATAGACACTTTTATACATAGGTGACATTAATATGATCATATTATTTTTATTGAACTACGTACGTATTAATGTAATTTGGTTGCATTATTTTGACAGCAGGTTTTTTCCTACTATAATATCATATTCGATACATTGTGAAAAGAACTTTTTATTGTTTACAGAAAGAATAGACGAATTAGAGAAAATGCTGTATAAGGTACTTGCAGTCACAGGACACAATGACATTTGCTCATTGAATAGTGATGCTGATTGCTTAAATGGAGATATTAACTGCACCTCTATTGATTTGCTTGCTAAAGAATCAGAATGTCGTGTGTGTGTGAAAGGCACTTGGATATCTTTCAATCCATGCATGGTTGATCATGAGACCAATGAAGTTGTAATAGATGATAAAGATAAAGGCATTTACATTGAGATTGATAAAAGTGGTGCCACAGTGGGAAACATCACTAATGACACAGTTGCATTTAAGGTTCCAACATTAGAATGTAACTGTGTATGGTCAAAGTACAAGTTTACACGAATTAAAAATGATTCAAATCTTACAGTGGATGGACAAAATCAATTTTTATTTTGTGAACATGAGGAATCACAACATTATTACTGCCTAAGAGAAGGTACAGAGAAGGATGCTGCTTGTTATGAAAGGGAGGGGATTTGTACAGTAAAAAATCAGAAGATGACTTGTATCACAAAAAAGCATGGATCGAACACTACTGAATCATACCTTGCCATGAATAAAAATTGTGGAAAAATAAAGGAACTATCAGAATGTAATATCACAGTTTCCATTAATGATGAACACATAGATATTAGTAATAATAAATGGGATGACGGTAATGCTGATGTTAGTTGTACTAATACAAACCCACCGTGTATTGTGCCTGTTAGTAATTTGTGTACAAAAGCAAATAGTATTAATGATTGTAAGAATAAGCCTGCCACTAATTCTGATAGCGATGAGATTGATGAGATTGATGATGATGATGATGATGATGATGATGATAGTCCAAACTATACTTCAATACTTATCATAATCATTGCTATCCTTTTGCTGCTGTTCGTATCATATTATGGATATCAGAACCAGTGGCATCAGAAGGTTAGTATACCAATACAATTAACTACATAGCTGCTACACATGTACATAATTGTAAGTGTATATTATATCATTTGTAATCATTTTCCTGAAACAGTACTTGAAATCCTTAACATGTGGACTTGATTGAATATATAGTAGCTGCATTGTTGTTGACGTGTGTTATCCTTCAGATTAGCAGTTGTGTGAATGGTACAGGAGGTGAATCTCAGTCAAGGCCGGTTCCTAGTAATAGAAGAGGGAGAATGAAAGGAAAGTATGCACCTCTTCCCAGATCAATGGAAGAAAATATTCCTCGCCATGATGACTGAAGAAACTGCAACAGTTACTAAAAATTGACAATACATTTGGCACATTATATTTCAGTTTTTGTAATAGCTACTACGGCTAATTACTTGATTTATTTGCTTGCTATGCAACTGTACTTACAGCAGAGTTGATAATTCATTATTTACGTACACAGTTCACATAACATAAGTAGTTGGTATGGCAACACCGGATATTACTCCGTTTCGCTGTGCGAATCATTATAGGAGTGGTCCTCTCAATGGCTTCGCAACAGGATAAGACCAACGGTAATCACATCTCATTGTTAATGTAATGATTGAGTAGTTGTTTTACATTCCAAGGTGATCATACAGTTACGTGCTAGTTGATGGTATACTCATGTTTACCGATAGATATCAAATTTACCACTTTATCGCTTAACCAAGTGAACGTATAAGTTATTCATAGGCACCAGCTTTAGTACTTAATGTTAGTTACACTTCAGCGCTGTTAGTATTCTTTGATTCTATATGATGCCCGCTTAGTGGCCGTAGCTGAAATCATAAAAACCGAATTATTATGATAAGATCCTCTTATAATTTTGTTGACTTTGATACGATATTCTTCATAGGGCCGCTCGGTTTAGGCAACACTGATAATACTTCTCCGAGAAAGAAGTCTATAGACGCAGGCATCACTCATTCTTCAATTAACACCGTGAAATCAGATGTGAGCAGTATTTTCGCCAGCAGTAGCAGTGACGGAGACAACGAGATGAGTAGTTCAAGCGACGCTGTCGTCATGCGTCGCCACACGGCAGCTTACCAGTCGAAGAATAGCACTTCGCGGTTAAGCAAAATCCCTGTGCCCGGGGCGGCGGGAGCGTCCAAGAGAGATGGGCTTCGCAGGGTCAACTCGATGGGAGGTAGCAGTCGCTCAGCGCCTTCTTCTGGACATTCAACGCCCGTGCCACCAGAACCAAGACCAGAACAAAACAAGGTTGTGTATAGAAGTAAAGCTGGGAGACTGGCAGTTAGTAATAATGAAGATGCCACTAAGCATAGGTTATCCCTTAATGAACAGACATTCAGGAGTTTACCATCTTCAGCTAATACATCACCGTCTAACAAACGACGGAATATATCACTTTCTTCAGCATCTGCAAATTCCCTGACAGTTGCAGCAGGGACAACAAAAGGACATCAAGCTTTACCAAGCAAGAAGACATTAAACAGTCATCCTCCATTAACCAAGACAAGCTCTGCCTCTACTCCTGAGGAGATAAGAAAAGCTAAGGAGAGGGAAAAATTGCTCACACGTTCAACCAAGCCCTCCGGAAATAAGCAAAAAACTGGTACATCAAAAAGCATTCCATCTTCAAGATCTCACAGTCAATGTAGCTCAAGATCGGAGAGTCCAATTGAACAAAATACATACACAAGTGGTTCACGTAGATCAACAATGCCCAGTAAAACGACGCCAAAGCAGGTAACAAAGGAAACAAACGCTCTGGCAAAACTTGCATCAAGAATCACCCAATGGGCCCAGAGGACTCAAAATGAGCCGGAGCTAAAACCAACCATCAAGTCACAGCAAACAAAAAAGCCATCAGCTAAATCATACCGAGACATTCCTGCTAGAAGGACGCCATCACCTTACGACAGAACAGTTACTCCTCCAGTGAGAAAATCATCATTTAAACTTAAAGGTAGCAGAGGTAGTGTTGGATCAACTGGTTCTGTCAGTCCAATTGAATCCCAATTAATGCCTACCGGTGACATAACCATTAGTAATCATTCAGGCAAAGAAGGGGAAAGTCCATTTTCCGATGCAGAAACTCCGTTAGTGCCAACCAGTCCTTTGACGGTAACAACTGCAGCTGCAGGAGGTATTGTTGATTCTGGTAGCCTTGAATCTAGTGCCTATATGGAATCAAGCGGTAGTAGTTATGGCAGCAATACTGCTACCCCGACAACAGTTATTAAAAAGACTCCTAGGGATGCTAGTCGGCGTTCACCGTACCACGTCAGGGCTGCCGCCAGCTCCAGTAAGACAGCGGGGGAGTTGGATCAGCTGATAGGGGAGTTGAACCTTGAGGAGATTGAAGGAGCTGTTTCTATCGAGGCAGATGAGTACAGACGCATGGCTCAGGAAGTTAAGGCTCTCAAGACGGTATTGTTGAAGCTGAAGAGAGAACTACAAGCTGATGTAAGCTACTGATAATCTTGTACATAACAATGTATACTAGAATTAGAATATACAAAGAACTTAATGGTTTTTGGACGCTTTCCGATTTTAGCCCCATTTTACATAAAAAAGAAGTTTTTGTATGTAGTACTGTATCTTCATAACAAAGTGTTGTCTTTTTACAGCATCAAGGCATTGGTTCTGTGTCCAGCGCAGCAAAGGGGAAAGTGGTTAGTTACATGTTGACCTCAGTTTGGCTTCTGAAGCCTTCACACTGCTCATGTGGCAATCTGTGAATTTGTACTGGTCTGCATTCCTTGTACAAACTTCTACAGCTGCTGGGAGCCCATAATGACAATAATAAAATGTGCTTGTTTAACTGAAGCCTTACAACAGCCACCCTCAACTATGCATTAGTTGATGTTGTTGATTGGTGTTGATACACTAAATGTACACTTGTTGAATTACCTTAGTAACCATATTTGGGTTGTTGTTAATACATGTGCCATGCCAATATTAATTAGTGATGCAATGCATGCATATTTTGATTGTAGATGAAGGCAAGGCGGCTATCACCTTCACCACCAGATTTGACTGTAAAGGTTGAACAAGTTACACAGGTGTGATGGTATTGTGTGTGTGTGCATTTGTGCATCATGCGTGTAAGTGTGTGCGTGTGTGCGTTTGTGATGTATAATTTTAGGGCTGAGTGTTACTGAAAAATATCCCATCGCAATAATGGAGACACAATTATGAATATTATCACATGTTGGGTTATGATTAAAAGCAAAGGAGCATTCATTTGTCCTTTAGGTTACTATTTCATCAATTTTTATATCAGTCAAAATGGCAACTATGCACCTATAAAATTACTATTCAAATAGTGAGAGTCTACTATGAATAGTTCATCGAGTCATAATAATCACTCAGATCTATATAGTAATATGTATTGTGCGTATTGTGTATTAGCTAGTGATATGATATAATAATTATATCATATATCATGATTTACAGTGTGATATGATATAAAATTTTGGAGTTTTACAAAAGTTTTGTGATTAGTTTCGTGATACAAATGGTTGTTTTATTGTGATAGTATATGCTTACCAAATGTCTTTATACACTGGCATGTTGAAGGAGTTATGGAAAGCCTTACAACCAGCATGGCTTTCCTGGTTATTTCATTGTCTCCGTTGTGATTTTGTTTCAGCTGAAACCATTTTCAGGATAACCAACACACTTCAGTTAATGCATTCCATCAGTACACAGAATCCATTGAGAGGCTAAACTGCTTAATTGTTACATTGTGAATGACTGTTGTCATATTGAGTATTGAATGACTGTCATGGGTGATCCTTGATACACTTAGTGCTATTGTTGTAGTTATTGGCTTACAGTGTAATATGATACTTAAAATTTATCTGTAAAAACCTAAAATGCGCTGCATTCTATGGGTGCAAATTTTTGAATACTTACATCACATGATATTTAATGACTGATTCTCAAAGTTACTAGCAGTTTATGTTATTATGTTATTATCAGAGAAGGATAAATGTTGATGGTTCTATGTGAAAAATTATTATACTGCATTGCCTTTTAAGCTTCATATTGTGTTTAATGATTAGATGTATCGTTATGATGTTCCGATTAACCGATATTGATTTTCTAACATTGGCCGATACTAATAACCGATCCGATATCAACATAGCTTTCAGATCTGCTAACAACAGACATCATTATGCTATGAAACTGTCATTAAACATGTCTGAGCATAGCATCCTTAATTATCGATCATTGTCTGCTGTTCAGGTTTCTCCCATAGAATTCTAAATACTGAAATTTAGTGAATTATTTTTGAAACCTTGAATGTACAACGTACGTATGGTATAGCCCCACAAGGTAACGTGTGCATCGAGGGCTCGCATGTCACACGCTAGTTGTGCATGAGTTTCACGTGAGTATTGTAGCTACATGGGTTGCTACTTCTGCTATTATTATTATTATAACAATGACCGAGGAGATGGCATTGTGTGTGAGCTAGTCTCCCAAGATTTGACAGGGTGCCGCCCACTTTTAGCATGTGTGAAACTATCACAGTTGCCAAAGTATTGTACGTGCTCTGTGAAGGAGGATTGATAGCTTGAGCTTCCACAAAGCAACAATGACATCATGGCTAAGCGGGGACCACCTACTTGTTAATTTAAGCACAAGGGGAGCACATACTTGTAGTGAGGAATGCTGCGTGTGCGTAATTGATGTTGCAAGTACCAATTAATGTAATGGTGAATTTGGTGATACGTACTTTTTCCCATTCAAACATCGGTTGTGCATTGAATAGAGTGCAAATCGTAAAACTAGAAGATTTTGCTGAGTTCCCCACCACTTACTAGCTGCTATATAGAGTACTGGAACTCCTTAAATTTCATTCCTTGTGTACTTCACTGTAACTAATGGGCTGACTATGTTAATAGAACATGTCAAGGTATTGAGCTAATTTGTATGGCATGCAAGAGTGGGTATCAATTTGTTTGGCTGGACCACTCCAAGTTACCTTGTATTGACTGGCAGCACAGACTTTAAAATGTGTTCTCGTGTAAATACATGTGCAACTGCTGTTGGTTAGTATGTAGTTGGAAAACACACTGCACAAAGCAAACATAACTTGAATACAGCATGTATATACTTTGTAAAATTGACATACTGTATACACTGTAGTTGGGAATTTTTGTGGGACGATATTTCCGTGAATTTCACAAGCAAAGTATCTTTTGTGAGAATACGATTGTGAATATTTCGTGAATATACATTCCAGATACTGTAACCAGCCTGGGTCTGTGAATCGTAAACGCAAAAATCCTATTTTGAAGGTTTTTGTAGGAATTTTGTCCCACAAAACTTTCGGACTATACGGTAACATCAGTGTACATGTACATGTGATCGGGCTAGCAAATGGATTATGTGGCACACTAATCATAAAATGGTATATAAGTATAGAAACACAGGGAGTGTTGCTGGAAGGTGATATCTGTCCTATACATGTACTGCTGATGGCATATATGTATAAGAAATATGAACTGTCGTTTTCTATTTAATGCTCACTCGATATTTTTTACTTTGTGATTTACATTGGTATAGGAAAAAGTTCAACTTGGCAACAAGCTTGAGAAGACAAAGAAAGAATTATTAGCTCGTGATAGTAAAATTGAAGAGTTAGAGAAACAATTAAGGAATCAACAAGATGATAATAAACAGTTGAAAGATAAACTCTCGTCACTGGAGAAACACAGGGAATACTTGCTGGACAAGGTAGAACGATTGCACGCCGATAAACACAAATTGGAAGACAGATTATCTGTAGTAGAAAGTAATCAAGTGAGTTTTTAAACACAAGATACTCCATTATTATTGTACGTATACGCACAAATTTCAAATATCACAAGCTATAACCTTTCTCTTTGTTTTTTATTTAAAACTGCAGTACATGATCTCTGAATTAGATTACAAAATTATAAGCAATTGGATGTCAATCTCGTATGCATGGTGTGTGGTTAATCAAAGATATGATTTGCTGTATGCACAGTTGAGCGTGTGATGCGATCACATGCTAATAATTTGTATTTGATAATCGTGACAAACAAAACTTCACTATTGGCTATAGTCATTATTTTCCGACACAATAATTTAACTATCAAACGCTAAACAATGAAACTGTCAACCATAATCCTGTGATGTAGTGCACATGTTCTATGTCTTACATTTTGTATATGGAGAATCTGCTGACGTAAGGAGGGTCTTGTGTTGTTTTATCACAATATATACACAGTACATATTGTTACCAGACTGTTGCAAACTTTTACTAAACCATTATTTGAAACTAACAAATATGTAACAGAATGTTTAGATTCCTCATAGGTCTGGTAACAATACCCCCCGTCATTCCAGTTTTGCTATAATATGTGTTTATGTACTGGTACTTGACATGTGCTATTCAGTGTTTAATGTAGCAATATAACGTATACTGGCTGGCGTTAGTGGTATTTGTGATAATGGATCAGCAAAATTGTAGTTTTTAAAAATGCTATATAAAGAACTACACATATTACATACATAATCAAGCGTAGTGCCGTGATCAGAAAGCTCAATTGATGAGTAGGGGCCTGCACGTGCAATAAACAATTTTCTTTGACGAATGATATAAAAGTAGTCTATTTAATGGGCTCATTTTTTGATTACAAAACAAATTTTGGCACACTGCATGGTGCACCTGTGTCGGAAAATCTGGTGATCAGTTAAAACTCTTCCACAGAGCCCTTGACAATATATCTCTTATTCAGGTGAAACTCCCAAAATTGTGCTTACCTTGATATGAGTGCATGGTGGTGAATTTTATGTAGAAGTGGAAGCCATTGCCACTACTTGGCTTTGTTGGAGACTTTGCACAACAAACAAGTACAAAATTGTGCCTGAAAAATACACACATAATTTATGAACTATGAGATGTTTTGGTTTTACATGACATGTATACACTCAAGAGTATTGGTATATGTGTTTAAGAATATTTAAGAATATTATATAAGTGTTTAAGAGTACTGTATAACATGTTTACATTGTTCTCTATGTACGCAGGATTTTGTGGACACACTATCTGATCTAGAGATTAGTGATGATGATGTTATGGACCAACAGAAACATCTTCATGCTGAATCTTATGATGTTGTAAGTGAACCATAATGTAGCGGTGTAGTCATGGTTACATTGTAGTCATGGCTACGTTATTGTCATGGTTACATTGTAGTCATGGCTACATTGTAGTCATGGCTACATCATTGTCATGATTATGCTGTGGTCATAGTATATAGTATGAGTATGATACATGGGGGATGATGCTTTCTTAGTATCTTTGTTTCATCACAACATTACCGTATGTCGTGTTTATACATATAAGCTACATGTACATGAACATGAATAACAAAAAGATAAAGTTTTATTTGAGAATAGTGTTTTAAAGGAGTTTCCTGATCCTTTTATTAAAAAGTAGACCACCAATGGCTTCTCCCATTAAATATGTACAGTAACTTTGTCTTACCCATTTAGATGTTGCTGTTGGATATTGCTCAGTTAAATGCTGAGAAATGGCCAACTGTTTTATTTTAAACTATCTGTAGAATAGCCCACAAGTAGATTAACATATACTGTATGAATACATTATCAGCTTATGCGGAAAGCGTGCATGCACACTATCACTGCTGTTTAGCTAGTTATCACCCAAAATGATTATACACAAGAGTATACATGCACCTCCAGAGCCTGAAATTAGCTGGAAAAAATGCTAAGACATAGTGTCAGAAGTAAACTGATTTTGATCAGACATCAGACAAAATAGTTTAAAATATGGGAAATACTTTAAAGTCAAAAATTGTCCGGACAAAATGTCCGACCAAATTTCAAAATGTCTGGACATCTGGTACTTTTGGTCAGAAAATGTCCAATGTCTGGCTGTTATTTCAGGCTCTGCACCTCTATGGTGTTAAATATACTAGTTGTTCACATTTCATAGTTTCCTTGTATATGTACGTGCTAATTCTATACCCAGAAGATAATTGCATGCCTTGCTCAAATGAAAATTTGCCTTACATAAATGAAATGCTTCACTGTTGTCCATCTTCTAAAACATCTTATCATGAAGCAATCAACCTGTACAGCATTACTTTAGCTTTCTTAGATGATAAATTTTGTCCATGTCTGCCATTACAATCTGATTGTGATTTGTAATATAAATACTTTCCAGTGTGTTTGAATTTATTGTCATCCAACGCTTCTGTGTAATTTTGAGTGTTTCTAATACATAACTGGTGAGTAAAATGTTGAGGAAGAGCTTAAAACTTCCCAAATCCACCAATTTTTCCCACTCCAAATTTTCCATGTATGGTATTACATGTTTCACTCTACAAACTAGTATTTTTAGGGGCAAACCCACTAATTAGTACGTATGTACTTGCGTTGTGCAATGAATAGTGCATACACTCGCGAGATATGATATCTCAATATGACATCTTGTGTATTTATGCATGTTAAATAACTTAAATGTTTCTACCCAAGTTGGTGTACGCCGTCCTTTGGTTGAGACATGCCTGATTTCTTGAAATTGCTTTTGTCTGTGAAGTGTGTCTGTATGTGTGTGTGGCTATAAATAATTAAAAGCCTTAAGTCTGTCTATAGTAGATTGAATAGTTCCTATATCGCGTGTTAAAATGTACTCAAGTATGTGCATTCATAATATCGTAATAAAGTATTGATTAATTTACTTTTTACAGTGTAAGGTGTCATGTTTTAGTTACCATTTACGGAGTTACATGCTATGCTCCCTTGGCCTTTGGACTCAATGAGCTCTTGGTTGTAGGTTCTGCGTATCATCAAATTTGTTATTTGTGACGGTCTTGACCTGACAAGTAAAGCAAGGAGTGGGTGGGAAAAGGACAGGCAAGTGGAGTGGGGAGGAATTGGTGGGAGGTGGAAAAAACAAAGGAGTGTTTGGAATAAAATAGGCTGCAAGGCATCTATACAACACTACAAGGCCAAGGAGATGTAGCGAAGTGGAACAATTCCAGCCCAGTTGGTGCCTGCCATTGTCTTAATCGTGGCTTAATGGGGTTAGCAAAAATCCAATCTAGAAAGGCAGACCATTTACAGTGATTTACCATTAACCAGGGGGGTAGTGTAAACATGGTATGCTTCATTTAGGAAATATTCTAATAGAGCAATCAGCATAACATATACTGTATGGTGGGTAACTTTGGTAGGGTTAATTTTTGGCGGATTGTTCCTATATAGTCGCATGTTTGACGGGGAAAATTTTGGCAGATCCTGTATAACCGGTTTTTCATAATTATTTATTCATGGATATGCTACAGCATATAAAAATTTGGCGGAGAAAATTTTGTCAGATTAAAGTAAATCAATCCACCATCACCAAAATTACCTGCTATACGGTAATCCTTACCTGATTGTTTTATTAGAATGTATTTTCCATTTTGTTTTGTTAGAGTGTTATGTGTATATTTTATTCTGTACATTGTGGAATTCAGATTACATTTCATTACAGAGTGATGGATGTACTGAAGAGAATTCTGATCCAGAAAGCCAAGCTGCCATGACTGGTAGCCTCCAATAATCATTTAGTATTTTTATGACTTAATACCAGAAATTTTGTATCTTAAATATCATGACAGAAAAGGCGTCTAGTTGGTTTATCACTTTTATTTATGCATTGTACAAATACAGTGTAAATACTGTAAATATAAAATTGTCTTGTATTGGTTGGTACAAGTTAACTTGCAACTTTTGTGAAGTAAAAATGTGTAAATATTTCTTGCATTTCCCAAGACTAACCAAATCAATAAGCAAGGTCAGTTGCTTATAGTTCGAGAGGATCCTGCTCGTTGAGGTGAAAATTAATGCAATATCTCAGCCAAGATATCACAAAGCTGTAAGGGGCGGTCTTCAAGATTATAAAAATACATTACGGGTGATGCCCATTTCCTTAAAGGTTAAAGGACCCATCTTGTTCATACTTGGCTTCTCATGTTCGTCCACTGCTGTCTTCAGCAGCTTAAAGCAAGGGGTCCGCAACAAGCTTGAAATCTCGTAGGTCATTGCTGAAATCTTTCGTGAAATCTTTGATATCTTGAAATCTGAAATCTTTGAAACTTACAAATTTAACCAGATATTTACACGGATATTTTCGGAAATGATCACGTGAGACACTTATAATTTCACATGTGCAAGGCCACAAGTATGGTCACACTAACGAAATCTCATGAAATCTTGAAACCTTACTTGGAATCTTGAAATCTTATTTGGAATCTAAAGATTTCGAAATCTCGTAGGTGATTTTGCTTGGTTGCGGACCCCCGGCTTAAAGCTTTCTGTAGACTCTCGTTGTGATTGCGCAACACACCTTTAAGTGTGTGATGACGTACGGTTAGCTAATCTCCAGTCAATTTTGGTTGAATCAGAAATATTTTGTCTGATGCATACGCGTTACTTTACCATAGATATAGCACGTTTCTTTGCCGCATTAATGGACTTCTCTTCAGATTCGCTTAAGTCGATGGTTGCTATAAAACTATCCATCTTGCTTGCAAGGTTATCACAAAACTCGCTGGGTTCAGGTCCTCTTTTCGTGAACTGAAATTTGTACTTGATCTCATAATCGACACTTTCTTCTCGGCCAGCTACACACAGAGAAGAAGCCATTCCTGATTGGCTAAATACCACGTGCATCACTCAGTATGTTTTATTAGAGTGTTTTGAAAGCTCAAAAGTTCGGTAAAACAAAAATTTTATGTTAACACTACTCGTGTAATATACGTAGCAGACGTTGATATATTCATACTCAGAACCTACTACATTACTTATATTACCTTCCAGAATCCTTCCTTATAGCTATATCAGCTGCAGGTCACATTGCGCTTTATTTGGAGTATTGTGATTTGTGTGAAATATTTTGAAAGGCCACAAGCGACTATCAGGTGTAATGTATGTTTATGCATAGATATTATATACACTTATATCTATGGTTTATGTGTGGTAGCTAGTTGAAACCAATAACTTTAAACGTAATTTTGACTTGAATAATTCTAATAAAATGTATGATTTGTAACTGATCAGGTTCAACAGGCATAAGCTTTAATCTATGAATCATTGCAATCCAAAGCCTTTTTACTAGCATTATAAATGATGCCTAAAATTATATTATAAAGATTAGAAATCAACAACCTGGTATGTATATGTTAAATGTACTGCTATGTAGTTACTGTATGGTGAGGCAAAATAATTATAGCCATGTACGTATATGGAACATCCTGATCTCTGTTGTTTGAAACAAGACACTTCCATGCATCAGCGACGCCTGTATCTTGGATATATACTCAATTTGGAAATCTCAAATCTTGGCTACGCCCCTGGGAGATGGTTGCCATCACTGTAGCTGTAGTGACACCCTGTACAGTGCACTTGAAAGTAGAGTGTCACTACCAGGTACATTCTACTTTTACAGATCACTCGTGAATGCATGTCTAGAAATTGCCCTGTAATACGTAGTCTGCAAAAATTGCTGTATGCTCTATTAGAGTTGTAGGTCTTGCATAAAATCCGGTAGTCTTTTAAGCCCAGGTGTGTAGCAGATGTATCACAAGTGCACCATATATAGGGAGGGGTGGGGGGAGGTAGAAATAAGCATTTCAGTCATTGGGCCTTGGCCAAAAGCAGCAAAATCACTTGCAAACGGATAGCATTACACCGTTATCTGGATTCACCAGTCGGGATTATGCATGGCAGCATGACAGACATGTCGTATGCCCACCCGCACACCTACCCTCGAGATGGGACCATCTGTGGCAAGGGGAACCACCTATGGTGCCATAGATGGTCCGGGTGGACCATCCATGGCAGCCATTAGGGCTTCATTTAAGGGGGACGGGGAGGTGGATCGCTCCCTTGACAAACTCTCGCCCCCCTTAAATTTTAAGCAAAGATTTAAATTAAAATCTCACTCATGATGTCAGCACTTAACACCAGTCAAGTGACTAATCAGCATAATCTATAGAGTGATTATTATTGCTTATGGTGCATTTTGGCAGGTACAGTAGCTGAGAACTGTACCTGAGAATGCATCAGTAACAGTAATAACCTGAGATTACTTCCGATCATTCTCAGGTACCTGAGAATGCACCAGAAGCAATCTGCAGTAGTTGAGAGAGTCTAAAATACAAAAATTTA
Source organism: Spongia lamella (assembly GCA_963930835.1). Classification (NCBI taxonomy): domain Eukaryota; kingdom Metazoa; phylum Porifera; class Demospongiae; order Dictyoceratida; family Spongiidae; genus Spongia; species Spongia lamella. The sequence continues at coordinate 7,792,693 of OZ005751.1, read as the reverse complement.
CATGCCCCCAGACCCTCCTAGATGCTGTGTGCTTACACACACAGATTTTTACACCATAGCCCCCTTACTCTCATAAAGCCTTATTTTGCCCCCTTGAGCCATTTCCTAGATGAAGGCCTGGCCATACTTGATCTGGGGGATCTATGGCAAATAAAGTTGCTACAGATGGTTTGGGGGACCATCGGTGGCATGACAGACCCCTCAGGGTGATGTCTGTCACAAATTTCTACTTTTTGTATTGCTTGTATGTAGCTTGAAAGCATGATAACGGGTACACGTGATTACAGGCTTATGTATGCTTATATTTTAGGTCAACGGTGAAACACACGATCTTGTTGATGTCTACGAACATGATATTGTCAGTGCTAGCCTGCAAGCATGGTGAGTGTACTAATTTAAACTATAGCCGATGCATCATAGCATTTGGCTGATAGGACATGTCCTTAAAGTGTTAGATTGATCCAGGTATAGCTACAGTATAACCATAGTAACCCATGCTAGCAACCCAACACGCTCTTTCTTTAATGTTCACGGTTTTTGGTGTGACTTTAAAAAAATGGCTATTTTACCAAGGAGGAATGAAAATGTGCATCAAGCATGTCTCCTGACAATGGATGCATGGTACCCTAAAAATCCAGATACAAGCATTAATTTAGTGCCAGCTCAACTGTTAGAAACAGTAGCACGTGCTAGGATTTCAAATGGTTGCTGTGCAGGACAAATAATTATACATATAGCTGGATAGCCAAGCATCTCATATTATGATCATGCAGCATGTGTTTCCAAAGGTGCTTCACTAGGCTAGCTACATGCGTACGTATATAAATTAGCTTTAGGGAATTATGCTCAAAATTCTTTGTATTATTTTCCTTAAATCTGTCTGCATTACCATACAACGACAAATTTGACAAATCAGAGTGAATTTGCCAAAGTTAACCAATCAATATCCCAATTATAATGTCAAGCAAGGGAGCAATACTTTTGTTTTTGAGTTGTATAGCTATTTTAGCAGCTTATAACCATATGATTTTTGAGTGGAGCAAATATCAATTGGTTAGGTTACCTTTTATATATCATATCAACCAACATACATACGTATAGACTCCCTACATTAGCATGCTGTGTTGTGCACAACATAGCCTAAGCATAATTGGCTAGATGGCTATTTAATAGAAAGAGCCCCAAATTCTTGTGTATGGGTCTGTCACCCATCAAGTAGATATATCAATTATCTATAGGAACAACAGTAAACTCAATAATTGGCCAGATCATGTTGCCAAAGTTACTTAGAGCATCTGCTTGCAGAGGAATCTCATGCAATCAATGCTTGCATGCCGTTAGATCATATGCTGATCACTTACTCTACTGATTATCCTTGTATATAAGTGACTTAGGTAGCATGATCTGATGAGTTTAGTGTTGATGGTGACTCCTAGATAATTGATAGATGAAAATTGATAGATGAAGATAGGGTCATACATATATGTATATACACAAGAATTTTGAAAGTCAGTTCTTGGTACGTATGTATATATAAAATAGCAAGCTAGCTAATGTGTATTATATATTGCTTACATGCTTGCAATTGCCAGGCTATGTTGTGCATATCACAACCAACATGCAAAGCATGCTATGATGTGTCCTAGGAAATCTTTTAAAATTTAATGCTTGGAAATTGAGTTAATTTTCCAAGAAATCTGTTTTATCTCATTCTATGTAGCTATTCAGTTATATGTTTGACTATACATCTTAATTGACATAAAATATAAAGGTATTCTAATTAATTGATATTTTGTTGTGTACGCATGATGGTGCTAGCATGCATTTCTATAAAGCTGCATACTGCACTGGCACTAGCTATAGCTATATGATGAATTACGTACGTAGCTATACAACATTAATGTATCATTAACTACGGTAGCACTTAATAGTAGGGATCGACATGAAAAAACATGGCATCCAACTTTCACTCGCCTCCGTAACACACCTTACAATATACTTTTCACGAAAAACCGACTAAAATCCGTTCAGTGTAACACTATAACAAAACTGTACTTTCATTAAACTCCGTGAAAAACCTAACAATACGATCTGTAGAGAGATTTAAAAATTTCGAAATCTACCACAGTTTTGTCTGACTGCCTGCCGGCCGCCTGCCATAAGACCCACTAGCACTAGCAGTATGGCTCTGAATTTTTCACACAACAAAGGAAATTGCGTCCGATTTATGAAACTGCTGTTTCACTCAAGATTCATCCACTGCGCCTTAGTGTTTCTTTTCATCCCTCACTATCTTCTTTTTCTTCATTTAGTTTGTAGAAAGGCGAGAAAATTATGAAAGAAGGTGTTGATAAACTTGCACCTTCTGCTTTTACGTCACCAAAACAGCCACTTACACACATGACACAATTAGTAATGCGCCCGCCGTTAAATACTAAATAAAAACACCCTGGGTGTAAAAAAGTGTGAGACCAATCAGAAGCAGCATTGCAACGACCAAAAGCTTTGATATGAGTTGAAGCCAAGAAGTTACTTATCACTTGAATGACATACAATAGTTTATAACATATTTTCACAACTATGATTGGCTTTGTCACTTGGCCACCTTACTAATAATGATGGTGTGAAAAAGTTGGCCAAGTGACAAAGCCAATCATAGTTGTGAAAATATGCTATAAACTATTATTGTATGTCATTCAAGTAGTTAAAAGATTTTTGATAAGTAACTTCTTGGCCTCAACTAATATCACAGTTTTTGGTCACACATACCTATTTGCAATGCTGCTTCTGATTGACCTCACACTTTTTTTATACCCAGGGTGTTTTTGTTTAGCATATCACTACTTTTTTGGAAGTATAAACAGATGATATTACTAGCAAGCAGCAGAGAAGTACTGCATGGGCATAACTTGTACTTGCCTAGCACACAATATTGCAAATTAAATTTGAAGCTTAATTTTGAAAAAACCAGGCCCAAGATTTTTATTTAACTTTCACTACAGAGTGATACATTAATATAGATTGTGTATCTGAAAGTTTATGCAAATCATTTGAAGGGGGTCCAAGTTATGGCAACTATCAACCTGCAGTGTAATAGCCCTTCTCAAATACATTCAAGTGTTTACTTCAGACTGATAATAGTATGACAAATAGAGCATACATAGGAGAAGTACTGATACAAATTTGGCTGAAATCCATGAAGGAATGCGTGAGTTATTAGACAAACAAGTGAATGTATAAAAAGAGGGTTTGAAAAAAACTTCCGGGGTTCATGAAAGCTCCCGCAAGCCTGCGAAAAAAGTGTGCGATGAAAATGAAATAAAGAAAGAAAGAAAAAAAACGACTGCTGCATAAAAATTTTTGTGGTGACAGGAAGGCATTTATAAGGCTGTATCAGAAGAATGGCTGAACCAATTTCTATCAACTTCGGGATATTGATTCTTCAAACAATGAAGGTATGTACTAATTCTCTAGTAAACGGGTGAATCGGGTGGGAAAGGATGGTTCGTCGTGCATAGTCGCACAACGGGCTCCATAAAACTCACAATGGCTGGTACTTAGGAATGGTGGCACCTATTTCCTCCATTCTTGGTTTGTTGATTCTATCTATAGTAAGAATGTTGTGGGTCAGTAATAACTAAGCAATAGCTTTAATGGCGGGTTAGCTAGAGCGTTTGCGAGTTTGAGGGCAGTGCTATGTGTAAATAACTCACTCAGTGGTCGCATTGCTGCACTTCTTCTTGGCCTCGCGACTCACTATTGTGAGTCTTGATGAACAGACGGTGTACTTTATTACATCGGGAACTATAGGTGCTGATATATAACTTAGACAAACATATTTTCGATGTTTTCGAATGTATTTCACTACAATGCAACTGCTCTGCCATGTTAATGCTGTTGTTAACATGCGCCTGTAAAAACAAAGAAGGCAATTACTTTTGCAAGTATGCTATGTATAAAAAGCAAACAAACTAAAAATTAAAATTTTAAAAAGGTGAGTAGGGATCACTCTTGCAATGCTAGCTAAAAATAGTAAGGAAACAAGGGAAAAGATTTTCAAGTAGCATGAGAGAACACTAAAGATTCTAGCATGAGATAATTTATAAAAGTTTAATCCCTACTTTTGGCTCATTTTCAGTAGGTTATTAAGAGTAAGCCAAATGTAGGGACTAAACTTTTATAAATTATCTCATGCTAGAATCTTTAGTGTTCTCTCATGCCACTTGAAAATCTTTTCCCTTGTTTCTTTACTGTTTTTAGCTAGCATTGCAAGAGTGATCCCTACTCACCTTTTTTAAATTTTAAATTTTAGTAGAGTATATATGCTACATAGCTATAGCAATTTTCTTGCTTTATTACAATTAATAGTCTATGCGACATATAGCTAACTATGTAATATATAATTTTTAGGAGCTCCAAGAGAGAAAATCAGTATTTGAGCAAATAAAAATTAATGATAAAGTGGAGTGAAGTACTGCAAATGGAGTATATGTCTAGCGAGGATAGTGATGGAAATGAAAATGAACTTAAAGTCCACCAAATACAAAATGTAAAGAAATTAAAGAATTATTAGATAATGAAAAATAGAAGAACATGACAATCCAAAAGGCAGGCAAAGAAAAAGGTTTCTGAACTGAGGAACATCATCGAGACAGCAACCATCGTCTGGGAAGGCGTAGATCTATAAAGCATCCTAAACATCATAGCTAATTATTCAATTACATAGCTATCCTAGCTGTCTATAGTCATGCCGCTGATAACCACTGTAATGTTTAAGTATTATAGCTATTATCATTATTTTGTCATTATCATATAATAAAAGTTGATTCGACAGTATAATATTATACTATAGCTACATACGTAGCTATAGTTCTAGATCTGCACCAGTGCATGCTAGCTATACATTATCAATGTCAGGGCCTTATCCTGCCTTCGGCTACAATTAACATTCACAAAAAGGGTCTGGTGACAGTATCCTATGCCATTTTTAATTAGCAATGTCATTAGATCTAAATTATATATCTATATATATCCCATCCCTATTTTCACTTGTTGGCTTGTAAGTACATAGCTATATTTAGCATTTAGGATATGATTTTAAGCATGCATATAAATGCACACCAAATGGATTTGAATTCATTATACCTCATCGATACGTACTTCTGTTTTGTCAATGAAGCTATGTTTGTTTGCAGTGGAGTATATTGGAAAAATCAATCAACAATAAGTCAAGGGTGAAATTTTACAATCTGTATTCTGTACATAAATCTGTATCAGTGGATATTGTAATGAGTTCGCAAGAATGAAAATGCTGTTTATCATCAAATTTGTATACTCACAGCTCACCCACAGGATGAGTTAGGCCGTGTCTTCAAAGTCATGTGCAGATAAGACCTGTTTACGCAGATCCCATCACATAATTTATAGCTAATTGTTAAATTGTATAATTGTTTACATTGTTCTCTATGTACATGACACTATCTGATCTAGAGATTAGTGATGATGATGTTATGGACCAACTGAAACATCTTCATACTGAATCTTATGATGTTGTAAGTGAACCATAATGTAGCAGTGTAGTCATGTTTACATTGTACTCATGACTACGTTATTGTCATGGTTACATTGTAGTCATGGCTACATTATTTTTTCATGGTTACATTGTAGTCATGGTTATGCTGTAGTCATGGTTTTACATTATAATTTATATAGTATGAGTATGATATGTTAGCTAGTAGCTTCATGGATCAACATGTCTCCTACATATTAGCTGTATAGCTACCTGCCAATGAGCTAGCTAGCTAAATACGTTTATTTACATATAATCAGCTGTCAGTATTAAATCTGTATCCCTTCAACATAGCCACATAAGTATAATTTTACATGAATATATAGTTAAATGATTTCCTAGGATAATAGTTATTGCAGTTAATGTGGCTAGTATACCAAATTTATGTTTCAAAGAATTTATTTTTGTACACCAGATTTAAATTGTAGGGTTTTATTATTGCATATAAATTTCAGTGGAATTTATTTTCGAAGGGAAACAGCTAAACGAAATATCCAAAAATAAATTCCCTTTGAAAATAACCCGCTAGCTATGCGGTATTATACTTATTCCACCAGTTAGCTACGTAGCTACCTAAGATTTTTTACAAAATTATGGTATCATTTGGCTAGCAACCATGCAAAATTTTGGTAGCTATGGCCTTACAGCCAATTGGCAAAAATCAATATGCATAATAGTCAGCTTTGATTTTTTGAATATAATTATGTAGCTACGTATGATATAAAGGTTTTCCAAGTGCGATCACAAATTTTGAACAGGTGGATATAAATTATAGCTAAACATGCATGTAGATCTACTCTAACATGCAGTCACTCATGTGTGCATGCATGCATGGGCCTCTCTATAACTAATGTATGCTAATCAGTTAGCTATAACGTTTGACATGCACTATTACCATGAGCTGTGTGGAAATTTGTTGCTTTTATATGAGAGGTGATAAGACAGCGCAGAAAATTTACTTAGTAGCTTACATATGATTGCTAACTGCCCACTGGTTTAATAATTGAATCCACTTACTCTCTGTCATTATGATGCCAGCTAAAGGCACCTACAATCACTTGACCAGCATGAATTTTGAAGTCCATGTTGCCATGTTGCCATTCCATTCATTTACTGGTCCCTCGAGGTAACAATTTCGAGTACACTGACCACTGTTTGTGCAGCATTTAAAATCAAAGCGGCGATCTTCCCTATGGTTATCATGAAAGCTCCTGACTCCGGCAATGTAATGATTAGGATGACATAATATTGCAACTGGAGAGTCCCAAAGGTTGATATAATTAGTTTGGTAGCACTTTGGGATACTTATTGGGTTAGTACTTTGGCAGCCGTAGCAGTACATCCTGTCTTCTCTTCTACTGCTGTATTGTCCATAGACATGACTTATCGAATGTCCAGTTGGATATGCAAAATTATGGTATTCATCAAATTCATTACAGGTTGATGAATTTACTCTAGAAATATTTATCCATACTAAAATAACCACAGCAGTGGCAGATGTAAATGTAGACCTGTAGTGATAGCAAAATAGCTACATATAGATTTAGCTACATCAAGTATGCTATGTTCTTTTAGCTAAATAACTAGTTATAGCTAGAGCTAAGCATATAGCTGCTAGTTAGTTAGCTAACGTAGATCAAAAGCTCAAAGTCCACACATAGCTACCAATATTGCTGCATGCTTAGCTGACTTGGTTTGACTTTTATCGTAACTCTATTGCTAACTGCAAGTGCAATCTGATTGTGACATTATACCTTACAGCAGGCCTTTTTATAGCTATGTATAGCTAGCAAGAAAATTGATGTTTCCTAACAATATATTATACATATAAAAAATGTATAGGAATCAGTTCTTATGACAATTTGATGTTTTCAGTTATGATTACCATATTATTATGGCAAACACATATTCCAATGTCCTGGAATATGTCCCTATCATGTTTTTGAATCAAAGAGCTACATGTAGCTCTTTGATTCAAAAACATGATAGTAGGATAAAATACATAGCTTCTTGGAAATGATTGATTGTGAAATTGAATTATGATCAGAATTACATATACTAGCTATCTGCTCTGTTTGTTAGCAACTGCTGCCATAGCTACAAGGTATTGAATTATATTTGAGGAAATATAGAAGACAGAATTAACGTATGCTTTGTTTGTCAGCAACTACCATCATACATACAAAAGTATTGCGGAGTAAGTAAGTTTTCTTGAATTACATATAATATTTGAGGAAATAAGGAAATAGAATTACTGTCTGCTTTGTTTGTCAGCAATGCCACCGTATTGAAAATAGATTATGTTGATAAACAACATTGGAGAAAACACAACAGTTTGTAGGTGATAGTTACAAGGAAGATGAATTCATACATTTTAGTAGCACCTGACAAGGAAATGTTTACATGCAGTAGCTAACCATTGGAAAAATATTAATTATGTCTATGTCTACGTATGTACGTAGCTGTATCTGATTAGCTAGCTGTACATTTAGTATATGGACATATAGTTCATTAATAAGATTATTATTTGTTTTGAGTATTAATCTTAGTAAAGTATATAATTTGTAAAATTTAAATGCAAAATTTGAAAATTATTTTGAATGAAAATGAATGGTAAACTTGCAAAATGCTACCAGGCCTACAAAAATAGGTCTCATGTGCACATTCAATTTTATGACTTTGAAACACATAATTCAGCCTGTGGGCAACCTATGAGTATACAAATGAAGACATACAGTACATAGGACTGCAAATGATTAAAATCTTGGATTGTTAGCTTATTCACAAGGAACATTAAAATTCATGAATATGTGTAGTAGGTTGTGCAGGTAAGACTTGTTTTTGCAGACTCAGTCACAAGCTATTAATTTTACAAGTGTAGCTCAACATGTAATTCCAGTGATGTGTGAAAATGCATACAATTAGTTATGTACATAATTGCAATTAGAACATCAGGTGCCATAGCTTTTATATGCTATTATATAGTGTCTTGTATTCATTTAGCTACGTACCTATAAAAACCTTAAGTTGCACAGCAGCTAGCTATATTGTGTAAAATGAAGGATTTAGAGTTAAACCAAGCTCTCTGGGAGTGAATTCCAAAGTTTGATGTAAGTATGCTTTAGCCAGCGTGCAAAACATAATTATATGCCTATATACGTAGCCAATCTATAGGATGCCTGGGGCATGCCTGATTTAAACCTTGAAGATTGGATTTGAGGATAATGGGTCTTATTCTATATATGTAGCTAGCTATATTTTCTATTGAATCAATTGACATCTGGTAGCATTAAATTTTGACAATTGAAGATTGAATTTGGGTGTTTTAACTACATACTCAATTGCATAAATTTTCATCTCTTTATACCATTTTTACCAACTTAGCTATAGTGTTACTATCTTTAGAAGGTGTAGAGTCAAAATGTACTTTTGATTGAAACATTTTATGGGCTTCAATCATATGAGGAAAGTTAGCCAAAAATACTAATGTTGTAAAAAGCTATAGCTACTGGCATGCAAAAGATAACATTAGCAGCAAAGGAGCAATAACTACATAGCTATGAGAATTGGCATCCTATAGATTAGCTACGTATATGCTCACGTACATGTTTTACATGCTGGCTAAAGCATACTTGTATCAACCTTTGGAATTCACTCCCAGAGAGCTTGGTTTAATTCTAAATCCATTGGTTTTCATTCAATTTACACAATATAGCAAGAATTTTTACAGGTTACAAGACACTATATAATAATCAAAGCTATGGCACCTGATATTCCAATAATTTTGAAATTACGTACGTATAACTGATTGTATGCATCACTGCATGGAATTAGCTACGTGTTGACAATTATTACATGCATGATACAAGCCAAATGTGTGGAAATTCTTTCCTAACTACACTTGTAAAATTAATAGCTTGTGACTGAGTCTGCGAAAACAAGTCTTACCTGCACAACCTACTACACATATTCATGAATCGTAATTTTCCTTGTGAATAAGCAAGATTTTAATCATTTGTTGTCCTACATAAGTCTCTATTTGTATACTCATAGGTTGCCCACAGGCTGAATTATGTGTCTTCTAAGTCATAAAATTGAATGTGCACATACGTAAGACCTGTTTTTGTAGACCTGGTAACTAACATTTAATTTCATTGAAAATGAGAAAGATAATTTTAAAAATTTTGCATTTAAATTTTACAAATTATCATTAAGTACGGTAGTACTTATCATTAAGTACGGTAGTACTTATCATTAAGTACGGTAGTACTTATCATTAAGTACGGTAGTACTTATCATTAAGTATGGTAGTACTTAATAGTAGGGATTGGTAAGAAATTGTATGGTTTCCCAATGTTTCGCACTTCATAAAACAACCTTCCAATAGGCTTTACCCGAAAAAACCCACTGGAATGCATTGGTAAGGCTGTAATGATGCTGCAAGGTTAAACGAAGCGACAAGTCGAATATTTCGATCTACAGCCAACTTTGAAAATTTCGAAATTCACCTGTATTTCGTCTGCCTGCCTGCCTGCCTGCCTGCCTGCCTGCCGTAAGACCCGGTTGCGCTAGGCCGGTGTAGGGCTCCAGAAATTTCACACAATAAAGGTAATGGCGGCGGATTTACGAAAATGTTGTTCCGAAGACGATTTACCCACTGCACCATGGCGATTCCTTTTATCCTTCATTCCCTTCCTTGTTCTTCTATATTCCTTTAGCAAGGTGTGAATCTCACCTAAGGTGACGATAGCCTGTTAGGGCTTCTGCTTATTACGTCACGTAAAAACCTGGCTTGCACGTGATATAATTAGTTACAGTGGCACCATGGCACGATGTTTTCGCGTGTACTTTATTACATCGTGAACTTCGAGATTATAGCCTTGGACAAATAGCTTTTGCTGTTTTTCGAGCGTAATTTGCTATCACACAGCTGCTTTGCCATGTAAGCGCGTTGTTAACAAGCGCCTGTAAACAAGCATAATTATTACGTGAGCGCCTGTAACATTTGTGCGCCTGCTGAAAGATTATTATGAATGCTTAGCATGTATAAAAAGCAAACAAAAAAAATTCAAAATTCAAAAGGTAAGTAGGGATTGAATTCAATGGTGCTACAAAAAGTAAGGAAACAAGGAATAAGATTTAGCACCATTGAATTCAATCCGGCCCTACTTACCTTTTGAATTAACTTTTTTATCATTCTAGTATACTTTACTAAAATTAATACTCAAAACAATTAATAATCTTACTAATGAACTCTATGTCCATATACTAAGTGTACAGCTATAGCTACTCAGATACAGCTATGTACATATATATAGACATAGCTATAATTAGTATTATTGCTACTATAAGTATTTCCTTGTCAGGTGCTACTAAAATGTATGAATTCAAATCTTCCTTGTAACTATCACCTACAAACTGTTGTATTTTCTCAAATGTTGTTTATCAACATAATCCAAGAAAATTTACTTTCAATACTTTTGTATGGTGGCATTGCTGACAAACAAAGCAGATTATTTTGCAACTCCGTTTCCTTATTTCCTCAAATACTATAAGTAATTCAAGAAAACTTACTTGCAATACTTTTGTATGTATGATGGTCACTAGTTACTGACAAACAAAGCAGACAGTAATTTTGTTTTCCGCATTTCCTCAAATATAATCCAAGAATACGTACCTTGTAGCTATGACAGCATGCAGTTGCTAACAAACAAAGCAGATAGCTAGCATATGTAATTCTGATCATAATTCAATTTCACAACCAATCATTTCCAAGAAGCAGTTTTATCTCACTATCATGTATTTGAATTGAATAGCCACAGGGCTGGGCAGGAATATAGCTACTTAAGATAGTTTGATATTGCTTCGCGATGCATCTGGTTCTTGGTATGTATATATAAAATAGCAAGCTAGCTAATGTGTATTATATATTGCTTACATGCTTGCAATTGCCAGGCTATGTTATGCATGTCACAATCAACATGCAAAGCATGCTAGCTATGATGCGTCCTAGGAAATCTTTTAAACTTTAGTGCTTGGAGATTGAGTTAATTTTCCAAGATATCTGTTTTATCTCATTCTCTTTGACCATACATCTTAATTGACCTGAAAATAATATAAAGGTATTCTAATTGATTGATATTTTGTTGTGTAGCTATGTATGATGCATATGGTGCTGTTAGTGCTTATAAAATTGGCTAAATAGCTACATGTCATTAATCTCATTATTCAAGTTATATAATTTTGATGAACTGACCATCAGCTCTTTAGTTCTTTGCTAAACTGGTAGCAATTCATAGTATCAGTATCTGTGGCGGTTTTAGAGGGCTAAGGGGGCTAAGGGGGCTGTAGCCCCCTACCTGCCACATCAGGAAATACAAAAGGATGGATATGCTGCTATAGAAACACTAAAATACATTAGCTAAAGTTCTTGCAAATAGTGTTATTTCTGTGCATAACAAACTATACCTTCTAAAGGGTAGCACCCACTACACCCATTGGTACTACTTTGGGTTTGTTTTTTCTCACAGCACTTTTACATTCTAAATGCGTGGCCATTGAATTAAATACACTTCACCTTTTAAAAAGACCTTATAATACCCATGCAAGATGACTTCTGAGGAGAAGCTAAGCATAATAGTGGATCTCTGAAGCCGGGGGTCTGGGGGTGCAGCCCCCCAAAAGCTATAGGGTGTTTTATTTTGTAAAGACAATGCAAGACTTTGAAGCAGGTATGTATTATAGCTATAAATAGCTACATACTTTGATCTGAAACATTTTGTAGGCTTCAAATGACTATGGAAAGTTAGCCATTTAAGTTATTAAGTATATAGCTAGCTAGTGAATAGCAAATGAAAATACTAATTCTGTAGCTATTAGCTAAGTTTATGAAAAAGCTGTTTGGATGAAAGCAACATTAGCAGCCCGGCAAGGATAACTATGATAATAATGAAGAGGGGTTAAGGCCACAAAACTTATCATCAATTGCCAATTTTGTTTTCACATTGTTCCATCTAGCTAGCTTTGTGTATATCTAGAGTTATGATGTACCTAAGTCAAGGCTGCAGGTTGTATGCTCACTCCATGCATATGACACATGCAAATGCTGCATGGTGGTCAGCCAGGTCAGGTGGCTCCAGTGTTTGAGGTAAGGAATGGACTGAGACAGGGATGTGCATGCAGCACTGACTATGTTTAACCTTTTTTTAACCGTGTTGAAAAGTGGTGGTAAAGATGTAGGTGTTGAAATCTTTTTTAAGTATGATGGAAAGCTTGTTGAAGAACGGGGTAGTTTATGATTATGATTATTATCATTTTACAGCACAGTTATTATTAGAGGTACACTCAGCTACTGAATTCCAGTTTGCTGATGATTTGGCAGTGGTTGGCTCTTATATATAGACTAGTATAGGGAGAATTAACTTAGAGAAAATTTTGGAGGAAATTTTGTTGGATTATAGGTTGACATTGAGCCGTATTTCCAAGAGCAGGGAATCAGTGCTGATTCACTGGATGCATCTTCACTTAGCTATGATGATGTCACACTTCAAGGGAGCCAACTGGTGTTTATTTTGACATATACATGTGCATAGCGAGGTTGGTAATTATATGAATAGCAAAAAGTATAAATAATTTCACGTACAACCCGAACAATCGATTGTGGGTTTGCTCCACCATTGTTTTAAATGTGAGCCAGCTTTGTCGCTCGAGTTCGTGACTATGTTTGGCGTCACTGGGAAAATTATTTTTGTGTGAAAAGGTACTTATTTCTATAGACATTTTGTTGGTTATAATGTTTTCATCATGGTATATATCATCTCAACCAAAAACACCCTGGCTGTAAAAAACGAGCGGCCAAGAACTAAAAAGGGCCTGGGTAAAAAAGATGTGAAATCAAAATGGGTGGCCAAGGCCTGTGTAGTGTTACTGCTGATGGAAATAAAGTTTTAATAATCACAAGTCAGGCCGCAAAACATTAACTTATCAATTTGTTAATGTTTTGCGGCCTGACTTGTGATTATTAAAACTTTATTTCCATCAGTTACACAGGCCTTGGCCGTCCATTTTGATTTCACATCTTTTTTACCCAGGCCCTTTTTTAGTTCTTGGCCGCTCCTTTTTTACAGCCGGGGTGTTTTTGGTTGAGATTTCACTTCTTTTTTTAGAAATAACAGGTCATTTATTAGTTACATATAATTATGTAGAACATTAGTGACTGTTTTATTAGAGAGTATCGATCTATTGTTGCTACAATTACGGGTCACCAGGCTTTGTCACCAGGTCTAAACCAAGGCTCAGCGTGTCGTCCCACCATATATACTTATAAAGACGGCTTATTTCAACTATGTTGATATAAGCGCCTCTTTTAAAAAATTTCGTCAAAAATTACACCTACTTGTTTTCGTGATCATAAAATCGGCTATGCTGCTCCGATTTACAAATCCACCAAAACGGTCCACTTTTAATGTTAGATTAGTGCCTTATAAAAAGTTCAGAACGATAGTACCAACAGTTTTTCAGGTAGGCGTGTCAACAAATTGGTTAAAATTTTTATCGACTACCGCTCGTATTTTCCTCAATTTACTGCAAATCGTACCAAATTTTGTGGAGATGTAGGGTTTAAGTAGCGCTACTTGTGTTGAAATTGGTGCACAAGAACATACGCTTTTGTTGTTAGGTGCGAAGAAGAAGAAAATCCGACGAGTTTCAGGGACTCGTATCTCAGGAACTGCTGGGGCTATTTCTTTCAAATTGGAAATGTAAGGTACTGTATATGGTGACATTAAAATATGTAGATTTAGTAGAAATAGGTGCCATAGTTTTTGAGTTATGGTAGGCTGAAATCGGCTACTTGATCGGTCGCGTAAATAACACACTGGTGTGCCCACACATATTTCTTGGTTTCGCGTATTTCTTGGCCGCTGACACACAACATCTGTCAGCTTTGTCCTTCATTTGCACCTATTCTAATTAACACTTACAGGTCGGCTGCTGCTTTGTACATTGCAGGTGACACCTTATTGTCCGAGGAGGGTACTACTCAGGGAGATCCTCTTGCCATGCCTATGTATGCCTTGGCCACCTTGCCTCTGAGTGAACGGCTTCCAAGTGATGTCACCCAGGTATGGTATGCTGATGACGCTTGTGCTTGTGGCTCCATTGCTCGATTGCGTCGGTGGTGGGACTGCCTTTGTCGGATTGGACCAGGCTATGGATATAATGTCAATGCCAGCAAGACATGGTTGGTGACCAAATCCTCCTTTCAATCTCCAGCTGTTGCCCAGTTTGCTGGTACTGGTGTGCGGGTTACTTGTGAAGGTCGGCCGTATCTTGGAGCTGCCATAGGCTCACAGGAGTACTCTAAGAAGTTTATTGATGACAAGGTCAGTGAGTGGTCTGCTGAGGTGCTTCTGCTGGCCAAGATAGGTGAGAGTCAACCACATGCAGCTTATTCTGCCTTGACACACGGTCTCTCCAGCCGGTGGCACTATGTGTTCCATACTGTACCCAATATCGCTCAGTTTTTACAACCTTTGGAAGATGTAATCTGCTGCACTCTTCTTCCAGCTGTGTTAGGAATTTCTCCACCTAACGATACTGTTCGTAGTTTGGTTGCTTTGCCTCCTCGTTGGGGAGGCTTGGGTGTGTTCAATATAGCAGTAAGCATGTGTGTGTGTGAGTGTCTATGCAGAACATGAAAGTGTTCAGACACATGTAAGCAATTTGTTCTGAAATTGATCAGACATTAGTAGAAATATGTACTGTAGCATTACATTTTGGCTTGGACATTTATCAGGGATTTGTACAGGCCAACCCCAAGTGCTCGGAAATTGTCAAATGTTATTCGACTGTTATTTCATGCTCTGCTATGTATGTATGAATGTATGCATGTATGCACATACGTATATATGTGTGTATACAATATTCAGTATTCACTGGCTGAGCGTAATGGTGTTAATTATGCATTAGTGATTGGTACGTATGTATACCTTGATGATTTTGTGGTTAAAGTATTCACATTTGCAAATCCATCTTATTGCCGAATTTATTGTTACACACAAGTATTATCCATGCACAGTGTCCTCGTCAGCCTAGATCTGGGGGTATTTTGACAACACTGTGATACAGATTTTACACTTGATTACACATGACTATTTTAAGTGCAAGTCTCTACAAGGTCAGCACATAGAGGAGCTTATACTGAAAGCAATAATAAGGTCTGGCCTGCATTGCCTGCCATTTGGATAGTTTTAAACTGTATCACAAAATGGCCCTTTTCACAGGAACGGAGGTGGTTGAGTGGGTTACTGCATCAGAGATTTTTCTAGAAACTAAGGGCAAATCAAATATTGGGGGGCAGAACTTTAACTGACTTTAACAGAACTTTAGACTTTAACAGAAACTATCTATCATATTTAAAACGTTTATCATTGAAGGTAACTCAGGAGTGGCAAAGCCATTTTCAGGAGGCCGCCTTTGCTCCCCTCTAGAATAATCCCTGTGTATTACAAAAATTTATGTGAAGTTGAAGTACTGCCAAATTAATACCCCCAGAAAGAACTTTTGGCATGAACTGTTAGTTAATTGACATACGTAGCTATGAGTAGTGGTGAAAAATGTGTGTTGACATTTTGTGTGTCTAAGCTGGCTTTTGTCAAATCTAGTCACATATGTACGTACATACATGTACATACGTGCAAAAGGATCCTTCAGCATGCCCTATACCCCCAACTTGAAGTACGTATCTTACTCTTGTGCTTTCCACCTATCTTTGGGTCTGTATTATACATACAATATGTATTACATATATTTATGTAGAAATTTGGAAGAAAATACTCAAGTGTTCTACAAAGAAATTCAACTACGTACATCAGTTTTCTACATCAGTAAAATTAATGGTAAATGGAGATTGCCATACGTACTATTATATATAATTTTCTGCATGTTTTGATGCATTCATACACACATATCCTAAGAGAGTATGTAATGTATAAAAAAATATGTATGGGTGAAAGTGTTACTATGACAACAGTACCATGTTGTCATGGTAGTATAGTTACCATGGCTACATTATACCATAGTAACATCACACACAACGCATTTGTACACACAGACACACATGCATACACACAGACACACATGCATACACACAGACACGCACACACACGCTTGAGCACACAACACACATACGCAAACACACATACACATACACAAGCACACACTGACACACATGCACACACACACACACACACACACACACACACATATACACACACACACACACACACACGTCACATGCATATGTTTACATACGTAAAGCATGCATTATGTATGTTGACAGTGTTAATTTTGTCATGGTAGCAAAGTCACCATAACAACATACTAGTAACAGTAATACCATAGTAACATACACACACAAACACACACATACATGTACACAAGTCCCATACATACATTACACACAACAAAAATTAATACGTATATATTATTTTATTGTGTGCCATCATGATTCTGCTGTGTGTTTTACATCTAGGTGTAGGGTAGGAGTAACGTAACTATGTAGTCGCATAATTATAATTTTATCGGTCCCTTTTAGCAGCAAGATCTGTGTTGAAAGTAAGGTATTTGTGTATATTATCTTTAGCCATTATTTTACGTACGTTGCTCCTTCAGAGATTGATGAGAATATTGATAGCTGAAAAACGAAGCTGTATGATGTTTTTATATGCGGTTTATACTACATAGGCCCATTGATCTTGAATAGTCAGGTAAATAGATTTGTTAAACTGTGTATGCCATGATCAAGTTTTATTGTTACTACAGGCCATATTGACTACAAGTACACAGTTAGGACAAACATGTAGTACAAGAACAATTTTTGTTATGGAATGTATTATTATGTGATGTGCATAATTACTATGCCTTAGTCTGTACACATATTGTTTGTGTACAAGTATGTACATGTGTACATGGTATTCAACTTTACGTATATACGTAATAATTATAACATGATACATATATTTGCATTGCCTATACTGTATAGCTACAATTACGTATATTATTATAATAATACCTGTGTCTCGTATATATGTATGTGAACAACAATATCTGATATCAACAGTCACTTAAGTATATTATATAATATAGTCTAGCTAGCTAGCAATAAACCAATAATTTATGCAGCTCCACCCACTGTGATTCAATTGTGATTGACAACTGTATATGTGTGTACGTACTATGTTGGTTACTGATATAAAATTATAATACAATTAAATGATACATACATGCATTGCATTTGTACATACATATACACAGTTAATAATAATGTGACCAGTGGTATAATTATATACTGTGCATATTAATTAACATGGACTACTGTATACATATGTGACCTGGTATCAATGAGAGAAAATAGGGCTTATATATGTGCAGACCACATTTTTGGATTTTAAACTTGAATAACTTTATGCAATTTTTCATATATAGGGAATCTCATGCTTACAGTATAGTAGATACGTACCATATCATGATAATGTGTATTTTGTGTATGTATTATGAGAGTTTCACTTGGAATTTGTTCCATAAGATTGACAAGGAAAAGTTTGGCAAATCATCTGTGATTTTCCAATGAATATAATTATTACGTACATTCTGGCTGAATCAATCCATTCGCCAAACTTCCCCGTTATATGAAATATAAAGGAAGTTTGTCCTTTTACGTATTATGTACTGTGTATATACATAAAGCTGGTTTTCTCATACCGGGTCACATATAATGTGATTGAACATGTCATTAATTTTGACTTAACATGTAGCTACATGCATGTGTATATGTATATATATGTAATGCAGCTAGCCTCTCTGATGGCCTTATCCCTTTTCCTTTGCCTATGCCATTATGTTATTCCTTCGGTTCTGTTCTATGCATGTAAGCATGTACTTAGCTACATATGTACGTATGTTATAGCTACATATAGATCCTGTAAAAGTATTGTAATAAATTATAATATAATTTCTTGAATAGGCCTTACCCGATATCAAAGTTTTTGGTCACTTATATAACTACGTACATAGCTATTTACAATTCTGCTTTTTATTATCCATGGATAATATAATTATAGAACTGTACTTTATTATCCATGGATAATAATATACATAGAACTGTACTTTTAATATAGAACTGTACTTTATTTTCCATGGATAATATACGTAGAACTGTACTTTTCATGGATAATAATATTATAAAACTGTACTTTATTATGACCATGGAAAATATAGCACACCTATGCGCATAATGGAAAATATAGAACACTTTTAACTTTGAACTTAGATGGCTTCATACAATAAATACTATTATATAGTTCATATTTGCAAGCTGTCGACTATAACAGATGTACCTACACATAATAAAAATACTCCTATACCTTTGAATATGACAATTAACACATGTACAGTGTAGACAATGTTTATTTTGGTCAACTTAGGTGCACGTATGTACATTACCACAATTATAAAATTACTATATGGCTAGGGGAATAACTAAAGCCATTGCATCCATTCTTCTCTGGATCAACTCCTGATATTTGATTTTTTTAAAGCTACTAAAAATGAAGCTATATATCAAGACTCACGATAGTGAGTCGCGAGGCCAAGAAGAAGCAGCATACGCGACCACTGAGTGAGTTATTTACATGTAGCACCTACTCAAACTCGCAAACGCTCTAGCTAAGCCGCCATGAAAGCTATCGCTTAGTTATCACAGACCCACAACGTTCTTACTATATAGAATCAATAAACCAAGAATGGAGGAAGTCGGCGTCACCATTCCTAACTACCAGCCATTGCGAGTTTTATGGCGCCGTTCGTGCGCCCACGTACGAGGAACCATCCATTCCTGCCCGATTTTCCCGTTACTCGAGAATTAGTACCTTCATTGTTTGAAGAATCAATAACCTGAAGTTCGTCGAATCGGTTCAGCCAATCTTCAGATACAGCCTTATAAAACCCTTCCTTCCACAAAAAATTTTTTGACGCGGCCGTCGTTTTTTTTCTTCTACTTTCTTTCATTTTCATCGCACACTTTTTTCGTGGGCTTACGGGAGCTTGCGTGAATCCCGGAAGTTTTTTTCAAACTCTCTTTTTGTACATTCACTTGTTTGTCTAATAACTCACTCATTTCTTCATGGATTTCAGCCAAATTTGTATCAGTACTTTTCCTATGTATGCTCTACCTGTCTTACTACTTTCAGCCTGAAGTAAACACTTGAATGTATTTGAGAAAAGCTATTACACTGCAGGTTGATAGTTGCCATAACTTGGACCCCCTTGAAATGATTTGCATAAACTTTCAGATACACAATCTATATTGATGTATCACTCTGTAGTGAAAGTTAAAAAAAATTGTAGGCTTGAGTTTTTCAAAATTCAGCTTCAAAGTTAAATTTACAATATTGTATGCTAAGCAAGTACAAGTTATGCCCATGCAGCAGGGGCGTAGCCAGCCATTTCTTGATGGTCGGGCAACAGTTCAAGCATGCAACTAAGTATATTGTTATATACCTGTATTAATGCATACATATGCCCACTTTCATGTGAGCATTTACTTTTTTTTGAAAAGTGTATGCACACTATCCTAGCTATGATGTAATGTATAACAAATGCTGCTGCATGAAGCTATAGGTACTCGATCAAAAGATCCAGGAAACTATCCAGCGATGATCATGACTATACGAGCTCACATGCCTCTGGATTACTTGAATGGGCATCTACTAGACATTGAAAATATATATTAGTTATTATAATGTTTGAAATAATAATAATTTTTGCAACCACACAAAGATCGCATGTATACACAAGGCCAACAGTAAGGAGGCACCCTGTTTTTCACACAAGTGCTTAATTTTATAACCTTGCACACGTTTATACATGCATTGCTTAACCTTGATATCCAGCTGTCTCAAAGCTCCAGTCTGCATGCATGTTGAAGGCTGGAGGCTTCATCAGTACTTCTTCTACTTATATAACCCTTGTAAATGATATTACTTTTGTCAAGCGACTTGTCACCAGCGTAACAACACTGCTGATACCACTCCTCTCAGTGTATTTTAACAGAAGTATCTAACGCTGTATCAGTGACGGTCGGGCAAATGCCCCACCATGCCCACCCCTAGCTACGCCTCTGCCATGCAGTACTTCTCTGCTGCTTGCTAGTAATACATAGCTAACATCTGTTTCCAAAAAAGTAGTGATATGCTAAACAAAAACACCTTGGGTGTAAAAAAAGTGCGAGGCCAATTAGAAGCAGCATTGCAAACAGGTGCGACCAAAAACTTTGATATCAGTTGAGGCCAATATCAGTTGAGGCCAAGAAGTTACTTATCAAAATCTTTTTCACTACTTGAATGACATACAATAGTTTATAGCATATTTTCACAACTATGATTGGCTTTGTCACTTGGCCGCCTTTTTCACACCATCATTATTAATAAAGGTGGCCAAGTGACAAAGCCAATCATAGTTGTGAAAATATGCTATAAACTATTGTATGTCATTCAAGTAGTGAAAAAGATTTTGATAAGTAACTTCTTGGCCTCAACTGATATCAAAGTTTTTGGTCGCACCTGTTTGCAATGCTGCTTCTGATTGGCCTCGCACTTTTTTTATACCCAAGGTGTTTTTGTTTAGTGATAGTTTACAAGTTATATTCACAATTTGACACTTGGTCATCTTTTGAAATGATGATGGTACAAAAAAGGTGGCCAAGCAAAGTCAATCATAGGTGTTGTGAAGATGTCCTGTAGCTAAGTTATTGTATAACTATCAGCAAAGGATTTTCTTGGCCTTACCTATAGCTGATATCAAAGTTTTTGGTACAATGCTTCTTCTGATTAGCCTCGCACTTTGACATGGCGTAGCTATAAAGCCTGTAAATTTTAATTGCTAGGTTTTCTTTACACTGTTCATGTGACCTTTTTAATGTCATTGTTTATTACAGTTATGTAATTGAGAATGGTTTTTAGATGAAACCTCCAACACAACCAACCAACCTCAATTAAGAGTTATTAGTAGCTATGCGGCATAGCTAACTATGTAATGTGTAATTTTTAGAAGCTCCAAGAGAGGAAATCAGTAGCTATTTGAGCAAAAAGAAAATTAATGATAAAGATAGGTAGAAGTGGAGTGAAATACTGCAAATGGAGTATATGTCTAATGAGGATAGTGATGGGAATGGAAATGAACTTAAAGTCCACCAAATACCCAGGCTATCAGAAAATGTGAAGAAATTTAAAGAATTATTAAACAGAAGAACACGAGCTTTCAATCCAAAAGGCAGGCAAAGAAAAAGGTTACTGAAGAAACATCGTCGAGACTGCAACCATCGTCTGGGAAGGCGTGGATCTATAAAACATCCAAAACATCATAACATAGCTAGCCTAGCTGTCTATGGTCATGCTGATAACCACTGTAACATTTAGGTATTATATATACGTAGCTAGCTATTATATTATCATTATTTTTTCATTATCATGTAATAAAAGTTGTTCCAACAACATTTAGCTCTAGATCTGCACCAATGCATGCTAGCTTTACATTTAATTTAATGATCGATGTCAGAACCTTGTCCTACATGGGATTTTGTGGACACACTATCTGATCTAGAGATTAGTGATGATGATGTTATGGACCAACTGAAACATCTTCATGCTGAATCTTATGATGTTGTAAGTGAACCATAGTGTAGCAGTGTAGTCATGGTTACAATGTATAGTCATGGCTACGTTATTGTCATGGTTACATTGTAGTCATGGTTATGCTGTAGTCATGGTTTTACATTATAATTTATATAGTATGAGTATGATATGTTAGCTAGTAGCTTCATGGATCTACATGTCTCCTACATATTAGCTGTATAGCTACCTGCCAATTAGCTAGCTAGCTAAATACATTTATTTACATATAATCAGCTGTCAGTATTAAATCTGTATCCCTTCAATATAGCCACACATACACACAGATAAGTATATTTTACATGAATATATACGTAGTTAAATGATTTCCTAGGATAATAGTTATGGCAGTTAATGTGGCTATTATATATATGGTTGATCCATGCACAATCAGCATTTGTAAAGTTCACACCGCTGGAACCACCATCGCCTGTCCCTAAATATACAAACAGAAAAGCAAGTGCCATTCAGTATTGATAATAGCTATGTCTAGCTATAGCTATTAAATAAACTATTGTAATTATTTGTCATACAAAAATTGTCTATACGTAGCTACATAGCTACTTGCAGCCCAGGGTTGAATGTGACAAGGATAGCTACTATAGCTGCAAACGGCTGTATTTGTGTAAATGGATCAATTAAGGCCTGCATTCTAACACAACAACCTCCTCACTGTTGGTTGAGCTTATGGGATAATGTTAATTGTCAGTATACAGATGAAAAGTGTAATCTTAAAACATTTATTATACTTATTCCACCAGTTAGCTAGCTACCTAGCTACCTACAAAATTAAGGTGTCATTTGGTTAGCAACCATGCCCAAATTTGGTAGCTATGGCCTTACAGCCAATTGGCAAATAGTCCAATAATCTTTCTTTATAAAGTTATAGACTGTTTTATTAGAGTGTATTCATGCACCTGTCCACAATACACGTAGTGACTGTTCTATTAAAGTATATCGATCTATTGGCAGGTGCCTAATTGTATTGGACCAACAGACTTGTAATACTTAGTAATTTATTTACCACTGCCTGCTGCAAGTAGGAGGGCCCCGGCCCCTGTGGCCCTCCCTGTCCCTACGCCCCGTGTGGGTGAGCTATGAGTATACAAATTTGATGATAAACAGCATTTTCATACTTGCCAACTCATTATAATATCCGCTGATACAGATTTACGTACATGCAGTAACACAATATAGATTGTAAAATTTCACCCTTGACTTATTGCTGATTGATTTTTCCTATATAGCTACTCCACTGCAAACAAGCATAGCTTCGATTCATTGACAAAACAGAAGTATCGACGAGGTATAACGAATTTAAATCCAATTGGTGTGCATTTATTTGCTTAAATGCTATGTACTCACAAGCCAACAAGTGAAAATAGGGACAGAATATATATAGCTATATATATATAATTTAGACCTGATGACATTGCTAATTAAAAATGGCATAGGATGCTGTCACCAGACCCTTTTGTGAATGTTAGTTGTAGCCAAAGGCAGGACAAGGTCCTGACATCAATCATTAAATTAAATGTATAGCTAGCATGCACTGGTGCAGGTCTAGACCTATATGTTGTTGGATCAACTTTTACTATGCGAACTCATTATAATATCCACTTATACAGATGTACATGTGGTAACAGAATATAGATTATAAAAATACCCCCTTGACCTATAGTGTGGTAAAGCAAAGAAGCGTTCCTTGTATTTGTGTCGAGGAAGTTTTGAACTGCTGGTAGAACATTTCTGGCAGGAACATTTCTGTCAGGTTTTGAATGTCCAGAGCTCATTCTCTGAACAAGTGGTATTGTCGGTGCAGCCGCTGCCAGTTAAGCACGATCCTTCTAAAGAGGAGGGAAGAATGCCGGGTGTGCTGCCAGAGTTGATGAAGTGTGGTAGTGGGCACTTGTTGGACCACCTTGCTTGTCTATTTCATTGTGCATATGTGTTCCTTAAAGTGGAAAGATGCATTGATTGTTCCCATGCCCAAGAACTGCAAGAAGGGTGACTCAGTGTGATATTGGAGAGGCATGAGCTTGTTAGACCGGCATAAGTAGTAGGCAAGCTGTTTGCATATTAATTAGACATTACAAAGGAGGTTGCAAGGTCTGGCTGTGGTTTCAGATGGGAAGGGGATGTGTGGACATGACTTTTCAGCTGGTTGAGAAAGCTGTAGAACACAATACTATAGCTACATAATTAAGATTTTTCTTTTTATTGATCTTAGAAAGGCATGATTCAGTTACTTGCCATGCACTGTGAGTTCTCTGCAGAGACAATAATTATGGTGTATATACGTATCCAAGTCAATGCTACAGGTTGTATGCTCACTCCATAGCTACATATGATGGATGGCCATGGTCAGGGTGGCTTTAGAGTTTGAGGTAAGGAATGGGCTGAGACAGGGATAGCTATATGCTTGCACTGACTATGTTTAACCTTTTCTTTAACCATGTTGTTGAATAGTGGTGGGAAAGATGTAGTGATTTTGGTGTTGAAATATTGTTTAAGTATGATGGAAAGCTTTGTTGGAGAATGGGGGAAGCCATCTGCAGTTATAGAGCTAAGTACTGAATTCCAGTTTGCTGATGATTTGGCAGCGGTTTGCTCAGAGAACTTAGAGAAAATAGCAAAGATTTTTGAGGAAATTTTGTTGGAATGGGGCTTGACATTGAGTATTTCCAAGACTATATAAGCTTGGGAATGCTGATTCTCTGGATGCATGCATGGTGAAGTGGAATGTGATCATGGGTTTAGGCACATAGCTACTTGGGCTCTATTGTGAAAGCACATCACATAGAGAGATGGCAGCTAGGGGTGGTTAGTGAGAGGCATGCAAGTAGAGCCTATTGTGCCTTGCAAGAATCAGTGTTCAGGAATCGCAATTTGTCTCTCAGCTATATAGGACTAAGAGATCTGTGTATAAAGCTGTCAGTTATGTTGGGGACATTGTTGTATGGCTCTGAGACATGGACTGCTAAAAGGAATGTTGTTAGGAGGCTGGCTTGAAATCTTTCACAATAATGTTTCACAATCAATGTTTTTGAGGAATTCTTGAAAGCATACCAGCAAATTGAGCATCTCAGTAATGTATACTGAATCTATTACTGATAGCCCAGTAAGCAGTAGCTATATAGCTAGTTTGGGATACTATAGCTATAGACTGAGTTCCTGGAAATGTGATATTAGCGAGACAGTAAGTTGAGGTGTTTGGGGCATGTGGCTAGGATGAGTGATGACAGACTTTGCTGTTTGGCTGGCTGCCTCAGGCAAAACCTGGAGGGACAAGGCAAGGAAGATAAACATTTCAGAAGGGGAATTAATGGTGGTCTTAGTTGACACAGGATAGGAGCAGCTGGAGACTCTTCGCACATGCATATAGGTGTGTTACAACTTAGCTACATCACGACGTTATAAGGGCAATACTTTTAGCCATCATGAGGCATTGCAATTGTTTTGTGCAGTTATAGATATAACTATAATGCATGCATGCATGCATATAGTAGCCATAGCTATACGTATACGTAGCTAGCTACATGTCAGTGATTTAAATATAGCTTTAATATATATCTGAAAACTCTTTCAACATAGCCACATACATGTACATACACAAACAACTAATTTAGCTACATGAATATACATAATACGTATACTAAAGAGTCATGATTTAGATAATAGTGCATGCAGTTAATGTATAATTAATGTTAGGTGACATATGTACGTACAATCCATGTGGCTATATGCTGTGACAATCAGCAACTGTAAAGGTAACACCGCTGGAACCACCATCGCCTGTCTCTAAATATGCAAACATCAAGATAAAAACATTTGTGTATTAATTACTGAATCTATATAGCTAGACTACTTACTCTTTGTCATCACGATGGTAGCTAAAGGCACCTACGATCACTTGTCCAGCTCCCAAATTGTAATCCATGCGTCCATCCCAGCTATTTTCTGGTCCGTCGAGGTAGCAATTTCTTATACACTGGCCGGTGTTTCTGCAGCATCTATAGCTAAAGCGGCGATCTTCTTTTCCATTATCATGATAACTCTTAACTCCAGCAATGTAGTAATTAGGACGACATAGTGTTGCTACAGCACCGCCCCAGGCATTGACATAACCCGTGTGGTAGCAAATAGAAGCGGTTCTTGAGTTACTTCGGCAGCTGTAGCAATATATCCTGTCTTCTCTACCATTGTCGTGATATCCCCACACATGGTATATTGACTGTCCAGAAGGACAATTGTACTCATGGGCCTGATCAAAACTATTGCAGGATGATGATGAATTCACTCCAGAAATATAGTTTGTCCACGCTAAAATAACAACAGCGACGACAAACGTAGACCTGCATGTAATACTAGCAAAATTAGACATGCTGACTCCGCCGGGCCGGGGTAGTTTAACTCAGTTGATCGCGTAAGCCGGTTTGAATTGCAACTGCAATCTGATTGTGATAGTAAGCATCATACTACTCCTTTTATACTTACAGCTAATAGCCACCCAGCTGTACATTTCAATAAAGCTATACACTGCAAAATGCGAAGTATGAAATTCATACGAAATTACCACAATGAGCATACCAAATTCAATTTTGGTATGCTCATTGTGGTAATTTTGTATGAATTTCATACTTCGCATTTTGCAGTGTAGGATGACCATAACAACTTTATTGCATGCCAGATGCGACGCCGACGCATACAACCACGTGAGTCATTACTATTAACGCGCATACTTTATTAAATTTTATAGATGACACGGAATCTAATACCATGTAGCTAGTTAGGTTTTGTAATTGCATGCCAATTTGGTCAGATCGATGATGTAATTATCTTACACGTGCATGCATGGCCTATACGTATATAATATAGCTATAGCTATATATAAACTAGACAGCTGCAACTCTGAATCAACTGCAGCTGGCTGCTCATGCAGCTCAATTAGCTAAGTGATGTAATTTTTATGTCCAAACATTTTGGGCAGCATAGGCAAATTAAGGCCTGAGCAAAAGGGAGATTAATTCCTATCCCCTACCTATAACTAAACTTTTTGCCCCCATGCATGCACTATACAAACGTAGCTAGCATCGTAATCCTACCATGTAGCTAGCTAGCTAGATAGTGATTTTCAGCGGCTGTATATACTTACAGGTAACTGATTTAATTCATTTGGCCTGCTATTTTGGGGCAACTATATATAAAAGTAGCTAGGTCTTTGCAACCATCCACAAACTATAGCTTTATCTACCGCTAATATTATTATGGTGTTTCATGTTAAAATAATTAACAATTACCAGCAATGCATGAAGGTTAATTATGAACACTAATATATGCACTCATGCAGGCATAACTACAGGAACCATATTGATAAATTAGCTACACTGCATGCAAAAACTGAACTGAGTATGCTATAGCTACGTATGCATGCAGTGTAGTTAAAAGTATGTTGATTGTTCATTATGTAAATATTATAGCCTCACTAAATGTTTAAGTCGTAGCTACGTATATAGCAAAATAATAAAAATAATTAATGTGTTACTATGACTACAATAGGAAACATTATACATTGATTGAGCATGTCACAACAGTGTAAAGTCAGCTAAGCCTTAAATCCAGAATCTTAGACTTTCTGCCTTCTGATCATCATTAAGGAAGTCCTAATAATTATATTGAGCTAAAATATAATTTTATTGCTAGAAAAGGTAAACAGGATAGTGAGTTAAACATGATTAAAGCTATATAATTTAAAGTTATAGCTAGCTATTAAATGAAGTAAAGGGAAATAGATCTCAGTAGCTAGCTATATATAGCCAGTGGCTAGCTACTAACTATACTTTACTTAGCTACGTAGCACCAGGAGTGACTGAACTTGCTCAAAGTTGTGGGGCACACTAAATAAACTAGTAAAACACATTTCTATTGTGAAAAGCTAAATTCCTATGAAACCTCATAATTTTGCCCAGTGCCCCCTCAGTATTCCGCCACCATTTAATGATAAAAAGGAGAAGGGATTACAATAAAAGTATAATGAAACAAATAACCTAGCAAATAACATGCTATTACTTACCAGTCAGCATTTAAACAGAATTACCACCAGGCTGGCCAGGACCGCTGGTTCATCATGTGATAACATTATATTGTACCAATAGTATATGGTAGCTAGCTACTGAGTTTTTGAAAGGTTGTTTTTACAGTTACATTTATGGAAGTCATTTTTTCCTTATCAGCTAGCTGCTATTAAATAAGCTAACCTGTAGCTACTTAATGATTTCACAGTGAACTATAGGGTATAAATTAAAGCCGTCCTTAAGTCTATTGGTATATTTAAAATTGAATTGTAGATAAACAGGATAGTGCATTAAACATTAAACATGATATCACAACAATTAGAGCTGTGTATACTCATACAGTAGCTAGCCATGCATAGTCACCATTGCATTTACTGCTGCACTAATGTATTATAAGATATGTATATTATAGCCACAATGAAGTATATGGTAATGTTCAAAAAGAGTAAAGACACAAATGTCAGTGTACTTGCATAGGCACATGCATTATAGCTACATGGATAACCTGTGCATGACCTCATGTTCAATTTGGTAAAATAGTTTTAGTTATGTGGTTTCTATTTTCTTGTTTGTATAGCCAGTCAATTCAGAGCAATTTTTGTAAATTATTTGTTATGGCACAATATAGCCTATTGGATGCTTATGCACTGGATGCTGTGAGCTATTTTTAAATGTGGATAAATCAGCAATGTGCATGGAGTTTTAAATTTATATAACTAAAATAGTAATTGCTATGTAGCTAGCTTGATAATTAAATGGTCGTAGCTATAACTAAAATGTTTGAATGTTTACTTTTAAATATCCAAGTGTGATTAGATATGCATACTAGCTACCTAGCTATAAAGCTACCAGTACAGCAATTCATCATAGCTTATGACAAATAGATATATTTTATGTGTATATATACCTATCTGTAGCCAGCTTTACAGGTTTTATGGCTTCGCACGTATCTATGCAGGTATTAAAAATAGCTCACAGCATCCAGTGCATAAGCACCCAATATGATATATTGTGCCATAACATGTAATTTACAAAAATAGCTCTGAATTGACTGGCCATACAAACAAGGAAATAGAAACCACATAACTAAAACTATTTTACCAAATTGAACATGAGGTCATGCACAGGTTATCCATGTAGCTATAATGCATGTGCCTATGCAAGTACACTGACATTTGTGTCTTTACTCTTTTTGAACATTACCATATACTTCATTGTGGCTATAATATACATAACTTATAATACATTAGTGCAGCAGTAAATGCAATGGTGACTATGGCTAGCTACAGTGTGAGTATACACAGCTCTAATTGTTGTGATATCATGTTTAATGTTTAATGCACTATTCTGTTTATCTACAAGTATTTCAATTTTACACTTCAATACAAATTAAAGGCTTTCCTATAATGGCACTTGATCAAAACAGGAAGTCTGAGATTCTGAACATCTTTTAAATTAGGTACATAGTTCAGTAGCTATATAATTTTTTGTATATATATACCAATAGACTTAAGGTTTACTGGACTTTGTACTGTTTACAAACCATGCACTAATTATATTCAAAAGGCTTCAGTATTTATGCAATAGTAATTAGCTAGCTATATAGGAAATTTAATTTTTATTTTAGTAGCTAGCTATACTACTGTACATGCACGTAGCTATATACATACGTATGGATACGTACATTCCTAACTATATAGTTTGGCTATTATCTTACTTCTTAATTGTCTATGAATGTAGCTACCAACTTTTACTTTTATGGCAACTATACTCTAATTCAATTTCTATATCTAGCCAGTTACCCATCCAATAATTAGCTGGCTACCTGTACTACCATACCAAATGGCCAACGCTTGTAACACAGAAGAGATTTAGTAGCTATAGTTTATGATAACAAAATGGGTCCATCATAGCAATGATATAGCTATCAGGTTGAATACAGTCAATCTTTCAAATTACAACATAACATACATGGAAGTACAAGTGTAGCTATATTATTTAGCTAATTGTTGTGATATCATGTTTAATGTTTAATGCACTATCCTATTTATCTACAAGTAAAAATTCAATTTTATATTTACTGATTTACACTTTAAATAATAAAATTATACCAATAGACTTAAGGACTTTATACCCGAGTTCAAATCATTAAGTACAGGTGTATATCTTATTTAATAGTAGTTGATAAGGAAAAAATGACTTCCATAAATGCAACTGTAAAAACAACCTTTCAAAACTCAGTAGCTAGCTACCATATACTATTGGTACAATATAATGTTATCATGACCCAGTGGTCCCAGCCTGGTGGTAATTCTGCATGTTTAAATGCTGACTGGTAAGTAATAGCATGTTATTTGCTAGGTTACTTGTTTCATTACTTTTTATTGTAATCCCTTCTCCTTTTTATCATTAAGTACGGTAATAGGTGGCAGAATACTGACTTAATTACTGAGGGGGCACTGGGCAAAATTATGAGGTTTCATAGGAATTTAGCTTTTCACAATAAATGTGTTTTACTAGTTTATTTAGTGTGCCCCCACAACTTTGAGCAAGTTCCGTTCAGTCACTCTTGGTGCTACTTAGCTAAGTACGTACAGTAACTAGTAGCTAGCTACTTAAAGATTGTAGGAATTGACACAAAAAACATGGTGTCCAACTTTCATGTGCCTCCATGAAGACTGTGTTACCTGAGGGTGTTACCTCATAGGAATTAGCTTGAAAGGATTAAGCTATAGTGTGCTTGTGGATATGAATGCATGCGGAGTATTATTAATATACATATAGCTATGTGATGATATTATGCTGTAATTCTATGAAGACCTACGTAGCTATATATAGCTATAATGTGATGAATTTTAATTGGGGCGAGCCTTAGCGAGCCCCACCATATGGGATCAACAGTGAAATCTGTATTCTTGCTTGCTTGTAACGTCAAAATACCTGTATATGGCTGAAAGCCGTTTAAGTGCAAACCAACATTACATCAAACATTACAAGCATTACATAAAACACATGGAGTGCTAACCATAGCACGCGAACCATTAAATGCTAACCATAGGCGTGTATATGCCATTCAAGTGCTAACCATAATTTATTAACCACAATGTGTGAATACAACTTTCTAATCAAAGCCTAGTAAGCAATAGTAAAGCTGATCATTTGATGTTAGGATTGCATATAGCACTGAATGGCTAGATAGATACATTGAAGTACACTGTATAGTATCAGCTGCCTTGCCGCCCTATACGTATTTACTTTTCTTTATAATAGCTGATACCATCCATGACTTGTTTATTATGCATGCTTGTGATACCTTTTGCAATCAATTCATATGTTATTTCAATCCACTGTAATTACTTTACTTTACTGTATGCTAGTTTTCATGAAATACGTACCGGTACAAATTTTTAAGACCACCATGTAGATAGCTACACTGAGACTGAACTGTACATGTTTTATTCCCTGTGCTATAATTATTACAATGTCAAATTGCATGTGAAGTCATCAGTGGTAGCTACGTAAGTGTATGCATGCATCTATCAAAGCACCAGGCTCGCCCCTCAATGCTGTGCATTTCCCCTAGTAGGTATTAATTTTGCCTATGTAATGAGGTTTATCCGCACTTACGTCTCAAAATAAAAAATGGCGTCGCTATAGTGGGGGACTTTAATATTTTCGAGTATTGGCGCTTATGGAGGTGGTGAATAAAATTTCGTCTTCCGCGGTTCAAGAAGAAGATGGGGCATCAGGTAAGTGATTAATTATGCTGGACAAGCTTAGCGAGAAAATAAGAGCGTTTATCCATTCGCGTGTCCTCCTATGGCTTGTCTAATGCATGTCATCGCTTTACCTGATTCTTGTTCCCCATTTCTTGGACTGCGGAAGACAAAAAATCATCGCCACCTCCATAGGCGCCAATACTCGAAAATATTAAAGCCCCCCTTGGTCCCCCACTAGCGACGCCATTTTTATTTTGTGACGTAATTGCGGATAAACCTCATTATGCAGCTATAGCTATATTTATTTAATTACAAACATGGCCCCACTACCACTATACCAGTAGTCCATTTGTATATCAATCACTGCAATGGAAATGAATCACATCTCAATTGTGAAGCCATAGCTACATTAAAGAAATTGACTGGTTCTGTATATCAGTAATTACATTCGTTGACGTTTAATCATTAAAACTTGTGTATAGCTATACTATATACGTATATACAGTACTCTTTATTGAGCCTATTGGTGACATGTCATTTCTAAAACTTGATATTAATGCCATCAATCTCCCCATCATCCCATATAGCCAGTGCCCAGCCCATCTTTAGGTAGGGACCAGCCAATTATGCCAGCATAATTTTGAGCATAATAGGTAGCTGAAAGCATCAAGCATAATGCCAGCATAATAGGAAGTGTTTGGCTAAAAATATTATTAATGATCGATATACTCAAATAGAACACTCAGCATAATTTATTATTTGTACTACTGTAGTATGTAGAACTTTAGATATATTCTAATAGAACAGTCACCATGATAATTTTATATTATGATACAAATGAATATACTCTAATAGAACAGTTTTTACATGAGCATAATATAGGTCAAAACTTTGAACACTGCAGCATAGCATAATAGGTAAAAAATAAGCATAATAGGCTGGTCCCTATCTTTAGGCCTGCATTGAATATGCCAGCATAAGGCATATATTATGCCAGGCTTACCAGCATAACACTGTCAGGGCATAGTGAAATACTCTAATAAAGCACTCAAATGGATAATTCATGTCAAGGTGTTCAAATACTCTAATAGAACATTCATTAACTAAAATGTTGAATTATCTTCTGAGCATAACATGATCATTAACAGCTATATAATTATATAGGCAAAACTTTTTAGAAAGTACATTATCATGTGGGCAAAATTTTGAGCAGGCTACCCATCTTCCATTATACAAAAGTAGAACATACATGTGTGTTAAAGCACTGCCGCGAGTATGTACGGAAAATACAGCACGAGGGGGTGTGTCGAGAGGTAAATACAGCACGAGGCGTAGCCGAGTGCTGTATTTACCTCGAGACACCCCCCGAGTGCTGTATTTTTCGTACATAACGAGCTAAGGCAGTGCTTTAACTGTTATATAGTATTTCTTGCCGGATTCAGTCGTCTATAAGGCGCAGACGGCCTGAAGCAGATCGTGGAGCGCGATGGTTCAAGTTCTTAGAAGGTCGAGCCTCTGTTTACGCTACCAACCAACTGAACTAGGCATGAATTATCGATGTAGCTTACGTAGCTAGCTGTTGAGGTGGCGTGGCATAGTGTCGACAAGCAAATCGACAACACCATTAACTCGAATGAATCAGTTCCGGCGATTAGTGATTTCGACAAGCAAGACTAAGGTGGTAGATAACAAAAAGAACTCTATTTTACGCGTTTTTAACAGATAAGTAATGGATTTCATTTGAAATCAGTTGGTTACTGCTACCAACATCTGAAATTTCACACCTATAACAACAACAATTATTTACATAACTGTACTGTATTCACGCATAACTGTACTTTATTTTCCATACAGCACACTTGCTACTTTATGGAATATAAAGTACACTTTTGCCCTTTGATCCTCCCACGCAAAATACTTTATAGTAGTATAATGACTTTATTGTATATATATATCCAGTGATCATGAGGGCTAATTTGTTTTGGACCATAACCATACAACCACACATACCTTATCTCCCTAGTCCACGCATAGCTAGCTAGCTACAGCCATTTAAGGATAGCTTTGTGGAATGGTATGATAATTATTATAAGCTATACAATTATTATATAAGCTATCTACGTAGTACGTAGTTTAGAACAAATGAAGTGCACATGTATAATTATAGTATTGTGGTAGTTGAATCTTTCAGCTGCTTTTGTATCACATGAAATAATTATTAGAATTTTATTGTGTATATGAAATAGAGATAAAGCTACGTATATTAAAATCATTTCATACATATCGATTGTCAGATCAAACAGCTACTGTAACTATGCGTCTTAATTCTTTCTCTGTATTATACTAAATACACATTAGTAGAAATGTGCATAACTCCAATACTAATACATAGCTAGAACATAGCCATACTGAGGTAAACAGATGGGCTAGATATTACATAAACAGCTGCAGAATATAATATTTACTGTTGTCTTCAATTAGCTACGTAGCATGAATGCTCTACTTAGCTATAACATTTTCTACATTTGTATAGTACAGTATGTAGCTACATATTTATAGAAATGTGTAACTACGTAATTACCTTTAATGCCTTTTAATTTGCAATGTACATATTGATTGTGATTTGAAAGGTTGCACCAACTACTGGAATCCATACAAATGCTACAGTATATGTGAGGCATTTTATAACAATTTGAGGTACTAACAGAGACAAATAAATTAAATTTATTTTTAGCTACACCATGCAGTGGTATCAAATGAACTGGTATGTACATCTGCACTGTTTAATACACTTTGAAGCAATGTAAGTCAAGACATGCATTTATTGCTAAATTAAACTAATAGTTAGTTATGATCTTATGTTTACAGTTCAGCTATATTTGCTCAGCCTGAATAACAATATTATGTATGTAAATTGTTGGTTGATGACTATGTATGTGTATGCTGTATATGCAAAAGTTACAAATTGAGCAATAGTTACATAACTAGCAACAAACCAGTAGCTATGTAGCTATACATAAATGTTAATCCATGTCATATCCTGGATTTTCATATGTTGGGTTGTCAAATGTTATATCAGAGCCTTTAACAAGATCAACTTCGTCTTCATTGTTGAACTTTTGATGAGCAATTCTATTTCTGTCGTACCAGCGTTTCACGAAATATATCACCACTATGACGATCACTATCAACACAAGTACACACAGTATTGCAACAACAATTCCTACAGCTGTTCCCACATTATTATCATTAGATTTTGTATTGGCGTTAGCATTTGGAACAGAAGTTATTACAGGAACTGTAGCAGTGCTAAAGGTGGTAGTCGAAATTCTGTTGTTAGCTGTAACAAAAAATCAAAATAATAACTAAAGGTGTATAGCTAAGTTACAAAATATCAGCATACTGTACAAACAGTTTTTCAAATATTGCTCATGTATACCTATACTGTCAATTAAGTCGTTAACACAAAGCCATGCATATGTACTGGGCATCCTATTATATGTTGCCATGCACATGAAGCCATATACATTAATTATTGATGACTTAGCACTGCCAATGAAAATTGCATGATGAATTATTGGTGCATTAATCATGACTGGATGAATACAGTAGCTACAGCTCAATTCAATTTGACACTCGCACGCATGTGATTTTCAATGCTTGCGAGTTTCACACATTTTAGTCTCGAGTACATGGCTGGTACATGCGAGTAAGCCGCAAGTGCACGAGCAACTAATCCTTCTGAAGAGCAAATTGCACAACAGGTACACTATACGTGCAAATGCTGCTTGTGAGTAGGACTCTGCAATTTTAGTAATACCGTATAGTATGACTGTTCGAGCGACAAGCGCTATGGTGTACAATTACGTAGCTATATTGCAGTTTTAGCTACGCAGTCTTAACAGCTTTACCTCTTCCACATGCAACATCCATACCACTCCAACTGCCATTACTTAGACACATTTTAGTATCACTACCAGTCAGTGTATATCCTGAATTACATGTGACAGTACATGTGTCTTCATAAGAATAAACTCTATCGTCTCCCAATGAACAAGTAACATTTCCATTGTCAAATTTAGAAATTTCTTCACACTTGACTACATAAATACATCAATAAAATTATTAATGTTAAATATGTGTGAAAGATGACTAAGTGGGCACTTGACAGTAAGTCAACAACTAAACTCAATACTGCTTCTTTTATTATACTATCAGTAATACACTTATCTAGCTACGCACATATTAACCACATACGTAGCTACGTAGCTGACTGTATTTTAGGCCTTTTGAAGTATGTACTTTTTAAAGGTGGGAAATAACTTTAGAAGGTGTGGGTAGTGGGGAGGAAAGGGAGGAGTGGGAGGTAGAAAACTAAGGCTCAAAGAAATAGTGATGCCACGATATGAAATTATTTGTATCACGATATACATTTTCATATCATGATTTTATATCACGATATATTGTATATCATTAAGTACGGTAGTACTTAATAGTAGGGTAATCACGATTTTTTTATTCTATTTTAATAGCACATATCTGTAATAACAAATTACCACAGGAAATTTGGTAAAATTGTGGGAGAGAAAACTTGACTATAGTCGGAAGAATAACTACCTCAACTTATTGGACAAGCTCAGTTGATGGTGCTTATGTCACATGTTACAGAGGAATTCAGTATGCCATGTGCTCTAACACACTATTGAAAGGTCCTTATACCACCACATGACAAGTTGACAACGATAATTCAATTAGATAGCTACATGACCTAATGACATACGTAATTACTAAGTATTACATTAAAAAATTGCCACTAACTTTCCAAGGATTTTCAAAATATAGTTTACAAAGAAAATGATATATACGTACGTAGATCCACATGTAAGTAAAATTAATGGTTATGATAACACACACAAAGTTGGTTAATGATAAACCACCTAATCATGCCACAATTTTACTTTTTTGTATATAAATGCTGTTTATCTACAAGCTAGCTACAAGATTTTATCTGTAGATTTTAAGCCAGGAAATTTGAGTGAATTAGCTACTTAACTTATTTGTTAAAATAATGACCTAAATAAAATCACTAGGTACAACATAATAGCATATAACCAGTGAATATGTTACTATAATTAGCAGGCACTAACAGATGTTTCTAACAATACTTACACTCCATATAGATGTTCACATATGGCATCGCATATTGATGGTGTTTTTCCTAGTACATGTTGCATGCATTTAACTTATCCTTTAAACCTGCATATTCTTTTAAAATGCAAATAATATGCAAGCATACCTGAAGAAGGCATTTACAGGCCTAGCTATGGCCTGGTACCAAAACGCAAGCACTATTTGTTATATATGAAACTAATCTACAACTTATAACCTTTCTACCCATATAAAAACTTACAAGATATGTTAAAGAACTCGCTGGTTATGAAGCTAAGAAACAGCGCGTATTCTTTTCACCAGAAATAACTGCCGTAACTCGCTGCACCGGCTGCCATTTTTTTGATCGTGATAACCGAAACTTTTTTAGATGCAGAATCACGTGAGGAACAACCATTTTTTGATAGGAGCCACGGCAGCTTATTTATGGCTGTTTTAACATCAAGATGTAGCAAAAAAGAAAGAAAACATGGTTATTTTGTATCTTTTTTGATCTTTGAGCTCCTACTGAGGAAGATGCTTTTACCAGAGCTGCTTGCCGAGTTGTTGGTTCCAATCGGAATTTAATGGTAAACAAAACAATATAAAAAAGTTTATTCTAGGCCTTTTAGGATTGAAACTACGGGAGTTTGTTTGGTTGCATGTGTGTTTAGGCTATATTTAGGCCTATCCGGGTTATGTAGTTGTTTTTTTTTGGAACCACTTTCAACTTAGAAATTTTCTTCTCAAATAATTTTCCTTTAGGTAATTAAAACAGTTGGTCATTAATGGAAGCTGTGTCATTTGCCGCACGTGATTTTCAACTTTTCACTTTCGGTTAACTCCATAGAACGCGTGCCGATTTAATATTGTGTTGTTAATCTCCTTTAGTCGCTTTCTGTTCTACCAGTAGACACTGCGCTATGGTGATAAAGTGGACTACTTTCACTACATGCATGCGCCACGTGAGTTTATTATTGCATTAAACCATTAATAATGCTTATCGAATGAATACATCTTCATGATATTCCTATAAAATTTGTTGGTATCACTATTTGTTATGTTTATAGAGAGCCACATAAGTTTATGGCTGGGTGAGTTCCAAATGACTGATAGCAGGCCCACCAGTAGGACTCCTGCAGGTATGCAACACTACTGATTAGCTAGCTACTTGTAATGAGAAAAACTTGTGCTTCACAGGTACCTCCTTTGAAGCCAGCTCTCGTAAAGGATATTCCTTGTAGCTATGGACTTGCATGAATCATTCCCTACGTCACTAAAGCAGTTCCTGTGGAGATGAAGGAACCCATTTAGAGGGACATCACATGCAGAATCATGGCTATCCTAATGAAACCTTTTAAAATCACGTGGCAGTTTGACATTAAGTATGTCAAATGGATCTGTTATGCAGGAGTTGTAATCCCTTGGCTTGAACACAACTCGGCTGCTTCTTAGTGGCTGAATCCTCCATCGTAAATCTTCCAAATAGGAGTACGTACTCCATTCATACAACATTGTAAGTACATGACAATTCCAATGTTACCTTGGTAATTCTACTTACGATTTTCAATTGTATTGCAAAATTCCTTGATCACCATAATATAGACAATAAATTATTATGATACGCTCATTATTCATGCAGCAAAATTTGGAGTTTGCATGACTTCTGCATTATTGTGCTATCCTAGGAAGGCTAGGATTTGACGGAAGCAGCCTTGAGCAAACTCATGAGTGACCGCTCTTGATGGAATACCAGTCTTGTTGAACAAAAAGGTTAACATCCACTTGATCCTTGTTTCTAAACAGCTTGAAGGCATCTATAATTATGTTTATAATTATTTAGATTGATCATTAGTGTTATGCATGTACCTGATGTAGAATGGTGTGCTGGTATGCCAGGCTTGCCATGCATCCTTCAGTAGATCTGCACATGCACAACTAGCTCTCTATAGTCTCTACAAACACACATACTGATACAACCTATTAGTTAACCATTTTTAGATAAGCCTCTACAACAGAACATGGAGGATACAAGCCTCTACAACAGAATATGGAGGATATACATAACAGACTCATATGACGTATGCACGTAGTGAAAGCAGTCCGCTTTCCTCGCCATAGTGTAATGTCTACTGGTAGCTAGAATGGAAAGCGACTAAAGGAGATCAACAACTCAAATGTTAAATCAGGAACGTGAAAAGTTGAACATCACGTGCAGCAAATGACACTCCATACGATCAACTGTTTTAATTATCCAAAGTAAAAATATTAAAGAAAAAAATTTCTAAGTTGAAAGTGGTTCCAAAAAAAAATTTGCCACGGGCCGGGCGAATTTTTTTTTTGGAACCACTTTCAACTTAGAAAATTTTTTCTCAAATTAATTTTCTTTTGGGTAATTAAAACAGTTGGTCATTAATGGAAGTTGTGTCATTTGCCGCACGTGATTTCGGTTAACTCCATAGAACGCGTGCCGATTTAATATTGTGTTGTTAATCTCCTTTAGTCGCTTTCTGTTCTACCAGTAGACACTGCGCTATGGCGATAAAGTGGAGTACTTTCACTACATGCATGCGCCACGTGAGTTTATTATTGCATTAAACCATTAATAATGCTTATCGAATGAATACATCTTCATGATATTCCTATAAAATTTGTTGGTATCACTATTTGTTATGTTTATAGAGAGCCACATAAGTTTATGGCTGGGTGAGTTCCAAATGACTGATAGCAGGCCCACCAGTAGGACTCCTGCAGGCACTACTGATTAGCTAGCTATTTGTAATGAGAAAAACTTGTGCTTCACAGGTACCTCCTTTGAAGCCAGCTCTCGTAAAGGATATTCCTTGTAGCTACGGACTTGCATGAATCATTCCCTATGTCACTAAAGCAGTTCCTATGGAGATGAAGGAACCCATTTAGAGGGACATCACATGCAGAATCCAAAGATACATGGCTATACTAATGAAACCTTTTAAAATGACGTGGCAGTTTGGCATTAAGTATGTCAAATGGATCTGTTATGCAGGAGTTGTAATCCCTTGACTTGAACACAACTCGGCTGCTTCTTAGTGGCTGAATCCTCCATCATAAATCTTCCAAATAGGAGTACGTACTCCGTTCATACAACTTTGTAAGTACATGACAATTCCAATGTTACCTTGGTAACTCTATTTATGATTTTCAATTGTATTGTAAAATTCCTTGATCACCATAATATAGACAATAAACTTTTATAATTATTATGATACGCTCATTATTCATGCAGCAAAATTTGGAGTTTGCATGACTTCTGCATTATTGTGCTATCCTAGGAAGGCTAGGATTTGACGGAAGCAGCCTTGAGCAAACTCATGAGTGACTGCTCTTGATGATACCAGTCTTGTTGAACAAAAAGGTTAATATCCACTTGATCCTTGTTTCTAAACAGCTTGAAGGCATCTATATTTGTATTTATATAATTATTTAGATTCATCATTAGTGTTATGCATGTACCTGACGTAGTGGTATGCCAGGCTTGCCATGCATCCTTCAGTAGATCTGCACATGCACAACTAGCTCTCTGTAGTCTCTACAAACACACATACTGATACAACCTATTAGTTAACCATTTTTAGATAAGCCTCTACAACAGAACATGGAGGATATAAGCCTCTACAACAGAATATGGAGGATATACATAACAGACTCACGTGACATATGCACGTAGTGAAAGCAGTCCACTTTCCTCGCCATAGTGTAATGTCTACTGGTAGCTAGAATGGAAAGCGACTAAAGGAGATCAACAACTCAAATGTTAAATCAGGAACATGAAAAGTTGAACATCACGTGCAGCAAATGACACTCCATACGATCAACTGTTTTAATTATCCAAAGGAAAAATATTAAAGAAAAAATTTCTAAGTTGAAAGTGGTTCCAAAAAAAATTCGCCCGGGCCGGGGTAGTTTAACTCAGTTGATCGCGTAAGCCGGTTTGAATTGTAACTGCAATCTGATTGTGATAGTAAGCTTCATACTACTCCTTTTATACTTACAGCTAATAGCCACCCAGCTGTACATTTCAATAAAGCTACAGTATAGGATGACCATAACAACTTTATTGCATGCCAGATGCGACGCCTACGCATACAACCACATGAGTCATTTCTATTAACGCGCATACTTTATTAAATTTTATAGATGACACGGAATCTAATACCATATGCATGTAGCTAGGTTTTGTAATTGCATGCCAATTTGGTCAGATCGATGGTGTAATTATCTTACACGTGCATGCATGGCCTATATATATATGTAATAGACTAGCCGAATCAATTACGACATCAACTGAGCGATAATTAGAATCACGCACCAAAACATACATACATAATAATGTGTCCTAATTATTTAAGTTCAGTCAGTTACACTACATACGCCCCTTTCTTTAAAAGCTTGTCCCAAGCTTTATAACTGTAGTCGGTCAGGTGGGCGTCTGATACGCTGTGGGTAACGGTGTTGTACAGGGGGTATGGGATCTAGAATAATATGGTGATCAACTTGAGGTGGAAACCAAGTGTTTGAAGGAATGTCAGTTACTGGTGCTGAAGTGTGTTGAGGTTGCTTACGGTGTCGCAGTCTGTTTACATGAACAACCTTGGTTACCTGTCCATTAGTGATTTTGACATCTGTTGGACTTTTGATCTCCAGGACTTCCCACTTTCCTTGCCATTTAGGCTGTAGTTTGCCTCTTGTCGGAATGGATAACCATACTGGAGCTCCTGCAACAAAGGAATGAACATGGGAATGTTTATCATAATGAATTTTCTGTTGTTGGGCACTAGCTGAAATGTTAGTATGGACAAAATCTTGCAATGAAGCAAGCTTAGCTTGTAATTGAGCTGAGTAGGTATTTGGGTCAAAAGCAGTGGGTTGACAAAAAGGTGATGATTGAGATGGCCTCCCAAACATAAGCTGAAATGGTGAGGCACCAGTTGAGGAGTGTTGAGCAGTACGATACGCATAAAGAACCAGTGGCAAGTAACGTTCCCAATCATCTTCAGACTCCACATAACACCTGAGTAACTGTAGCAAGGAGCGGTTAAAACGTTCTACCATTCCGTCACCCTGTGGATGGTATGCTGTCGTCCTGGTTTTGTGAATGCCAAATGCCTGAAGTAATTGATGAAAAAGGGTGCTCTCAAAATTCCTGCCCTGATCGGAGTGTAATATATCTGGCATGCCAAAACTACTGCACACCTTGATAACAGCATCTGCAATAGTTGTAGCTTTCTGATCACGAAGTGGAATAGCATCAGCCCACTTGGTAAAATAATCCATGATAACAAGTAAATAACGATGGTTGTTTCGTGACACTGGTACTTCCAGGATGTCGACAGCAAGCATTTCCCATGGATTCCCAATGGGGGTGTTAACAAGTGGTGCTCGAACAGGAGATGGCAGTTTTGATCTTTGGCAAATTTCACATTCTTGACAATACTGTTGCACATCACTAGCCATTCCAGGCCAATAAGCTTCTTGTTTTAAACGGCTCATTGTTTTGTGGTATCCTTGATGGCCTGCACTGGGTATGTTGTGTGCCTGATGAAGAACTTTCTGTTTAAGGGAAGGTGGAATAAGTGGAACAGTGACATTCTCTGAGGTAGGGCTTGGACAGTAGGTACGGCAAATAACACCATTGATAAGTGACAGTTGATGCCACAGTTGTATGTAACGCTGAAATAAGGGTTGTTTCATTGTAATAGTAGCTGGCTTGCCAGTTGAGTGCAGCAATGCAGAATAGATCTGATTAAAAACTGAGTCATTTTGTTGTGCTTGTTGAACATCCGTAATCTGTTTTGTGGTAGATGTCATAGCAACTGGTGCAGAAATAGAGTGCGGTCGGCGTGATAGTGCATCTGCATTGCCATTAAGAGTGCCCTTGCGATATACTATCTGAAAATTGTACTCTTCCATGGCTAAGGCCCAATGACAGAGTAAGCCTTCCATCTTTTGCGCAGAAAGCCATTGCAATGGTGCATGGTCTGTCACAAGCTGAAATGGGTGACCTAACAGATAGTGGCGAAACTGCTTCATAGCATATACAGCTGCAAGACACTCCTTTTGAATGGTGCTGTATTGCTTCTCCGACTGAGTTAAAGCACGACTGGCATATGCAATGACACGTCCATCCTGCTCTAAGACAGCTCCCAGACCAACAGCACTGGCATCGGTTTGTAATAGGAATGGAGCTGCATCAGCCATGAACTGAGGAAATGCCAATATTGGTGCCTGTGTCAACCTACTCTTTAGCTCAACAAAGGCCTTGGTACACTCAGGGCTCCATGAAAAGGAGACATCTTTCTTTGTCAGGTTGTGAAGAGGAGCTGCTATATCAGCAAACTTC
Organism: Spongia lamella; assembly: GCA_963930835.1. Classification (NCBI taxonomy): domain Eukaryota; kingdom Metazoa; phylum Porifera; class Demospongiae; order Dictyoceratida; family Spongiidae; genus Spongia; species Spongia lamella. The sequence continues at coordinate 7,749,077 of OZ005751.1, read as the reverse complement.
TCAACATATCTTCGGTAATAGGAGGCTAATCCCAGAAATTGTTTAAGTGTAGTAGCATTGGTGGGGGTTGGCCAATCCTGAACACAACTGACTTTGCAAGGATCAGGATGCATTCCATTGTAATCAAAAATGTGGCCCAGATAACACACTTTTGACACTCCAATGTGGCATTTACTTCCACGAAGTGTTAAACCGGCACCTTGAAGGCGTTGGAATACTTGTTGAAGATGGTGTACATGCTGTTCTTCAGTTTGAGAGAATACTAACACATCGTCAATGTATGTGGTGGCAAATGGTAGATCTCGCAATACAGAATCCATCAAACGTTGAAAGGATCCAGGTGCACCTGTAAGGCCGAAGGGCATACGACGAAACTGGTACAGGCCCATGCCAGGACCAGGACAAAATGCTGTTTTAGCCTGATCCTCAGGTGCCAGTGGAAGTTGCCAATAGCCACTCTGCAAATCAAGAGTGGTAAACACTGTGGAGCCTGCAAGACGATCTTGAACTTCATCTGGCAGGGGTAGTGGGTAAGCATCTCGTACAGTTTGTTTATTGAGCTGCCGATAGTCTATACAAATACGCAATTCACCAGACTTTTTTGGAACAAACACTGCAGGTGCCATCCAGGGGCTGCTACTCTCAGTAATAATATCTTGCTTCAACATCTGATTAAGTTGTCTCTCTACTTCACTACGATAGTGAGCTGGGATACGTCTGGGTGGGACACGAATAGACGATCCTTTAGTTGGGATGTGGTGACACGCAACTGATGTGTGTCCCGGTGTTGTGCAAAATAAATCCTTATACTCAGCAACCATTGTGGATAAGGGGGTACTCTGACATTCAGGTAATTGGTACTGTCGTGGAGCTCCATAATCTGGAATAGCACAATCAGTGGTAATTTCCGTGACAGACTCTCCAATTGCTGCTATTGTTTTTATATGTGCCTTTTGCTGTACTGCAGTGTCCCAAATAGATTGTATCTCATACGGGATGTTGTCATGTTTGGGATAAATTTGGACAGCTGCTTCAGTAAAGTCCAAAACCAAACTGTGTTGCTGGAAAAAGTCAATGCCTAAAATGACAGGAGCAATGAGACTGGAAACAATAATGAAGTTGTGGCGAACTGATGTTTTCATCTTACCAATCTGTGCATCAACACTGACATAGTCTATAATTGGTAATGATTCTCCTGATGCTGTTTGAAGCTGTATTTGAGGTAGTGGTTGTGCTATGGCTCCTGTCACTTGTACTGCAGTATCCTGAGATAAAAGAGATACAGATGAGCCTGAATCAAGCATTATTTCTGTGCCAATGCCACCCACCTTGCCAAAAATACCAGATGCATGTGATTTAATTGTAGCTACTACAATAGTGTCATTGGGGCTTACTGGTACAAGGGATGCCTGCGGCCCCTGGCAGACATCCCTCGGTCGTTTCCCTGCCAGCAATCTTTTGCATAGTGACCTGGACGATTGCAGATATAACATCGTTGACTAGTAAATCGGGTAGGACAGTTACGTTGAATGTGCCCCAGTTGATTACAGCAAAAACAGCGTTTAGGCCTCTCATTCTTCTGTTTTGTGGTAAGTGCAGCTACCTGCTCTGTCAACTGTGTGATTTGGGTTTTCAGTTGATCTACTTCACTGGGTGTTGTAGATGTGGCAGTCATTGCTGCCACTTGCTCGTGTTCCATGACTGTCATTAACACCTTAGCGCGTTGAACTACAGCTCTCAAGTCTTTCGTATCACTAGATGCACGTAGCTGTCGACTAATTGGACCAGGCAATCCAGACAAAAACTGATGTAACAATAACGGATCACTTGCCTCTTCTGTCAATCTTGGCATAGCTTGTCGTAACAGTCGCTTAAGATCATGGAGATAAAGTGCAATAGCTTCTCCTGGCCGCATCGTGCGAGAATGAAATTCTTCTAAGGAGACGAATTCATTTGGCGCCATTTTTGTTAGTAACTGTTCTTTTGCGACCTTGTAATCAGCTTGCTGTTCGTCAGACAATTCAAGCCAACAAGCCAAAGCTTCGCCTTCTAATACTGTGGGAAGCTTCCGAGCCTTTGTTTCATTATTCCACTGATTCGCTGAAGAGCAGATTTCAAATCGCTGGAACCACTCCCGAGCGTCCCCATCAGAAAAAAATTTCGGCACACTAACATGTCCACTTGCCATCTCTAAGGAACCTTCCTCTGCTACCAATGTAATAGACTAGCCGAATCAATTACGACATCAACTGAGCGATAATTAGAATCACGCACCAAAACATACATACATAATAATGTGTCCTAATTATTTAAGTTCAGTCAGTTACACTACATATATAGCTATATATAAACTAGACAGCTGCAACTCTGAATCAACTACAGCTGGCTGCTCATGCAGCTCAATTAGCTAAGTGATGTAATTTTTATGTCCAAACATTTTGGGCAGCATAGGCAAATTAAGGCCTGAGCAAAAGGGAGATTAATTCCTATCCCCTACCTATAACTAAACTTTTTGCCCCCATGCATGCACTATACAAACGTAGCTAGCATCGTAATCCTACCATGTAGCTAGCTAGCTAGATAGTGATTTTCAGTGGCTGTATATGCTTACAGCCGGGTAACTGATTTAATTCATTTGGCCTGCTATTTTGGAGCAACTATAAAAGTAGCTAGGTCTTTGCAACCATCCACAAACTATAGCTTTATCTACCGCTAATATTATTATGGTGTTTCATGTTAAAATAACAATTACCAGCAATGCATGAAGGTTAATTATGAACACTAATATATGCACTCATGCAGGCATAACTACAGGAACCATATTGATAAATTAGCTACACTGCATGCAAAAACTGAACTGAGTATGCTATAGCTACGTATGCATGCAGTGTAGTTAAAAGTATGTTGATTGTTCATTATGTAAATATTATAGCCTCACTAAATGTTTAAGTCGTAGCTACGTGTATAGCAAAATAATAAAAATAATTAATGTGTTACTATGGCTACAATAGGAAACATTATACATTGATTGAGCATGTCACAACAGTGTAAAGTCAGCTAAGCCTTAAATCCAGAATCTTAGACTTTCTGCCTTCTGATCATCATTAAGGAAGTCCTAATAATTATATTGAGCTAAAATATAATTTTATTGCTAGAAAAGGTAAACAGGATAGTGAGTTAAACATGATTAAAGCTACATAATTTAAAGCTATAGCTAGCTATTAAATGAAGTAAAGAGAAATAGATCTCAGTAGCTAGCTATATATAGCCAGTGGCTAGCTACTAACTACTGTACTTAGCTACGTAGCACCAGGAGTGACTGAACTTGCTCAAAGTTGTGGGGCACACTAAATAAACTATATAGTAAAACACATTTCTATTGTGAAAAGCTAAATTCCTATGAAACCTCATAATTTTGCCCAGTGCCCCCTCAGTATTCCGCCGCCACTTAATGATAAAAAGGAGAAGGGATTACAATAAAAGTATAATGAAACAAATAACCTAGCAAATAACATGCTATTACTTACCAGTCAGCATTTAAACAGAATTACCACCAGGCTGGCCAGGACCGCTGGGTCATCATGTGATAACATTATATTGTACCAGTAGTATATGGTAGCTAACTACTGAGTTTTTGCAGTTACATTTATGAAGTCATTTTTTCCTTATCAGCTAGCTGCTATTAAATAAGCTAACCTGTAGCTACTTAATGATTTCACAGTGAACTATAGGGTATAAAGTCCTTAAGTCTATTGGTATATTTAAAATGTAAATAAAATTGAATTGTAGATAAACAGGATAGTGCATTAAACATGATATCACAATTAGAGCTGTGTATACTCACACTGTAGCTAGCCATAGTCACCATTGCATTTACTGCTGCACTTATATATAGCCACAATGAAGTATATGGTAATGTTCAAAAAGAGTAGACACAAATGTCAGCAGGGGCGTAGCCAGACTTCACTTGATGCCCGGGCACACAATTTTTTATAATACACCATATAGCTAGCTAGCTATACCATACTGGTTCATACGTGCATTTATTAATAGTTGTTGTTAGCAAGTGCACGGCACGACTAGCTATAGCTAATCTAGTGTAACAGCATCAGGTGTATAACTAATGTATAAACTATACAAACTGCTTGAGTCATCCTACGAAATATAGTGCATGAACTATCGATTGTGGGAACGCATCCAGATGATCACGTGTGCCACACATACATCTAAGCTACGAGCAAGATTTCTTTCCTTCACTGATATCAGCCACATAAAGAGAACAGTTGGTGCTCCAGTCTTGTAGTTACTACTGCTGTAGAAATTCAAAAGCTACGCCTGACATCTTTTCTCGAAAAACATCTTTTACGGGGTTAGTCTCACATACATCCACAATTTCTTCATTTCCATACGTAGACAAAGACGGTTGATGCGCGGTTATCACTTAACTCTTCTAGCCACGTTGCATATCGTTGGCGGGTTCGGCCGTTGGGATCACACAATGAACTGTATAAACGGGAGTGAAGAAAACAAAGCTTAACTAATTCAGTCACTTACTTGTATTTCTGTAACTCTCTTTAAAAAGTTGAACCATGTATTTCTTCTATGGCCATTTCGCAAATTTCCAGTACTGCCTTGCCTCCATTTTGAAAATTTTAAATGCATATCTCGTGAGCTATTTTAATTCTAATGAATTCAGTGGGAGTGTTATCGAGTGTTTCAGTCCGAGTGTTCATCAAGCACTAGATTCACCACTAAAATTAGGATAATGCTACTAGCATTACAAGATAAGTCATTATTTGAGTTTTGGTCTGATTTGGTGATGGTAGGGCAAAGTAAGTTGATGCCCGGGCAAATGCCCGGGTATGCCCGGGTCTGGCTACGCCTCTGAATGTCAGTGTACTTGCATAGGTACATGCATTAGCTATAGCTACATGGATAACCTGTGCATGACCTCATGTTCAATTTGGTAAAATAGTTTTAGTTGTGTGGTTTCTATTTCCTTGTTTGTATAGCCAGTCAATTCAGAGCAATTTTTGTAAATTACTTGTTATGGCACAATATAGCCTATTGGGTGCTTATGCACTGGATGCTGTGAGCTATTTTTAAATGTGGATAAATCAGCAATGTGGAGTTTTAAATTTATATAACTAAAATAGTAATTGCTATGTAGCTAGCTTGATAATTAAATGGTCGTAGCTATAACTAAAATGTTTGAATGTTTACTTATTTTAAATATCCAAGTGTGATTAGATATGCATACTAGCTACCTAGCTATAAAGCTACCAGTACAGCAATTCATCATAGCTTATGACAAATAGATATATTTTATGTGTATATATACCTATCTGTAGCCAGCTTTACAGGTTTTATGGCTTTGCACGTATCTATGCAGGTATTACATCAGAACAGATTTAAGACTTACTGGACTTTACACTATTAGGATTCAGTATTTTGCAATGTCTCCTTGGATATTTAATAAGTGTAATTTTTCTAAACATTCAAACATTTTAGTTATAGCTAGACCATTTAATTATCAAGCTAGCTACATAGCAATTACTATTTTAGTTATATAAATTTAAAACTCCACATTGCTGATTTATCCACATTTAAAAATAGCTCACAGCATCCAGTGCATAAACACCCAATATGATATATTGTGCCATAACATGTAATTTACAAAAATTGCTCTGAATTGACTGGCTATACAAACAAGGAAATAGAAACCACATAACTAAAACTATTTTACCAAATTGAACATGAGGTCATGCACAGGTTATCCATGTAGCTATAATGCATGTGCCTATGCAAGTACACTGACATTTGTGTCTTTACTCTTTTTGAACATTATTGTGGCTATAATATACATAACTTATAATACATTAGTGCAGCAGTAAATGCAATGGTGACTATGGCTAGCTATACAGTGTGAGTATACACAGCTCTAATTGTTGTGATATCATGTTTAATGTTTAATGCACTATCCTGTTTATCTACAAGTATTTCAATTTTACACTTCAATACAAATTAAAGGCTTTCCCTAATGGCACTTGATCAAAACAAGAAGTCTGAGATTCTGAACAACTTTTAAATTAGGTACATAGTTCAGTAGCTATATAATTTTTTGTGAATATACCAATAGACTTAAGGCTTACTGGACTTTGTACTGTTTACAACCATGCACTAATTTTATTCAAAAGGCTTCAGTATTTATGCATGCAATAGTAATTAGCTATAGCTATACAGGAAATTTAATTTTTATTTCAGTAGCTATAGCTACTACTGTACATGCACGTAGCTATGTACATATGTATACGTACATCCCTAACTATATAGTTTGGCTATTTTATCTTACTTCTTAATTGTCTACGAATGCAGCTACCAACTTTTACTTTTATGGCAACTATACTCTAATTCAATTTCTGTAGCTAGCCAGTTACCCATCCAATAATTAGCTATAGCTACTACCATACCAAATGGCCAATGCTTATAATACAGAAGGGACTTAGTATAGTTTATGATAACAAAATGGATCCAACATAGCAATGATGTAGCTATCAGGTTGAATACAGTCAATCTTTCAAATTACAACATAACATACATGAAAGTACAAGTGTAGCTATATTACTTAGCTAATTGTTGTGATATCATGTTTAATTAAGTTTAATGTTTAATGCACTATCCTATTTGTCTACAAGTAAAAATTCAATTTTACATTTATTTACACTTCAATACAAATTAAAGGCTTCCCTAATGGCACTTGGTCAAAACAGGAAGTCTGAGATTCTGAATACCTTTTACATTAGGTACATAGCTAGCTATATATATTTTGTTTAAATATACTAATAGACTTAAGGACTTTATACCCTAGTTCAAATCATTAAGCACAGGTGTATGTCTTATTTAATAGTAGTTGATAAGGAAAAAATGACTTCCATAAATGCAACTGTAAAAACAATTAACCTTTCAAAACTCAGTAGCTAGCTACCATATACTATTGGTACAATATAATGTTATCATGACCCAGTGGTCCCAGCCTGGTGGTAATTCTGCATGTTTAAATGCTGACTGGTAAGTAATAGCATGTTATTTGCTAGGTTACTTGTTTCATTACTTTTTATTGTAATCCCTTCTCCTTTTTATCATTAAGTACGGTAATAGGTGGCAGAATACTGACTTAATTACTGAGGGGGCACTGGGCAAAATTATGAGGTTTCATAGGAATTTAGCTTTTCACAATAAATGTGTTTTACTAGTTTATTTAGTGTGCCCCCACAACTTTGAGCAAGTTCCTTTCAGTCACTCTTCGACTTGGTGCTACGTAGCTAAGTACGTACAGTAACTAGTAGCTAGCTACTTAAAGATTGTAGGGATTGACACAAAAAACATGGTGTCCAACTTTCATGTGCCTCCATAAAGACTGTGTTACCCGAGGGTGTTACCTCATAGGAATTAGCTTGAAAGGATTAAACTATAGTGTGCTTGTCACAGTGGATATAAATGCATGCGGAGTATTATTAATATACAGCTATGTGATGATATTATGCTGTAATTCTATGAAGACCTAACTATATATAGCTATAATGTGATGAATTTTAATAGGTATTAATTTTGCCTATGTAATGAGGTTTATCCGCACTTACGTCTCAAAATAAAAAATGGCGTCGCTATATAGTGGGGGACTTTAATATTTTCGAGTATTGGCGCTTATGGAGGTGGTGAATAAATTTTCGTCTTCCGCATTTCAAGAAGAAGATGGGGCATCAGGTAAGTGATTAATTATGCTGGACAAGCTTAGCGAGAAAATAAGAGCGTTTATCCATTCGCGTGTCCTATGGCTTGTCTAATGCATGTCATCGCTTTACCTGATTCTTGTTCCCCATTTCTTGGACTGCGGAAGACAAAAAAATCATCGCCACCTCCATAAGCGCCAATACTCGAAAATATTAAAGTCCCCACTAGCGACGCCATTTTTATTTTGTGACGTAATTGCGGATAAACCTCATTATGCAGCTATAGCTATTTATTTAATTACAAACATGGCCCCACTACCACTATACCAGTAGTCCATTTGTATATCAATCACTGCAATGGAAATGAATCACATCTCAATTGTGAAGCTATAGCTACATTAAAGAAATTGACTGGTTCTGTATATCAGTAATTACATTCATTGACGTTTAACCATTAAAACTTGTGTATAGCTATACTATGTACGATATACAGTACTCCTTATTGAGCCTATTGGTGACATGTCATTTCTAAAACTTGATATTAATGCCATCAATCTCCCCATCATCCCATATAGCCAGTGCCCAGCCCATCTTTAGGTAGGGACCAGCCGATTATGCCAGCATAATTTTGAGCATAATAGGTAGCTGAAAGCATCTAGCATAATGCCAGCATAATAGGAAGTGTTTGGCTAAAAATATTATTAATGATCGATATACTCTAATAGAACACTCAGCATAATTTATTATTTGTGCTACTGTAGTGTGTAGAACTTTAGATATACTCTAATAGAACAGTCACCATGATAATTTTATATTTGAATATACTCTAATAGAACAGTTTTTACATGAGCATAATATAGGTCAAAACTTTGAGCACTGCAAAAAGCGCCAATACCCATCTTCCATTATATAAAAGTAGAACATACAGTAGTATAATGACTTTATTGTATATAATTATATAGCCAGTGATCATGAGGGCTAATTTGTTTTGGACCATAACCATACAACCACACATACCTTATCTCAACTACAGCCATTTAAGGATAGCTTTGTGGAATTGTATGATAATTATTATAAGCTATACAATTATTATATAAGCTATCTACGTATGAGAGGTGATTAATGCCAAAATTATGAGCCATATATAAATAAAGGTAGGGATTTTGTACAGGATGGTCAAATCTGGTTGGAGAGTCACATGAGTGCATTATGGTACAAACATTTTGCATTTGGGTATATACATTGTTACATTAGGGTATAGACTTTTTGCATTAGGGTATAGACTTTTTGTATTAGGGTATAGACTTTTTACATTAGCATATAGACTTTTTGTATTATTATGCACAACTTTTACATTGGGGCATAGACTTTTTATATTAGGGAGACTTTTTATATTAGGGTATAGACTTTTACATTAGGGTATAGACTTTTTACATTAGGGTATAGATTTTTTACATTAGGGTATAGACTTTTTGTATTATTATGCACAACTTTTACATTAGGGTATAGACATTTTACATTAGGGTATAGACTTTTTGCATTAGGGTATAGACATTTTGTATTATTATGCACAACTTTTACATTAGGGTATAGACTTTTTACATTAGGGTATAGACTTTTTACATTAGGGTATAGACTTTTTACATTAGGGTATAGACTTTTTACATTTATAGACTTTTTATATTAGGGTAACATTTTTATAATAGTTATGCACAACTTTTATATTAGGGTATAGACTTTTTATATTAGGGTATAGACTTTTTACATTAGGGTATATATAGACTTTTTACATTAGGGTATAGACTTTTTATATTAGGGTATAGACTTTTTACATTAGGGTATAGACTTTTTACATTAGGGTATAGACTTTTTACATTAGGGTATAGACTTTTTACATTAGGGTATAGACTTTTTACATTAGGGTATAGACTTTTTACATTAGGGTATAGACTTTTTATATTAGAGTATAGACTTTTTATATTAGGGTGACATTTTATAATAGTTTTGTATTATTATGCACAACTTTTACATTAGGGTATAGACTTTTTACATTAGGGTATATATAGACTTTTTACATTAGGGTATAGACTTTTTATATTAGAGTATAGATTTTTTATATTAGGGTAATATTTTTATAATAGTTTTGTATTATTATGCTATTAGGGTATAGACTTTTTATATTAGGGTATAGACTTTTTACATTAGGGTATAGACTTTGCATTATTATGCACAACTTTTACATTAGGGTATAGACCTTTTATATTAGGGTATAGACGTTTACATTAGGGTATATCATAACGACACTGCTATAGCATCATAACAACACTGTATGTCAACACTATAGTATAACAACACTGTATGTCAACACTATAGCATAACGACACTATGTCAACACTATAGTAGCTATAACGACGCTACATGTCAACACTATAGCATAGTACTAGTGTCAACACTATAGCATGATAACACACTATAGCATAGTGATACGGCATGTCAACACTAGTGTTGACATGCAGTGTCGTTATGCTATAGTGTTGACATGCAGTGTCACTATGCTATAGTGTGTTATCATGCTATAGTGTTGACATGAAGTGTCGTTATGCTATAGTGCTAACATGAAGAGTCGTTATGCTATAGTGTGTTATCATGCTATAGTGTTGACATGCAGTGATACTATGCTATAGTGTGTTATCATGCTATTCATGTCAACACCATAGCATGATAACACACTATAGCATAATGACACTGCATGTCAACACTATAGCATGACAACAGACTAATAGTATAGCATAGTGACACTTCATGTCAACACTATAGCATAACGACACTATGTCAACACTATAGCATAGTGACACTACATATCAACACTATATATAGCATAGTACTAGTGACACTGTATGTCAACACTACAGTATAGTAGCTACTAGTGTCATTGCTGGTACCACTACATGCCAACACCATGGCTTGGTTTTAGTGATCAGCATTATCGGATATATTTTTGATAACTTTGTCAGATGGAATGAATACTCAGCAGTATATACAATGATAGCCCATATTCATAGGCGGTGGAAGTAGGGGGGCCATGGCCCCTAAGACTCTCCATAGAAAATCAATTTTTGCAATAGAAAATCACTTGAGTTTAGCTAAGTGGCCACCCTAACTTTCAGTAGCTTCCTCCGCCACTGCCCCCATATTATGATAATGACAGTTACCTTGCCAAAGTGTTGAATGGTACTAGCTATATCATACTGTTGATATGCAATGATGCCATGCCTTAGTGTGTGACATGAAATGATACTTTATAGTAACATTATAACATTAGTAACGTACATATAGTTAGTTTGAATAGCTACATTATAACTTTTGTTGCAGATTTTTAATTTACACTACAAGTGATTTAGCTCAAGCTCTGTGCATGCAAGACTCCTTACACATTAAATATATATTGTGATGATACTATCATATATGACATGGCATCAGTGTCAACATATGTACACATACGTAGCTACATACTGTAGTATATGTACTATAACATTGGACAATGTCATGCATATGATAGCTACGTAGCTACATACATATGTAGCCATTACCAGTTAGTTTTGTTGCATGCAGTATAATATATTGGCTTGGCATTTTATATGGTATGCATGACACCATTACATATCAATCGACTGCAATGTTTAGCTACGTACTGCATTTTTATATTAGCTATATGTATATACTGCCAACAAACATGCCCTGCTAAATACAGCTATAAGCGTGAACAATATAAAGTTAATATGTGACTGTCCGAGTGAAAACCATGCAGCCTAGTTCACACCTCCGACGTTGCCAAGTTAACATTTCATTAGAATGCTACACAAAGCTCAAATTTTAATTAAAAGTGATGTTTGTTCCACTAATTGTGGAAATTTGAGGTCTGTATGCCTTACGTAAGCAACAAAAGTTGCAAAGCACAAAAGTAGCAAATTTGGAAGTGTGAACTATAGCTAGCTACGTAGGCTGGTTTTTGCTTGGACAGTCACATATATAAGTAGCCATGTGATTCTCCAGAATTCTTATATCTGAAAAATAGCTAGCTAACATGTAAATTTATAAGCTATTGTGTAGCTAGCTATTTTTAGAGTACTAGTTTGTTGACTAATTTTTATTTTACGTATATACGTAGCTACATAGCTTTTGCTGCAACACTTGCAATCAAATTATGGTACTGATATAGAGTGACACCATGCAAGCCACTAGTATAGCTACACTATCGATAAATAATGATACGTAGCTACCATAGTGTGGATGTGCAGTGATGCCTTAATTGCCACAGTGTTGATAATAATACATACCATGCAGGTCATAATAATTATAGTGTTGACGTGTAGCTATATGTAAATCAATGATATCACACTGCAGTATATAGTGCTAACATGCATAATGATATCATGCTGTAGTGTTGAAATATGGTGGTGCCATGCATAGGTAGCTATACATATTATATGCCTCCACTTTCCAATGACGAATAATTTTATGAATTGACCATGCTTATAGAGAAGCTTATAGGCAGAGTACCCAAATAGTTACTATTAACTATAATTGTTCTGTAGCAAAAATGTACTAGCAGTAAGACAAACGAATGACCAATTACAATTCCCTGACTATACGTAGCTAGCTAGCTACAATGATACCTATACATGTGTATAACTAATAGCTACGTACTTTTTAATTTCAAATTAATCTATTCAGTGGTTTGCTTATATTCAAATTGCTTATGGTGTTTTTATTAGAATGTTTAATTGGAACAATGTTCTTACCTGACTGGTGCCATGTCATACAATGATACCATCCTAAGTACACTGTAATGAGTCTTGCATGTATGACTAGAGCTCTTTTTAGCACAGAGCATTATCATCGAGACACTGCACTTGTAGTGTAAGAATCCACAATAGAAGTTATAGCTAATGCTATTGGCAATGTCACTTTGCGTGAACTTTGTTACAGTAGCTAATGTTAACTTTAGCATAGCTAGTACTGTTTCATGTCAACACTAAGGCATGGTATCATTGCATATCAACAGTACCGTTCAGCACTTTGGCAAGGTAACCATCACTATTATATGATATGGGCTATCATTGTATATACTACTGAGAGTAGTAGCCATAATGGGTATTCATTCCGTTATCAAAAATATATCCGATAGCGCTGATCACTAAAACCAAGCCATGGTGTTGCATGTAGTGGCACCATGGCACAGTGTGAGACTTAGTGATACCATGCCACAAGCACACTAGCATATGTATGGTGTTGACAAGCTTTATACCAGACTGTTGGCATGTATAGTGTTACCAGCAATTCATACCATGTCATGATCACATGCAGTGTTGAGCCGGATACAGTGATACCATCCATAGTGTTGCATGCAGTGATGCCATGATGCTATAGCATTGACATGAAGTGACACTATAGTACTATGTCATGGTGTTGACATACAGTGTTATCTTGCTAATATATATAGTGTTGACATGCAGTTTCACTATGCTATAGTGTGTTATCATGCTATAGTGTTGACATGAAGTGTCACTATGCTAAGTGTGTTATCGTGCTATAGTGTTGACATGCAGTGTCACTATGCTATAGTGTGTTATCGTGCTGTAGTGTTGACATGCAGTGACACTAGTACTATGCTATAGTGTTGACATGTAGTGTTGTTATGCTATAGTGTTGACATACAGTGTCATTATGCTATAGTGTTGATAAGCAGTGTCGTTATGCTATAGTGTTGACATGAAGTGTCCACTATGATGCAGTGTGTTATCATGCTACAGTGTTGACATGCAGTGACACTAGTACTATGCTATAGTGTTGATATGCAATATCACTATGCGTGTTGACATACAGTGTCGTTATGATACTATAGCAGTGTCGTTATGATATAGTGTTGACATATGTACAGTGTCGTTATGCTATTGTGTTGAGATACAGTGTCATTATGTAGTGTTGACATGCAGTGTCGTTATGCTATTGTGTTGACATAAAGTGTCATTATGTAGTGTTGACATGCAGTGTTGTCGTTATGCTATGAAGTGTCGTTAGTGTTGTTATGTTATGTGTTGACATACAGTGTCATTATGTAGTGTTGACATATCATATTCCATAGTGTTGACATGCAATGACGTCGACACACAGTGGTAACTTACCATATATACTAGGTATGTAGTGTTGGGATCAGTGATAGCTACCATGCCGATGGAGTGTTACCATGACGTGGTGTTGACATGCAGTGGTAACTACTTTGCCATGCTGTTGGTTATAGCTACCAGCAGAATTTGAAATTGTACCGGCATTAATCTCTAAATTGAACAAAATGTCTTCAGTAGTTACCCTAATATAATTAAAATGTAAAAGTGGTATATACGTATGTAAAAGTTGTGCATAATAATACAAAAAGTCTATATCCTAATGTAAAAAGTCTATACCCTAATGTAAAAAGTCTATATCCCAATGTAAAAAGTCTATATCCCAATGTAAAAAGTCTATATCCTAATGTAAAAAGTCTATACCCTAATGTAAAAAGTCTATGCCCTAATGTAAAAAGTCTATACCCTAATGTAAAAAGTCTATACCCTAATGTAAAAGTTGTGCATAATAATACAAAAAGTCTATACCCTAATGTAAAAAGTCTATACCCTAATGTAAAAATGTAAAAAGTCTATACCCTAATGTAAAAAGTCTATACCCTAATGTAAAAGTTGTGCATAATAATACAAAAAGTCTATACCCTCAGGCTAATGCAAAAAGTCTATACCCTAATGTAAAAAGTCTATACCCTAATGTAAAAGTTGTGCATAATAATACAAAAAGTCTATACCCTAATGCAAAAAGTCTATACCCTAATGCAAAAAGTCTATACCCTAATGCAAAAAGTCTATACCCTAATATAAAAAGTCTATAGCTACCCTAATATAAAAAGTCTATACCCTAATTTAAAAAGTCTATACCCTAATGTAAAAAGTCTATACCCTAATGTAAAAAGTCTATACCCTAATGTAAAAGTTGTGCATAATAATACAAAATGTCTATACCCTAATGCAAAAAGTCTATACCCTAATGTAAAATGTCTATACCCTAATGTAAAAGTTGTGCATAATAATACAAAAAGTCTATACCCTAATGTAAAAAATCTATACCCTAATGTAAAAAGTCTATACCCTAATGTAAAAGTCTATACCCTAATATAAAAAGTCTCCCTAATATAAAAAGTCTATGCCCCAATGTAAAAGTTGTGCATAATAATACAAAAAGTCTATATGCTAATGTAAAAAGTCTATACCCTAATACAAAAAGTCTATACCCTAATGCAAAAAGTCTATACCCTAATGTAACAATGTATGTACCCAAATGCAAAATGTTTGTACCATAATGCACTCATGTGACTCTCCAACCAGATTTGACCATCCTGTACAAAATCCCTACCTTTATTTATATATGGCTCATAATTTTGGCATTAATCACCTCTCATAATTTTGTACAGGATGGTCAAATCTGGTTGGAGAGTGTACATGAGTGCATTATGGTACAAACATTTTGCATTTGGGTACATACATTGTTACATTAGGGTATAGACTTTTTACATTAGGGTATAGACTTTTTATATTAGGGTACAGACTTTTAGACTTTTTATATTAGGGTAACATTTTTATAATAGTTTTGTATATTATGCACAACTTTTACATTAGGGTATAGACTTTTTACATTAGGGTATAGACTTTTTATATTAGGGTATAGACTTTTTATATTAGGGTATAGACTTTTTACATTAGGGTATAGACTTTTTGCATTAGGGTGTAGACTTTTTGTATTATTATGCACAACTTTTACATTGGGGTATAGACTTTTTACATTAGGGTATAGACTTTTTATATTAGGGTATAGACTTTTTATATTAGGGTATAGACTTTTTACATTAGGGTATAGACTTTTTGCATTAGGGTATAGACTTTTTGTATTATTATGCACAACTTTTAAATTAGGGTATAGACTTTTTACATTAGGGTATAGACTTTTTGCATTAGGGTATAGACTTTTTGTATTATTATGCACAACTTTTACATTAGGGTATAGACTTTTTACATTAGGGTATAGACTTTTTATATTAGGGTATAGACTTTTTATATTAGGGTATAGACTTTTTACATTAGGGTATAGACTTTTTGCATTAGGGTATAGGCTTTTTGTATTATTATGCACAACTTTTACATTAGGGTATAGACTTTTTACATTAGGGTATAGACTTTTTACATTAGGGTATAGACTTTTTACATTAGGGTATAGACTTTTTGCATTAGGGTATAGATTTTTTGTATTATTATGCACAACTTTTACATTAGGGTATAGACTTTTTACATTAGGGTATAGACTTTTTATATTAGGGTATAGACTTTTTATATTAGGGTATAGACTTTTTGCATTAGGGTATAGACTTTTTACATTTGGGTATAGACTTTTTGTATTATTATGCACAACTTTTACATTAGGGTATAGACTTTTTACATTAGGGTATAGACTTTTTATATTAGGGTATAGACTTTTTATATTAGGGTATAGACTTTTTACATTAGGGTATAGACTTTTTGCATTAGGGTATAGACTTTTTGTATTATTATGCACAACTTTTACATTAGGGTATAGACTTTTTACATTAGGGTATAGACTTTTTGCATTAGGGTATAGACTTTTTGTATTATTATGCACAACTTTTACATTAGGGTATAGACTTTTTACATTAGGGTATAGACTTTTTATATTAGGGTATAGACTTTTTATATTAGGGTATAGACTTTTTACATTAGGGTATAGACTTTTTGCATTAGGGTATAGGCTTTTTGTATTATTATGCACAACTTTTACATTAGGGTATAGACTTTTTACATTAGGGTATAGACTTTTTACATTAGGGTATAGACTTTTTACATTAGGGTATAGACTTTTTGCATTAGGGTATAGATTTTTTGTATTATTATGCACAACTTTTACATTAGGGTATAGACTTTTTACATTAGGGTATAGACTTTTTATATTAGGGTATAGACTTTTTATATTAGGGTATAGACTTTTTGCATTAGGGTATAGACTTTTTACATTTGGGTATAGACTTTTTGTATTATTATGCACAACTTTTACATTAGGGTATAGACTTTTTACATTAGGGTATAGACTTTTTACATTAGGGTATAGACTTTTTGCATTAGGGTATAGACTTTTTGTATTATTATGTACAACTTTAATTTACATACGTATATACCACTTTTACATTTTAATTATATTAGGGTAACTACTGAAGACATTTTGTTCAATTTAGAGATTAATGCCGGTACAATTTCAAATTCTGCTGGTAGCTATAACCAACAGCATGGCAAGGTAGTTACCACTGCATGTCAACACCACGTCATGGTAACACTCCATCGGCATGGTAGCTATCACTGATCCCAACACTACATACCTAGTATGGTAAGTTACCACTGTGTATCAACGTCATTGCATGTCAACACTATGGAATATGATATGTCAACACTACATAATGACACTGTATGTCAACACATAACATAACAACACTAACGACACTTCATATCAACGCTATAGCATAACGACATTGCATGTCAACACTACATAATGACACTGTATGTCAACACAATAGCATAACGACACTGTATACATATGTCAACACTACATAATGACACTTTATGTCAACACTATAGCATAACGACACTGCATGTCAACACTACATAATGACACTGTATCTCAACACAATAGCATAACGACACTGCTATAGTATCATAACGACACTGTATGTCAACACACATAGTGACATTGCATATCAACACTATAGCATAGTACTAGTGTCACTGCATGTCAACACTGTAGCATGATAACACACTGCATCATAGTGGACACTTCATGTCAACACTATAGCATAACGACACTGCTTATCAACACTATAGCATAATGACACTGTATGTCAACACTATAGCATAACAACACTACATGTCAACACTATAGCATAGTACTAGTGTCACTGCATGTCAACACTATAGCACGATAACACACTATAGCATATATATATAGTGACACTGCATGTCAACACTATAGCACGATAACACACTATAGCATAGTGACACTTCATGTCAACACTATAGCATGATAACACACTATAGCATAGTGACACTGCACGTCAACACTATATATATTAGCAAGATAACACTATATGTCAACACCATGGCATGGTACTATAGTGTCACTTCATGTCAATGCTATAGCATCATGGCATCACTGTATGCAACACTATGGATGGTATCACTGTATCCGGCTCAACACTGCATGTGATCATGACATGGTATGAATTGCTGGTAACACTATACATGCCAACAGTCTGGTATAAAGCTTGTCAACACCATACATATGCTAGTGTGCTTGTGGCATGGTATCACTAAGTCTCACACTGTGCCATGGTACCACTACATGCAACACCATGGCTTGGTTTTAGTGATCAGCGCTATCGGATATATTTTTGATAACGGAATGAATACCTATTATGGCTACTACTCTCAGTAGTATATACAATGATAGCCCATATCATATAATAGTGATGGTTACCTTGCCAAAGTGCTGAACGGTACTATTGATATGCAATGATGCCATGCCTTAGTGTTGACATGAAACAGTACTAGCTATGCTAAAGTTAACATTAGCTACTGTAACAAAGTTCACGCAAAGTGACATTGCCAATAGCATTAGCTATAACTTCTATTGTGGATTCTTACACTACAAGTGCAGTGTCTCGATGATAATGCTCTGTGCTAAAAAGAGCTCTAGTCATACGTGCAAGACTCATTACAGTGTACTTAGGATGGTATCATTGTATGACATGGCACCAGTCAGGTAAGAACATTGTTCCAATTAAACATTCTAATAAAAACACCATAAGCAATTTGGATATAAGCAAACCACTGAACAGATTAATTTGAAATTAAAAAGTACGTAGCTATTAGTTATACACATGTATAGGTATCATTGTAGCTAGCTAGCTACGTATAGTCAGGGAATTGTAATTGGTCATTCGCTTGTCTTACTGCTAGTACATTTTTGCTACAGAACAATTATAGCTAATAGTAACTATTTGGGTACTCTGCCTATATGCTTCTCTATAAGCACGGTCAATTCATAAAATTATTCGTCATTGGAAAGTGGAGGCATATAATATGTATAGCTATCTATGCATGGCACCACCATATTTCAACACTACAACATGATATCATTATGCATGTTAGCACTATATACTGCAGTGTGATATCATTGATTTACATATAGCTACACGTCAACACTATAATTATTATGACCTGCATGGTATGTATTATTATCAACACTGTGGCAATTAAGGCATCACTGCACATCCACACTATGGTAGCTACGTATCATTATTTATCGATAGTGTAGCTATACTAGTGGCTTGCATGGTGTCACTCTATATCGGTACCATAATTTGATCGCAAGTGTTGCGGCAAAAGCTATGTAGCTACCTATATACGTAAAATAAAAATTAGTCAACAAACTAGTGCTCTAAAAATAGCTAGCTACACAATAGCTTATAAATTTACATGTTAGCTAGCTATTTTTCAGATATAAGAATTCTGGAGAATCACATGGCTACTTATATATGTGACTGTCCAAGCAAAAACCAGCCTACGTAGCTAGTTCACACTTCCAAATTTGCTACTTTTGTGCTTTGCAACTTTTGTTGCTTACGTAAGGCATACAGACCTTAAATTTCCACAATTAGTGGAACAAACATCACTTTTAATTAAAATTTGAGCTTTGTGTAGCATTCTAATGAAATGTTAACTTGGCAACATCGGAGGTGTGAACTAGGCTGCATGGTTTTCACTCGGACAGTCACATATTAACTTTATATTGTTCACGCTTATAGCTGTATTTAGCAGGGCATGTTTGTTGGCAGTATATACATATAGCTAAATATAAAAATGCATTACATAGCTAAACATTGCAGTCGATTGATATGTAATGGTGTCATGCATACCATATAAAATGCCAAGCCAATATATTATACTGCATGCAACAAAACTAACTGGTAATGGCTACATATGTATGTAGCTACGTAGCTATCATATATGCATGACATTGTCCAATGTTATAGTACATATACTATACAGTACGTAGCTACGTATATGATAGTATCATCACAATATATATTTAATGTGTAAGGAGTCTTGCATGCACAGAGCTTGAGCTAAATCACTTGTAGTGTAAATTAAAAATCTGCAATAAAAGTTATAATGTAGCTATTCAAACTAGCTATATGTACGTTACTAATGTTATAATGTTACTATAAAGTATCATTTCATGTCACACACTAAGGCATGGCATCATTGCATATCAACAGTATGATATAGCTAGTACCATTCAACACTTTGGCAAGGTAACTGTCATTATCATAATATGGGGGCAGTGGCGGAGGAAGCTACTGAAAGTTAGGGTGGCCACTTAGCTAAACTCAAGTGATTTTCTATTGCAAAAATTGATTTTCTATGGAGAGTCTTAGGGACCATGAATATGGGCTATCATTGTATATACTGCTGAGTATTCATTCCATCTGACAAAGTTATCAAAAATATATCCGATAGCGCTGATCACTAAAACCAAGCCATGGTGTTGGCATGTAGTGGTACCAGCAATGACACTAGTAGCTACTATACTGTAGTGTTGACATACAGTGTCACTAGTACTATGCTATAGTGTTGATATGTAGTGTCACTATGCTATAGTGTTGACATAGTGTCGTTATGCTATAGTGTTGACATGAAGTGTCACTATACTATACTATTAGTGTGTTATCATGCTATAGTGTTGACATGCAGTGTCATTATGCTATAGTGTGTTATCATGCTATAGTGTTGACATGTAGTGTCATTATGCTATAGTGTGTTATCATGCTATAGTGCTGACATGCAGTGTCATTATGCTATAGTGTGTTATCATGCTATGGTGTTGACATGAATAGCATATGATAACACACTATAGCATAGTATCACTACATGTCAACACTATAGCATGATAACACACTATAGCATAACGACGCTTCATGTTAGCACTATAGCATAACGACGCTTCATGTTAGCACTATAGCATAACGACACTTCATGTCAACACTATAGCATAACGACACTTCATATCAACACTATAGCATGATAACACACTATAGCATAATGACACTTCATGTCAACACTATAGCATGATAACACACTATAGCATAGTGACACTGCATGTCAACACTATAGCATAACGACACTGCATGTCAACACTAGTGTTGACATGCAGTGTCACTATGCTATAGTGTGTTATCATGCTATAGTGTTGACACTAGTACTATGCTATAGTGTTAACATGTAGCGTCGTTATAGCTACTATAGTGTTGACATAGTGTCGTTATGCTATAGTGTTGACATACAGTGTCATTATGATGCTATAGCAGTGTCGTTATGATATACCCTAATGTAAAAGTCTATACCCTAATATAAAAGGTCTATACCCTAATGTAAAAGTTGTGCATAATAATGCAAAGTCTATATCTTAATGTAAAAAGTCTATACCCTAATGTAAAAAGTCTATACCCTAATGTAAAAACTCTATACCCTAATATAAAAAGTCTATACCCTAATGTAAAAAGTCCGGTTATACCCTAATATAAAAGTTGTGCATAATAATACAAAACTATTATAAAAATGTTACCCTAATATAAAAGTCTATACTCTAATATAAAAAGTCTATACCCTAATGTAAAAAGTCTATACCCTAATGTAAAAAGTCTATACCCTAATGTAAAAGTTGTGCATAATAATACAAAAAGTCTATACCCTAACGCAAAAAGTCTATACCCTAATGTAAAAGGTCTATACCCTAATGTAAAAGTTGTGCATAATAATACAAAAAGTCTATACCCTAATGTAAAAAGTCTATACCCTAATGTAAAAAGTCTATAAAAGGTCTATACCCTAATGTAAAAGTTGTGCATAATAATACAAAAAGTCTATACCCTAATGCAAAAAGTCTATACCCTAATGTAAAAAGTCTAGCTATACCCTAATGTAAAAGTTGTGCATAATAATACAAAAAGTCTATACCCTAATGTAAAAAGTCTATACCCTAATGCAAAAAGTCTATACCCTAATATAAAAAGTCTATACCCTAATATAAAAAGTCTATACCCTAATGTAAAAAGTCTATACCCTAATGTTATACCGTACGGAGGGAAACTTTGGCGGTGGGAAAATTTGGCGAATTCACTACAAAACACATTTGGCGAAAGAAAATTTGGCGAATTTACCATTCTTCGAAGTTCAAGTAAAAATATTTACGACATAGCAGCGTATATGGCGTTTAATTATGGCGTTTAATCAGTGTCAAAATACACGCTTACTAATTATATATGTAGGGGTGGTCTAGAACTACCTGAGGCCGCATATTGCGTATACGCATACCTCATGAGGGCGGTTTAATATTATTTTTGAGGACGCCGCCGATTAGCCCGCTAGTTTAATTGAGGGCGGTTTAGTATTTTTGAGAACGGTGAACCAGCTAGTTTAACTGTCTTTTCATAAGAACATGCAGTTTAATATTTTGAGGACGGTTGAAAAATTTAACCCGGTATCATGATAGTTTTGGGGTTGGATGCGTCTGGTCATAGATATATAGTTGGATCGTTACTCAACTTTAATCAACTGTTCGGCATAAACCGACGGTCACTTTCAATTTGTAGGTGCATTATATATATGGCCTCAGTAACTGGTAGCTAAAGTTGACTGGTGATAATAACAAAGTTATCATTAGCTAAGTGAAATATTACGATACTAGCTATAATTGTATGCTATATATATATTATCGAAACAACTATGTCCATGGAATATCGAAATAGTATAGCTACTGCATGAATGTTCTCAGTAGTTATAGCTATATGTTTATAGCTATATTAGTTGGTTGATCTGCATAGTATAGCTGACTATAATATGTAGCTATATATACTGTCAAAATATTGCTCATTTATGGCCCCTGCTAGTAACTAAGGCTTTGATTTTGAACAAGTCTCATGTTGCTCAAAGGAGCCCGGCCACCATTGAGAGAATGTGGATAGCAGCTATAGGGATCCGCCTATTATATATATATACGTTTAAGCATATAGGTGACTATAGCTATAGCATAATATATAGGGAACTTCTGGCTATAATAGAAAATTAATACCAAAAGATCGATATACTCTTATAGAACAGTCCCCATTTGGACAAGTGCATGACTATATATATACTCTAATACAACAATCTATAATTGTTATAGCATATTATACTACATAATTATAAGCACAAGTTACACGTGAGCATGCATGATATTGAACACACTGCAGCATCCATAGTATAATAGGCTACAGATCCATATATCTAACACTTGTACATGTGATGTACCCTTTGATGTCGTATCACTCCTACAACCTGGACACATCTCTGACTATCCTTCCAACCTGACATAACATGAGACACATCTAAAATCACATGATGTCACATTCTAACTTACTATCCCTACAACCTGACACAACTTTGGACACATCTGCGACACATAGAGAAACTTACATACTGTTATTAGGACTCATGCAATACTTTTATGCCCATGCATATGGCCAGTTCATTGCTGGATAAATTTTATCTTGGTATAAGGTGCTATGCACCATATAGCTACTCGAAGACTGTGATTTGTACTTTTTTTCTATACGTACATACCAGCACCCTGACACATAGCTACCTTTCAACATCTTGTTCATTGCCAAGCAGTTTTTTCCAATAGGTATTTTTGTTAAACTATATGGCTTAGCTACTGGAATCATCGCAGTATAGCAAGTCTTTTTTCACAAGCTGCAGGCTTTTAGCAAAACACATCATTCTCTTTATCTTCAGGAGGAACTGGGGGGGCATAGCACCCCTGTTGAAAGATAAGTTGTGAAAAATTTTAATGAAGTATAAAATTATATTATACATATATAGTATATAGCTATAGCTACATTGGTGTTGTTAAATTAAATATTTTTAGCAGTCTATACAGTAGAATGCCTTTATAGGTCATCTTTAAGGAGAAACTATTTTTTAATAGTGTATATATTTTGACTACTGTTATGTATGTCAAGGGGCTGCTCCCCTAAAATTCCAGTGTGCTGTTCCAGTGTCCCTGCTTTTTTGGTCTCTTTACTTAATTGTGACATTACGTAGTGGATCCTTTTATACAGAAACTTGTAGGATTGTATTGTGGGTTTGAATATGATCAAACATTTTATGATGTAGCGTTTTGTACGTAATAAATACAGAAACTATATACCACAATTAAACATGTTAGACTTTGTTATACTGTACAGAATAAATTTTTGACGGTAAAAATATTGACGAATTTGACAAAAAGTTGTCTACTTTTCATCAATTTTTAAGAAATCCTATAGAACATTGTGCTGCTATACTCTTGCTTTGTATTGCAAAATTGAGGCTGGAAACAACTTTCCTCAATATTTTTTGTCAAATGTAACAATTTGTCAATAATTTTGTCTCATCAAAATTTTATTTTATACGGTATATCAATTGCAATGTTTAATTGCAACCCACAATCAAATCTTACAGGGCTCACTATATATAAAGGATTGATCAACACCAGATCAAAGCTTAGATCAAAGGAAAATCTTCAGTTCGTCGATAGCTGGTGTACAACTAAGTTGTAACACGGCCAAGAATGCTTGTTATGGGCTTACATAACATTAATTTTGTAGTATGCAACTTTCCTTTGATCTAAGGTGTGAAAGTGTTACATTACACACTGTAATGTATATGTACACAAGTACATACAACACAAACCAAAGACAAAATAAAATTGTATATAGACAATGTAGTATCAAGTAATCAGCTATACATATGTACCTATATGTATATGTATACGCCCACACCAGCATACGTAATAATGTTTAAACTACAGCAAAATGTTCAGTCTGTATGATATATAATCTAATGTTTTTTCATACAAATCAATACCATAATTTGTGGTGTCAGCGAGTGGTGGGATTTCATCATTCAATTTATCTAAATGTAATCCATCTAAGGGACACTCTATTTCTGGAACAACAATAGAATCACAATTGATGTTATCATCATCAACAACATCATCATTGTCATCGTCATGTGGCACCGGGCCATCCCAGTCGATACCATAGTCCTCCCTTTCACCCTGCCATAAATGCACACGATGTATTTTCATTACTCCACAACAACAATATATGTAGCATTGTGGCAACAAAACATTTGGGAAAGACATCAGCTAGGCTAAGCACATTCATTTTAGAATTACACCAGGCCCACATTCGTGGTTTTAAATAACTAAGTTACCGTATAGCATAAAATTTTGAAAATTGACAAATTTTGACAAAAATATTTGCCAGACTACTTTCCGTCAATTTTTTAAAAGAAATCCTACAGAACATGGCACTACTATACTATTGCTTTGTATTGCACATTACATAGAAAATTGAGGCTTGAAAAAACTTTTGGCAATATTTTTTGCCAAAAGTAAAAACTTGACGATTGTTAATTAATGCTATACAGTACCTCCTAGTAGGTAACTAAGTCGATAACTTAGTCACCTGCTTAAAATGAATTTGATTGGTCAAATTAATATAACACCCATAACTTCATGACACCTTCTATCTGGTTGCTTAGCCACGGTGATAGTTTCTGGGGACTGATTGTTATTGATCCAATTCATAGAAACTGTTACCATGGAAATATTTGATAATTCATATTTTGGCCCATAAAAACCGTTACCATTGAAACTGTTTGCAAGGTAATTAATGTTGTAACTATTACAATGGAAAACCGTCTCCAAGATAATTCATATATATTTTGGCCCATAGCAACCATCACAAATATACTTGGAAACAATTTCCACATTGGAATTCTAAATCAGTTAAGACACTTGGACCAATGGTAACTGAGTGATTTAGAAACCCTCGGGTCCTTAGTAGCGCCCTAGCTGTGCTCGGAAGGCCCTTGGATTTCCAAATCATTATAGTTATATTGGTCTCTGTGTCTAATTAGCTACTATTTGTGACCCAGCAAGAGAAAACCAGGCTTATGTACGTACACAAAATGCACCTATCCATATTGCAATATTTATCTCCTTTACTATTTAAGATATTAAAAATCTGTAAGCTGCATAAGATTCCCCATGAAAAGCTGCATAGATGGTGAACATTTTATTAGATTCTTATGATTACTTATGAAGTTATTTAAGTTTAAAATCCATAAATGTGGTCAATTTTTATGTGTACATAAGTCCTACTATATTTTCTCATGCCGGGTCACATTTAGAGGTAAAACAAGTTACATGCTCGCATGTAAGAGTACCTCAGATATATCTTCAAAAACTTCCCTAGCAATGTGGCTACCTGAGTAAGCAATATTTTGTAGCCCCGATGTCCAGAGCTGCTCAGGTGTCATGTTATGTTCGGACCTCAACGGATGCTTCATCCAAGCCTGTCTCCACATCTCCAAGTGTCTGTTGATTCGAGGAATAAATACATAATGGAGGCAGAACAGATGTAAGTCATTATCGACATCAAGAATATTTATCCCTTCTAAATAGTGAAATAAAGAATAATATAATCCAACAACTCCTTGAAACACATCACGCCACATCCTCTCCACCCTCTGATTGTGCACACTCTTGCCAACCAATACACTTCCACGATTGGGTCCACGCAAAGGGTGGCTTAACATGAACATCGACACGTCAACATTTTCACCACCACGATCACAACGTACACGAGAAGGAAGTCCAAACTCTTGTACAGCCTCCTTAAATAATGTGAGCACGGTCTTTGCTCGGTTGTTATTCGAACATCGTAGGTATACAGGAATCCTAGAGTATCCATCTACTGCACCGTGCGTTACCATTTTCCACCTGCATTATATTATAAATCTCACATAAAATATACGTACAAGAAAGCGTTACAGTTATAAATAATAATAACGTGCTCATAATATAGCCATACAGGGCTCTGCCCAGGAATTTGTGAGTGGCGGAATAAGCTTATAAGGTCGTAGCATTCCAACATCAAAATTAAAGGTGCACAGAAATTGGCTAGCTAGCTAATATGCATATGCACAATGATATTATGCATGACATCGACATTATACTAATATATCAGCAAGATATTAATGCTAGGGGTGTAGCTACCTACTTTCGATTTTATTGTACATAATTATTAGCTAGATATAAAAGCCTTATCATTTTCAGCCCAGTTTCTGATGTGCAGTGTGCAGTGTGGCTACTGTACATCAGTGGAGTTAGCTAAACCATGCAGCATAATCACATACCTTATTAGTTTATGGTTCCCATCTATATGCCACAATGAAAGTGGCGACTGTACTTTGTACGTGCGACGTTCAATGGTAGCACTCCACCGTATGGCGACTCCGTCGGGATCAATTCTTTGTAGTGATTCTCGAACTCGAGCTTGCGATACCCGATGACCTTGAGTTAATAGGTGCCCTTGCATCATGCGAAATCCACAATTCGGGAAGAGTATTTTTATCCGGGATACAATTGAGTCAAGTTCCTGGTCACTGACGTCAGAATACAAAGATCCCACGGTCAATCCGTATTGAGTCATTCTTCGTCTTATAGTACTCAAACTGGCTCCTATTGCGTTTGAAATCTGAGGGCCACTGAATCCAATAGCTAGCAAGTACTCCAACTGTTCCTTTGGAATATCTAAACGAGGGCGTCCCACACGATCGTCGATATCCAATACCTGTGCTTCGTACCGACCACTACATACTCCCCACACATGTACGGCGGCTCTCAAGCTCCTTTCCGGACCGGCGCCCGGCAACATCACTGAACTTAGCTGGAAGTCTTCAAAAATACTCAAACTGATTGCCATAGCTTCTAGAACTTCATCGGTAGATGTACTCATTGATTGTACTAAACGGTACAGTTTCGAAACTAGGTATATGAGGTAGTCCAATTCATTCGGGTCCCTTCTCGTATCATATACTTCCAGTGAGGTAAGCACTGCCTCATGCACTCGTGCGAATCCATCTGGCAGACCAGCTTCAGCGGCGTGCGATGACATTTCATTCATCTTCCTCCGTTAGTGCTTTACAATGACACGCACGCCAAGCCAAGCATACGTTGGCATAATTAATTACTGATTTATCACGTGTCATATATATTATACATTGCTAGCTACTGCCGGAAATGATAGCTGATTATATTATATTATTTATAAGACCAAAAAGTATGTTTCTGAATTAAGGAAAGGCTGGATCAGAAAAAGTCAAAAATATATTTGACCTTGTGTGCATGGCTTAATGACATTAATTTTAAAGATGGAATGGAATGCAGGCATGCATGAATCAACTGACACGATCCTAGCTTCAAATACAACACATGCATACATTCAGTACTGACTCCACTACCATACTAGCTGCATTCACGGTTCATATCATATGTGATTAGTAATGTTATGCACGTGCACTCAAAAATACTAGCTAGCTACTAAAACCTGCCCAGCAGTCATAGCCTATATAGCTAGCAAGTGGCCTAACCTACGTACATGCACATGTACAAATGTAATATATATGAGCCTGATCACTGGCCTAAACTGGTAGTCATATCACAAATTTTCATAGCTGTCCAAAGTTTCCCTTCGAACTCAAAATGGCCAAATCCATTTTTTCCTTGAACTGAGATTGATCCGTAGGAAAATTACTGGGAAAGAGTATGCTGAGTGCACATGTTAACACCATAGGAAATCCTCTTTCCAGTTCATCAAATGTGATGCTTGGCTCTACATCAAACCCAGAAGGGGGGATACAACTACAGCCTGTTAGAAACTCAAATACGTCTTGTAAGGACGCCGGAATGGCATCATCAACTTGGTCTATATGTTAAAAAAATAACCATGCATACAAAGCAACTAGAAATATACAGCATTACCTTCTATCCTTCTCTGATAACATGCCAACGCATTCAAGATCCCTTGCTGTTTACACCATTTCTCAGGTACTTGTAAGGATAGAATAGCATCATCAACTTGGTCTATATATGTTAAACAAATAATCATGCGTACAAAGCAACTAGAAATATATAGCGTTTACTTACCTTCTATCCTTCTCTGATAACATGCCCAAGCATTCAAGATCCCTTGCTGTTTACACCATTTCTCAGGTGCTACTTGTAAGGACGGAATAACATCATCCACTTGGTCTATATGTTAAACAAATAAAGTTAACCATGCCTACAAAGCAACTATATAGAGGTATCTACCTTCTATCCTTCTCTGATAACACGCCCAAGCATTCAAGATCCTTTGCTGTTTACACCACTTCTCAGGTGTTACTTGTAAGGACAGAAAAGCGTCATCCCCTTGGTCTATATGTTAAACAAAATGCATGCATGTGTACAAAGCAAATAGAAGTATCTAGCATTATACCTTCTATCTTTCTCTGATAACACGTCCAAGCATTCAAGATCGCTCGCTGTTTACACCATTTCTCAGGTGCTACTTGTAAGGACGGAATAGTATCATCCAAGTGGTCTATGTTAGTTAAACATGCATGCATGCATGCGTACCAAGCAACTAGAAGTATCTAGCATTACCTTCCATCCTTCTCTGATAACACGCCCAAGCATCTGAGATCGCTCGCTGTTTACACCATTTCTCAGGTGCTACTTGTAAGGATGGGATAACATCATCCCCTTGATCTACATATATGTTAAACAAATAACGTTATAATTATACATATTATACAAGGCAAATGGAAGAATATAGCATTACCTTCTATCCTTCTCTGATAACATGCCCAAGCATTAAAGATCGCTAGCTGTAAACAGCAAGCAATCTTGAATACTGCATTGGGATGTTTTTCCATTGAAGTGCTGTATTTCTGTGGCAGAAAACCTTGCTTTAACTGCTCTAGCTCTGCCACAGTAGAAAATACACAATAATGCAAACAGAAGGCTTCCACTATTCTTTGTTTGTCTTCCAAAGTCACACTGGCTGCTGGTTCGCAAATACCACACTGGAATCTGAAATCATATTCCTGATTGTCCAACAATGCTCTGAATTCTTGAGTAGATTCCACAGCACTAAACTAGAAAATGATCAGATTCTAAGCTTATTTCTTATATACCTTAGGCCGAGTTATTTTAACGATACGCTAATTTTAGTGATTTTAGCGAGTGCCCTCACAAACGCTAAATTTTATACGCGTTAAAATATAAAATTACAATTAGCTATTGTTTAAATAGTGAATAATTTTTGTGAAATCGCTAAAATTGATAGCGCTAAATCCATGCTTACAAAAATCGCTAAAATTAGTGTATCGTTAAAATAACTCGGCCTAAGGTAGCTACCATGTTAATGCACATGAGCGCACTAGGGATGCAACAATATGGGTCACTGCCATATTGCATAATTATTGCCTTTGAGTGTATTGCAATATATTGCCGTATTGCAATATATGATTAAATTTGAAACAAGAACACATCATATCTTTAAAACTTGTTTTTAGCAGTAAAGGCTAAGTAGAAACATGTAAAGTAGCAAGAAATTGTACTGTATATTTATGGTTACAAGAGGTCCAGTCATTTTTGTAGTGTAATAATCGGATACTTATAACTTTGAAGGCAATAAATGTCGCAATATATCGATATTTTATTCAGACATATTGTATTGTATTGCAGTAGCAAATATTGCAATATATCTATATATTGTGATATTGTTGCATCACTAGAGCGCGCTTAAATGGTTTGGCCCAGATTGGCTCGATAAAAATCTCTGGCCCTGTTAATTAAAAAACCCATGGTTTGGTTTGGTATTATTAATTATAATATATATAGGGCATGCTAAGCTGGAAGGAAATTTCTTTATCGTAAAGTGCACCAGCTGCGCATGCATCCTGTTGACTTGATCAATGCTGGGTATATATCAGGAGCAAAGAAGAAATGTACTAATAGGTAATTATATGGCACAAAGACTATATACATTCAGACCCAGTTGGAGGGGCATAAATACAACTATTATAGCTGGTGGAGGAGACTGCATGGCAATTTATTTGGTCACTTTGCCGGCTAACAGTATAACAATAGAACCATGCATGCATCCATATTTTGTATACTTAATAAGTGCTGACTACTTGGCTAATGGTTCTGAATAAGTGCTTACAAGGCCATTAAAAATCAAGCCAAATAATATTACCTGTTCTTGCATGGTGCCTTTTCAAACCAAGCCAGGTCAACCCAGGTTAGCACGCTGGTGTGAACATATATATAGTACAGTATTATTTTTAATTAGACAATGGCATGTCGAGAGTGCTTTGATATTTTAGGTGTTCAATACCAATAAGACACCTGTATAACAGGTGTCTTACTGGTAAGGCACCCAAAACATTGTATAAACAACTAAGACATACATTGCCAGTGGATAAACAACCTTCAGGAATGACACAATAATCACCTCAGCTCCACCTTGGTGATTACTATTACTTTACTTGTAGCTACAATTAATGCCATCTATCTTAATAAAGTTCTTATGTACAAAATAATTATGTGTGGCCATGTCATGAAAAGAAAAATGATTGCCAACCTTCTGTGTCAACATGTCTGGGACATCCTCCACCAGTGGGCAGTGGTGTGACAACAGACAGCCCACCAAACAGATAATGTACAATTGAAAAATGCCAAGAAGGTAGTCTCTGGGCCACCATGCAATATTGACATTGCTATCATTTTGCCAACAGTCAAAAATTTCTTTTCCCCCATGAAAGCTAGTACGTAACTCGAGCTCAAAGAGAATTGTTTAAAAGCAAAAGTTTTAGTTTGAAATCTTGAGATAAAGTTATAATAAAAAGCTCTTTTTGAAGATGAGATGTCACATCATCATCCTATATCATTTAATTTATAATATTATACACATCAGGGATGATAAATTTTCTAGATAAACAAGGTAGAAGGGAATACCATATACCATAATGTAAAGTTCCTTCCCAGCTTGTTTATCTCCTAGCAACAAAAAATGTCATTGATATTTGCAGTTTATTGTCATGCTACAAATTAACACTATACTATAGATAGCCCATACACCACAACAAAAATCATTATGCTTATTTAACTTTAATTTTTGACTGATGTTCGATGTTCAAAGTCTTGCAAATTTTGATTGTCTTTTTCAATAGCTAATTTTGTTTCAAAAATTAAAATTTCAGTTTGATAAATGAATAATGAAAAATGACCTCCCACCCCCATGCTATTTTGAAAAGCTTTAATTTTTGAACTGCAAATCAACTTTGCCTGCATGGCCTTACAAAAATTATAATTAGCTACGTATGTAAGTATAGCTACGTATACATACCTCTCGTATATCTCCCTGTGTCGTTATGCTTTTTTGCAATGCGGGTTGAATTCGAATGCACAACTTGGCCTGATTTAAGATATCCGGCTTGAGGTATGACACATTCATTCCTTTTGAGGGATCCTCTATTTCCACCAAATCATGTGAGTCATCATTCAGTCGTTGCAAAGTGTCACGGTATCCAGCACATGTTTCCAACTGACTGAGTAAATTGGCTTACCAATACGGAATGTATGTGTTCCGAGATGTGTTCAGCGTCCCCGTCATGATCAAAAGTTAGTTCTGCCGGCAAACCAAGGCCAATTTTAGCTAACCCCCGCATTCTTTCTACTGCCCAAGGTTTCCACTTCAAACAAATAGTACAACTCTTCTCAGTTCTTGCCGGCCGCCAAGCCGCACTGGACATCAACCGGCGTTTCCCTTTTCCTTTGTAACTGCGGCTGCCACAAGCTTGACTACTAGTCACACTGGCTTTTGACGGCTCGAAGTTCAGGTGAGGTGTTGCTTGGCGATACCCAAACAATCGTCTGTGTATTTCTATTGTTGTACCTACCGATCCATTGCCATCATTGTACGGGAGCGGTTGGGTACTCATACTACCACTCTGACTTGATCCCGTGAGCACATCTCTTGCGCGATGCATGGTGTCACTGCGGCGACTGCTGCTGCTCGGGTCCCTTTCAAAGTCCCCCTGACCTTCCAGATTCATATCACTCTAGCACAATTAAACTACTGGTTATGCTGGAATTCTGTTGAAGTTATAGCTATAGCCTGTTCAAGCATTAAATCCGCGAAGAATTAAAACATCACGTGATCACACATGTGACCGCTCTATCCAAGCACTAGAATTTATACTTTTAGACTTTTAGATCAAAGCCTACTATTCAAAGGAGTCATTTGACATTTTGGCATAACTTCTCTACCACATGATTTGCAGCTCCCCATTTTAACACCAGAGGTAGCTAACTAGCTAACCGCTGCCTATAGCATAGATACTATAGACTCTGTACGGAGTCTATAGTATCTATGCCTATAGCTACTATCTATAGCTAGTATATATATAACCTAAGCTTCTGCTATTGAGATTATGGTATAAGAGGAACTATATATGCTTTAATGGATTCTATACTATTTTTAATTCAGTTGTTAATGATTTAGCTACCCCATATATATATAGTGATTGCATGAGCTCTTGCCTGCAGCAAATGACTGCATGCATGGTCTATATATATAGCTCAGTAGCTAGGACGATAGCTAGCTAACTACGTATATACGTACTCTAGCTGAATAACTGCATGTGTAACTATATAATTCTTCAGCCAATGCATGCATGCGCATGCATAGCAAATTGTGCAACTTGTGGGAACTCTATACTGATACACTCAGTGGGCCAAACAATTAATGCATGTTAGCTATAGTTATTTTAATGCAAAAGCTTTGTGCATGTTGACAAGAATAATTAGCTAAAAAGCATGTAAGATTGGCACTGAATCAGCATAGCCATATAGCTACGTATGTATAGCTATATATAGTTACATGCATGTTTATTAAAAGCATTGATTTTATATTTTAAGTTGCAGCTATATACAGTAGCTAGCCGGCTATAGAAATTAATATATTAGGATGCACCAATGGGACTGTAACATTTCAGCTACATAAAAAATCTCATAGAAGTGTCCACATGGAATTATAGCTAGCTATATGTTAGAACTAGACCAATGCTAGGAGCTATATATAGCTATGATGCATCACAGTAAAAACAAGTGTGCATGCACAAGTTTGACACATTTTGTGTGTAAAAATGCAGCTGGGCATGCATGTAGTGTGCCAAGTACATTTAATGTGCCTAAAATCTACACACTAGTTAGTGTGTTAAAATAGCACAGCTACTGTGCTATATGATATAACGGCACACATAAATTTAATGTGCTATTATAACACATGGAGTGCTATTTTGACATACCAACTCTGTGCTACAATAGCACATAGCTATTGGCTTGCTATTTTAGTACACATTTTTTATAGTGGCAGCACTATAGCTATAACTATAGCTTCATACATCTTTCCGGCTGCATGAGCTAGCGCAATATGTAATACTAAAACTTGAAGTTATGTAGAAGTGCATGCATGTGCTCAGCTGCAAAGTAGCTACGTAGCTATAATTGTAATGTCTGCATGACTTCCATTGCATTAGTAGCTATAGCCAAATTAAATAATTAATACTTTAATAGCTAGCCAGCTAGCTATAGCTGCATACGTATATACTCTCAAATGGGTCACAGAAGAAATAAACTAAATATGCTGTTCAAAAAATCATTCACCATAACTATCTATAGCTGCATCATATATTAACAGAGGAAATGAGGTCATAATTCAAACGTATTATGAATTGAAGCGCCATATTATGGAACAGATTGCCACCAAATGCTTTAAATAGCTTACGGCTATCACATGATGAATTGTAATTAAATAATTTATTATTCTGAGGTTATGCAATTAACATGCAGGTATAATATGAATGACTATGCATTAGGCATGCGTCTATTATGCTGGAATAATTTTGGGAATAATTGGATGAAAAAAGAATTGAGAATAATTCCGGAATAATAGGATATTTTAGTTTACACTGTGTTATAAACTAACACTTGTAGCTTAAAAGTACAAGAAACTTACTTTATAACCATTGATATATTTAAAATCAAGGCGGCTGTCTTGTTTTCCCAGCCATTGTACAGTCACACTTATATAAATTTAAACCCACAATCAAATATTTCTCATATCTATGGCGACATCTGAGGAAATCTTTTGCTGCTGACAGTTTTTATACTTAATTTTAAGGTGATTATTTATAATATAATTTGTACTAGCAAGTTAGGTTAAAAGTGCAATTTTTGTGGGAATAATTTCAGGAATAATACCGTATGGCATGATAATTTTACGGTAGTAAAATTTTACGGTTTTGCTATATTGTGCAAGGAAAGGAAGTTGACGGATTTTAATTTTACGGAGTCCCTGGCTAATTAAATAGAGGCGCTTTATGGAACGCACGCTACATGATAAATAACCGTGCACCTGGCTTCTTAAACTTGGTTTGCGGCATGTACGAGTATCCGATCTTCGAGAAAATTGTAATAACTCTCCACATATAACTGATGTCTAGCTACTATACTGAATTCCTTTCAGTTTGTACTTTATCTGTTTGTTCATTTGCACTTTTCCAAATGGGCGTTTCCTTAGTAGCTGTGTGTTGAACCGCCTATATAATATTATAAATATCTAACACTCGCGATTGGTGATGCTGCATTTAGCAAGAAGCGTTTAGTTGTTAAGACGGTAAAAGTGGGCGTGTCAATCGTAGCGAAGTGACTAGACGATTCCTAGCTACCTTAAGATGCTTTTGGCAAAATAACTACTGGCAAATCCAAGAGCAAACTTGAGGAATACTATGAAAAGTAGCTATTGGCTAGCTAGGTGTTAGCTTTGATTGCACGTGCGTTTGCGCGTGCATGGTGTTACTGATGTGGATATAATCAATAATATTTTACGGAATTAAATTTTACGGTTATGGCACCAACCGTAAAACCGTAAAATTTAATTCCATGTAAAATTTTCATGCCATACGGTAGGTGATTTTAAAAAGAATTTCCGGAAAGAATAATAGGTAAATTTAAAAGCATAATAGACTTAAGCCTACCATGCATGTACGTATGCATAGCTATAGACATGCATAGTCATTCACATAATATGTTCATCATGCAGTGTAGCGCTGTGGAGCATATATATTTTCAAATGGTGGGCGGAAAAAGGAACCAATTAGCTGGCTAATTGATAAAAATTTAGATAGAGAAATTTTTATCAGGAGAAACAAAAAGTATTTGTAACAATTACATACGTAACTAATGTTTAATGATGGAAGTTATTGCTACACAACTATATAAATAGCTATATAGCTAGTTATTAGCTAGCTACCTGTTATAGTAATAGGTTAGTATAATACTAATGCAATGCTAAGGAATTTTTAAATTACAGTACTTTTACAATATTAGATACATATACTATGATGGAAATATATATATATATATGATACAGCTATATAGCTACCAACGCATGTCATATATAATATAGCTATAGCTATACAAATGCACGTTATACTATGGCATGATAGTAAACCAATGCATGTCATACGTATTATGGCATGGCATGATGTTATGAAATGAATGTCATACTACAGCATGATGCCAATCGATTTCATGTAGCTATGCATGTCACACTATATGACATGGTACCATGCATAACTAGCTATATGGCATGGTACCGTGCATATTAGCTATACACTATGGCATAGCATCACTGTTAATACCATGTCATAATATCATTGTCAAGAGTATGGCATGGTAACTATATGTAGCTATATTATCATTTCTATTGTGAAAATAAATTCCTGTGAGGAGGATTCATTGAAATCAGGTGAAAGGATTTCCATGGTAATATATTTTTGCAATAGAAGTAAATTTCTTCTTGTTAATCAATTAGCTCCATCCTCTTTTTAACAGTGCATGCACCACTGGATGGAGCTACAACTCATAGCTATAGCCCCCATGATATCATTGTCAACACTCCATGCAAGTGTATGGCATAATATAGCTATATATGGCTACCATGTACTAGCTGACAATTAGTTAATACTATGGAATAGTATAGCTATATACTATAGCTACATATAGCTATGTATATATATTAGCTAGTCATGTAGTCATAAAATATGGTATGGTACCACTATCAACATTAACTACATATGGTAGATATAGCTAGCTATTACATATACACCAATTTTCATGCATGGTTTCTTCATACTGAGCTACACTGTAATGAAGATGTACGTATTATGTGGATGGCTATGCATATAATACACCAGCATGCATGTAG
Source organism: Spongia lamella (assembly GCA_963930835.1). NCBI lineage: Eukaryota > Metazoa > Porifera > Demospongiae > Dictyoceratida > Spongiidae > Spongia > Spongia lamella. The sequence goes on along the minus strand of OZ005751.1, from coordinate 7,711,928 downwards.
CAACTAGCAAGTACATGCATGGTCATTCATATATTATTATACCTGTTAGCTAATTGCATAATTAACCTCAGCATAATAAATTATTTAATTACCATTCATGTGGTAGTTATAGCTACAGCATTTGGTTGGCAATCTGTTCCATAATACAGCTGATATTAGGAAACAGTGCACTATGATCAATTCTTAGTTCTTATATAGCTATATAGCTAGCTAGATAGATTCTAAGAACAATAAGTTTGAATTTTGCATGCATGATCCCTTGTAATTCCTCTGTTAATATAATTATGATGTATAGCTATATTTATGTAACTAGCTATAAAATAGACTGATAGCTACTAACATATATAGCTATGGTGAATGATTTTTTGAACAGCATATCTGTTTAGTTATTTCCTCTGTGGCCCATTTGAGAGTATATAGTTAGCTCGGGGGTTGCATGTGGTAGAGAAGTTATCAGTATCAGTTTTCATATACCAAAATGTCAAAATTACTTCTTTAAGGAGTATAGGCTTTGATCTAATGGAATTTTCAGTGCTGGGATCGAGTCACATGTAAGGTCACGTGATGTTGCTTTAATTCTTCGCGGATTTCCGGTAAATGTTAATGCATATACGTACATAGCTTCAACACTGAGAATCTGAGCAGTTTGTGCTATAGAGTGATATATGAATCGGGAAAATCAGAGGGGCTTTGAAAGCGGCCCGAGCAGCAGCGGAAGCAGTCGTCGCAATGACAACATGGATCGCGCAAGAGATATGCTCATAGGAGCGTTGGATAGAGTCATCCAACTTGCAGGGGCATCAGGATCAAGTCAGAATGGTAGCATGAGTACTCAAATGCTCCCGCACAATGATAACAACGGATCGGTCAGGCCAGTAGATACAACAATAGAAGAACACAGACGATTGTTTGCGGGATATCGCCGAGCAACACCTCATAACTTCGAGCCGTCAAAAGCCAGTGTGACTAGTAGTCAAGTCTGTGGCCGCAGTTACAAAGGAAAAGGGAGACGCCGGTTGATGTCCAGTGCGGCTAGGCGGCCGCCAAGAACGATTTATTGGAAGAAGTGTTGTATTTGTTTGAAAAGTATGCACCAGGAGCAGAAACCTTCGGCGGTAGAAAGAATGGGGTTAGCTAAAATGGGCCTTGGGTTGGCAGAACTAACTTTTGATCACGATGGGGACGCTGAACACATACATTCCGTATTGGTAGGCCAATTTCCTCAGTTGGAAACATGCGGTGGATACACTTTGCTACGACTGAATGACAACTCACACGACTTGGTGGAAATAGAGTATCCCTCAAAAGGTATGAATGTGCCATACCTCAAGGACATCTTAAATCAGGCCAAGTTGTACATACGACCATTGCAAAAAAGCATAACAGAGGGAGATGCACGAGAGGTATGTACGTAGCTACTATAATTATAATTTTTAATACGCCACTGCATGGTGCATGCAGGCAAAGTTGATTTGCAGGTTAATATCAAAGCTTTTTCAAAAAGCATTCAGGTGGGAGATTATTTTTCATTCAGTATTCATTGTTAACTGAAAATTTCACTCTTATGAAACACAATTACTGAAAGTCATGTAGCTAAGAACTTGAAGTTACTGTAGCTACGTAACTTGAAATAAATATAATGAAATTTGTGGCAGCAGCTAGTGTTTGGAGTGATGTGGGCAATGATGATAAACTACAAATCGACTTTTCCTGGCCTAATATAACATTAGCTATGTATGTAAAGCTAGCTACATATACCAAATTACTGTATGAGTGCTAAATTTCGTGGTATAATTTTTTACATTGCAAACATGCGTGCATATTGTAATTTCATTGATGAATGAAGTTTTGCTGATTATATACGTATGTTAACCATACAAATTAAAATTTGTGGATTGCTGGAAGGCATGCGCAAACTTAATGAAAATTTGAATCCCACGAAAGTTTTGGCCCATACAGTATATCTTAAATGCATACAGCAAGCATAACTATACTTGGTTACACACAACTACATGTACAAGGTCTGCATCAAGGGCTCTATAGGTATGATGATCGCCGTTGAAATCAACAACCACTGCGTGCATGCCAATATTAAATTAGGATAACTTTTATATGGATATAGTTGTTGTACATGCACATACGTAGCTACATGCAAACACATATATGCAGTAAGATTGCAAAAGTCATTATTACATGTACATCATAAATACATGCAATACATACAATAATACATGCACTGTGAATATATTAATGGTGACCATCAGCCTTTTTTGGACAAATGAGCACAAAGCTTCTAGGTACACACCTATTGTATATCAATGACATTTTTTGTTGCTAGGAGATAAACAAGCTGGGAGGGAACTTTACATTATGGTATATGGTATTCCCTTCTACCTTGTTTATCTAGAAAAATTATCATCCCTGATGTGTATAATATTATAAATTAAATGATATAGGATGATGATATGACATCTCATCTTCAAAAAGAACCACACGAGTTTTGTATGAATTGTGATGCATTACTACCATTGTCACAACTAACGAAACACATTGCTGAGTGCTGTGCCAGTGCATCCACAGATGAGTATGTTTGGTTATATCACTGATTGTCATGCATGTTTGTATTGTTTGTTATATTATAGTTATACTACATGCATAGCTATTATGGCTATATGCATGGCTAGTGCTATAACGATGTTTTTATTGTTACTACAGTTTGGAAGAGGAAGAGCCCCCCAGAAAGCAGTCACGTAATGATGAAATCAAAATGTATGAAGAAATGTTTTTATAGAGCCAGCTAATAAAATTATTATGCATTTATTATTTTTAGCATTGATATTATGTCAGATAGTGATGATCATGAATCAGAAGGACAAGAAAGCATGTAAGTTGAACTTATTATGTGGTTACATTTTCGTTTATATAACGTATATAGTTTGTATTATCAGTGGTAATTGACTATTGGTTACTGTGTGCACACACACGCACGCGTGCACACTATGTTAATTGAGCTACACAATTATAATGCTTACATTATACGAATGTAGTTCTTTAGCAACTGTGTCATTGGAAGATGTAATTAAGGACCACAAAGCTGAGTTGCTTACAGGTGATGTGTGCAGAATAACTATCAGACGTGACCACATCTTTGAGGATGCACTGGTGGCCATTTGTAATAAAGATTGGGACAAAAAGCTAATAAGAGTTACCTTTTTGGGAGAGCCAGCCATTGACTATGGCGGACCAACAAGAGAGTTCTTCTCTCTACTTTTGAAGTCAATTGAGAAAAACACAAGTTTATTGGATGGTAGCCACAACAGAAGAGTGTTAAGACATAATGCCACAGCCATTCAAGTAGGTATTCTTCAGTAACAATGAACATAGCTAAACGGTTGCCCAGTTCCATATAATATAATGAAATTGTATTATTATTATTTACCATAGAGCAGGAATGTTTAATTTGCATAATTGCCAGTTCAACAAAATGCTCTGGGTCACGATCAGGGCTTTGGCGAAGAAGGTTTGGCCTACACAATATCCACATATGAAAATTCTGCACCATATACATAATTCCTGGCATGAATTGCGGAATGGATGGTAAAAAGTTCTAACTTTAATTTGCTAAACATTCCCACTATATGGTGATATACCATATGCTTGCATGCATGCATGCAGTTATTAATATAATTATGTAGTCACAGTATATGTATTTAGACCATACAAAGAGCTATCTGTTTCTGATCCTGGCATTCCTTAAAAATTGACCAGGTAATAATTATATAAGTACGTAGGCTTTTTATTATACAAGATTTCTGCTTTATTAAGATTAGCTATAGCTACACAATATTTCTTTCATCATGCAATGTTTAATATTTAGCTAACAAAATTTTTGCATGGTTAATAAAATAATGTTTAATTGCCATTGACAAAATGATCAGGCAGGAAGATCAGAAACAAAATTTTAACTTTGTTATGATGATATTATGTATAGCTAGTGCAGTCTTACTCTTTGAGCTCAGCTTACGTACTTTCATCAGGAAAAGAAATTTTTAGCTGTTGGCAAAATGATAGCAATGTCAATATTGCATGGTGGCCCTGGTCCTACCTTCTTGGCACCTTCAATTGTAGACTATCTTTTTGGTGGGCTGTCTGCTGTCACACCACTGGTGGAGGATGTCCCAGACATGTTGACACAGAATAAAATCCAAAAGGTTGGCAATCATTTCCTTTCATGTGTGCATTGACATGGCCACATATAATATTATTATATGGTATGTGTATGGCTGAGGATAAGTTGTAGCAGCTGGTATTTTAATTACGTATAGCTGTTACAGTATCTGATACATCATGTGTTGGAAGATGCCTCTAGCTATGTACTTGTACTTAGCTTTGTATATACACTGTATAACTAATTTTGTTTTTTGGTTTGAAAAGGCACCAAGAACAGGTAATAGTATAATTTGGCTTGGTTTTTAGCGTAATTAAGCCGCCAATTATCGACAAGAACTTTTCTGCGGGAGTGTATAAATAAACTGAGTAAGCTATGAATTTCAATTTTGGCCAATGAACAATATAAATTATTGAACTACTCAGATTATTTCTTGAAGTTCAAACTTGCTTCCCTTGCTGAGATATGGGCAATAGAGGTATCCCATGCAAACGCCATTTATCGTCACCACATACTTGTTATTATCACTCTGTACATTCTCCGTAGCTCAATTATCGACACCTTGTTAACACTTAACTCTAGGCACTCCGCTAAAGATTTTTGGCAACAATAATTTCTACACCCACTTCCTGTCTGAACACCCACCTAACTTTACCCACTAATAAAATATACTTGTATAGTGCACTTCATGACATAAAAATTCGATAATGTATTTTAATCAGCAATAAGCAAACTAGCCTTTTAACTAAAATACTAAGCTAGATAACATGTTCTAGACTTTCCATTTCTTCTACATGGATTTTACTGCATGTATCCAACTTCCACAGCCACACTGAGTTCATTTGCTCCATTCCTTATACTTTCTGGTGTTCTAAAAGCAATTGTAGCCAGTTATGGTGATAGCCATGTCCTGCTTGTAACACTGGGTCCATTGCAACTAGGGCTGCGCCTATTATGCTTTTATTTTTACCTATTATTCCTTTGAGAATTTCTTTTAAACTTTACCTATTATTCCAAAATTATTCCCAACTTTTACCCAAAATTATTCCCAATAAAAATCACATTTAACCTTAACTACTTATTAAGTACACAACATAATATTTATTACCTTAAATGTGCAAGAATAGGCCCTCTACAGCATTTGAAGTTGTCATGGACACGAGAAATGTTTGATTGTGGGTTTAAGTTTCCATTAGTCTAACTCGCATGTTAAAGATTTTGCAGCAGCGTATTTATCAGAGATACTGGAGAGTTTACAAGTGAACGTTTTGTATTTATGGCCGATTTATAGTGTAGCATAATTTAAATTTGTCCTATTATTCCAGCATAATTCTTAATTCTTTTCATTTCCTATTGTTCCCAAAATTATGCCGGCATATTAGGTGCAGCCTTAATTTCAGCTCAGATGATGCTGATGCTGTGAGCTAATATAGCTAAACCATGTTAAGTTACAACACACAACTTAATACTGACCTACTGTTACCGTTGAGTGGACACTGTTGAATTGTGCAACATTAAATAAATGCAGGATTCTGATTTTCAAGCAGCCAGTCCTTTACACTTCGGTTAACATTTCATTTCCCTAAATGCAGAAAGCAGTAACAGTAATGGTCGGTTTATCCACATTACAAAAGACAGAATAACTGCTTAGAATCTGATCATTTTCTTTAATATGTAGCTTAGTGCTGTGGAATCTACTTAAGAATTCAGAGCATTGTTGGACAGTCAGGAATATGATTTCAGATTCCAGTGTGGTATTTGCGAACCAGCAGCCAGTGTGACTTTGGAAGATAAACAAAGAATCGTGGAGGCCTTCTGTTTGCATTATTGTGTATTTTCTACTGTGGCAGAGCTGGAGCAGTTAAAGCAAGGCTTGCAGCTACAGAAATTCAGCACTTTGATGGAGATTTACCCTAGCACAGTTAGGACAGCATTTCAACCGGCAATGGAAATCATCACTAGCGGCGTTATTGAGCAGCTCTACAGTAACCATGCTAATTTAGCACCTAGAGGAAGTGAGAAATGGTGTAAACAGCAAGCAATCTTGAATGCTTGGGTGTGTTACCTGAGAAGGATAGAAGGTAATGCTATATATTTCTAGTAGCCTTAATTGTATGCAGTTATTTGTTTAACATATAGATCAAGTGGATGATGCTATTCCATCCTTACAAGATGTATTCGAGTTTCTAACAGGCTGTAGTTGTATCCCTCCGTCTGGGTTTGATGTAGAGCCAAGCATCACATTTGATGAACTGGAAAGAGGATTTCCTATGGTGTCAACATGTGCACTCAGCATACTCTTTCCCAGTAATTTTCCTACGGATCAATCTCAGTTCAAGGAAAAAATGGATTTGGCCATTTTGAGTTCGAAGGGAAACTTTGGACAGCTATGAAAATTTGTGATATGACTACCAGTTTAGGCCAGTGATCAGGCTCATATATATTACATTTGTACATGTGCATGTACGTAGGTTAGGCCACTTGCTAGCTATATAGGCTATGACTGCTGGGCAGGTTTTAGAAACTAGCTAGTTTTTTTGAGTGTGCATGCCATGTTGAAACATTACTAATCACACATGATATGAACTGTGAATGCAGCTAGTATGGTAATGGAGTCAGTACTGAATGTATGCATGTGTTGTATTTGAAGCCAGGATCGTGTCAGTTGATTCATGCATGCCTGCATTCCATTCTATCTTTAAAATTAATGTCATTAAGTCATGCACACAAAGTTAAATATCTTTTTGACACCTTGCAAACAGTTTCAATGGTAACGGTTTTTATGGGCCAAAATATGAATAATCAAATATTTCCATGGTAACAGTTTCTATGAATTTGGATCAATAACAATCAGTCCCCAGAAACTATCACTGTGGCTAAGTAATCAGATAGAAGGTGTCATGAAGTTATGGGTGTTGTATTAATTTGGCCAATCAAATTCATTTTAGCAGGTGACTAAGTTATCGACTTATTTACCTACTAGGAGGTACTGTATAGCATTTAATAATTGTCAAGTTTTTACTTTTGACAAAAAATATTGTCAAAATTTAAAGTTTTTCAAGCCTCAATTTTCTATTTAATGTGCAATACAAAGCAATAGTATAGTAGCGCCATGTTCTGTAGAATTTCTTTAAAAAATTGACAGAAAGTAGTTTGGCAAATATTTTTGTCAAAATTTATCAATTTTCAAAATTTTATGCTATACGGTAACTTAGTTATTTAAAACCCCGAATGTGGGCCTGGTGTAATTCTAAAATTAATGTGCTTAGCCTAGCTGATGTCTTTCCCAAATGTTTTGTTGCCACAATGCTACATATATTATTGTTGTGGAGTAATGAAAATACGTCGTGTTCATTTACAGCAGGATGAAAGGGTGGACTATGGTATCGACTGGGATGGCCCGGTGCCATATGACGATGACAATGATAATGTTGTTGATGATAGCATCAATTGTGATTCTATTGTTGTTCCAGAAATAGAGTGTCCCTTAGACGGATTACATTTAGATAAATTGAATAATGAAATCCCACCACTCGCTGACACCACAAATTATGGTATTGATTTGTATGAAAAAACATTAGATTATATATCATACGGATTGAACATTTTGCTGTAGTTTAAACATTATTACGTATGCTGGTGTGGGCGTATACATATACATATAGGTACATATGTATAGCTGATTACTTGATACTACATTGTCTATATACAATTTTATTTTGTCTTTGGTTTGTGTTGTATGTACTTGTGTACATATACAGTGTGTAATGTAACACTTTCACACCTTAGATCAAAGGAAAGTTGCATACTACAAAATTAATCAGTGCTATGTAAGCCCATAACAAGCATTCTTACGTAACAGCTATAGATGAACTGAAGATTTTCCTTTGATCTTCTGGTGGTGATCGATCCATTATAGTGAGCCCTGTAAGACTTAATTGTTGGTTGCAATTAAACTTTGCAATTGATAGCTATACTGTATAGCATAAAATTTTGATGAGATAAAACTGATGATATTGACAAGTTGTTACATGTGATGAAAAAAATATTTAGGAAAGGTGTTTTCAGCCTCATGCAATTTCTATTTAATGTGCAATGCAAGCAAAAGTATGGCAGCACCATATTCTGGAAAAATTGATGAAAAGAATTTCAACGAATGGACAAATTTTTGTCAAATTTGTCCATATTTTTTACCGTCAAAATTTTATTCTATACAGTATAACAAGGCCTAACATGTTTAATTGTGGTATATAGTTTTCTCTATTTATTACAAAATGCTATATACGTCATAAAATGTTTGATCATATTCAAACCCACAATCCAATCCTGTATAAAACGATCCACAACATAATGTCACAATTACGTAAGTATTGGGATTTTCATATGAAATCAGTGGCAAAATCTAGAGCTAGGATACAGAGGAGGCCTAAAGTCCCTGAAGGATAACCAAATAAAAAAGGGACACTGGAATTTCAGGGGAGCTGCCCCCTGACATGTAATAGTAGTCAAAATAAACGGCACTATAGTTTTCTCCTCAAAGATGCAGCTAAATCATTAACAATTGAATTAAAAGTATAGTATACATAAGCTTAGGTCATATATATATACTAGCTATAGATAGTAGCTCAGCATAGGCAGCGGTTAGCTAGCTACCTCTGGTGTTAAAATGGGGAGCTGCAAATCATGTGGTAGAGAAGTTATACCAAAATGCCAAATGACTCCTTTGAATAGTATAGGCTTTGATCTAAAAGTCTAAAAGTATAAATTCTAGTGCTTGGATAGAGCGGTCACATGTGTGATCACGTGATGTTTTAATTCTTCGCGGATTTAATGCTTGAACAGGCTATAGCTATAGCTTCAACAGAATTCCAGCATAACCAGTAGTTTAATTGTGCTAGAGTGATATGAATCTGGAAGGTCAGGGGGACTTTGAAAGGGACCCGAGCAGCAGCAGTCGCCGCAGTGACACCATGCATCGCGCAAGAGATGTGCTCACGGGATCAAGTCAGAGTGGTAGTATGAGTACCCAACCGCTCCCGTACAATGATGGCAATGGATCGGTAGGTACAACAATAGAAATACACAGACGATTGTTTGGGTATCGCCAAGCAACACCTCACCTGAACTTCGAGCCGTCAAAAGCCAGTGTGACTAGTAGTCAAGCTTGTGGCAGCCGCAGTTACAAAGGAAAAGGGAAACGCCGGTTGATGTCCAGTGCGGCTTGGCGGCCGGCAAGAACTGAGAAGAGTTGTACTATTTGTTTGAAGTGGAAACCTTTGGCAGTAGAAAGAATGCGGGGGTTAGCTAAAATTGGCCTTGGTTTGCCGGCAGAACTAACTTTTGATCATGACGGGGACGCTGAACACATCTCGGAACACATACATTCCATATTGGTAAGCCAATTTACTCAGTTGGAAACATGTGCTGGATACCGTGACACTTTGCAACGACTGAATGATGACTCACATGATTTGGTGGAAATAGAGGATCCCTCAAAAGGAATGAATGTGTCATACCTCAAGCCGGATATCTTAAATCAGGCCAAGTTGTGCATTCGAATTCAACCCGCATTGCAAAAAAGCATAACGACACAGGGAGATATACGAGAGGTATGTATACGTAGCTATACTTACATACGTAGCTAATTATAATTTTTGTAAGGCCATGCAGGCAAAGTTGATTTGCAGTTCAAAAATTAAAGCTTTTCAAAATAGCATGGGGGTGGGAGGTCATTTTTCATTATTCATTTATCAAACTGAAATTTTAATTTTTGAAACAAAATTAGCTATTGAAAAAGACAATCAAAAATTTGCAAGACTTTGAACATCAAACATCAGTCAAAAATTAAAGTTAAATAAGCATAATGATTTTTGTTGTGGTGTATGGGCTATCTATAGTATAGTGTTAATTTGTAGCATGACAATAAACTGCAAATATCAATGACATTTTTTGTTGCTAGGAGATAAACAAGCTGGGAGGGAACTTTACATTATGGTATATGGTATTCCCTTCTACCTTGTTTATCTAGAAAATTTATCATCCCTGATGTGTATAATATTATAAATTAAATGATATAGGATGATGATGTGACATCTCATCTTCAAAAAGAGCTTTTTATTATAACTTTATCTCAAGATTTCAAACTAAAACTTTTGCTTTTAAACAATTCTCTTTGAGCTCGAGTTACGTACTAGCTTTCATGGGGGAAAGAAATTTTTGACTGTTGGCAAAAATGATAGCAATGTCAATATTGCATGGTGGCCCAGAGACTACCTTCTTGGCATTTTTCAATTGTACATTATCTGTTTGGTGGGCTGTCTGTTGTCACACCACTGCCCACTGGTGGAGGATGTCCCAGACATGTTGACACAGAAGGTTGGCAATCATTTTTCTTTTCATGACATGGCCACACATAATTATTTTGTACATAAGAACTTTATTAAGATAGATGGCATTAATTGTAGCTACAAGTAAAGTAATAGTAATCACCAAGGTGGAGCTGAGGTGATTATTGTGTCATTCCTGATGGTTGTTTATCCACTGGCAATGTATGTCTTAGTTGTTTATACAATGTTTTGGGTGCCTTACCAGTAAGACACCTGTTATACAGGTGTCTTATTGGTATTGAACACCTAAAATATCAAAGCACTCTCGACATGCCATTGTCTAATTAAAAATAATACTGTACTATATATATGTTCACACCAGCGTGCTAACCTGGGTTGACCTGGCTTGGTTTGAAAAGGCACCATACAAGAACAGGTAATATTATTTGGCTTGATTTTTAATGGCCTTGTAAGCACTTATTCAGAACCATTAGCCAAGTAGTCAGCACTTATTAAGTATACAAAATATGGATGCATGCATGGTTCTATTGTTATACTGTTAGCCGGCAAAGTGACCAAATAAATTGCCATGCAGTCTCCTCCACCAGCTATAATAGTTGTATTTATGCCCCTCCAACTGGGTCTGAATGTATATAGTCTTTGTGCCATATAATTACCTATTAGTACATTTCTTCTTTGCTCCTGATATATACCCAGCATTGATCAAGTCAACAGGATGCATGCGCAGCTGGTGCACTTTACGATAAAGAAATTTCCTTCCAGCTTAGCATGCCCTATATATAATTAATAATACCAAACCAAACCATGGGTTTTTTAATTAACAGGGCCAGAGATTTTTATCGAGCCGATCTGGGCCAAACCATTTAAGCACGCTCTAGTGATGCAACAATATTACAATATATTGATATATTGCAATATTTGCTACTGCAATACAATACAATATGTCTGAATAAAATATTGATATATTGCGACATTTATTGCCTTAAAAGTTATAAGTATCCGATTATTACACTACAAAAATGACTGGACCTCTTGTAACCATAAATATACAGTACAATTTCTTGCTACTTTACATGTTTCTACTTAGCCTTTACTGCTAAAAACAAGTTTTAAAGATATGATGTGTTCTTGTTTCAAATTTAATCATATATTGCAATACGGCAATATATTGCAATACACTCAAAGGCAATAATTATGCAATATGGCAGTGACCCATATTGTTGCATCCCTAGTGCGCTCATGTGCATTAACATGGTAGCTACCTTAGGCCGAGTTATTTTAACGATACACTAATTTTAGCGATTTTTGTAAGCATGGATTTAGCGCTATCAATTTTAGCGATTTCACAAAAATTATTCACTATTTAAACAATAGCTAATTATAATTTTATATTTTAACGCGTATAAAATTTAGCGTTTGTGAGGGCACTCGCTAAAATCACTAAAATTAGCGTATCGTTAAAATAACTCGGCCTAAGGTATATACGAAATAAGCTTAGAATCTGATCATTTTCTAGTTTAGTGCTGTGGAATCTACTCAAGAATTCAGAGCATTGTTGGACAATCAGGAATATGATTTCAGATTCCAGTGTGGTATTTGCGAACCAGCAGCCAGTGTGACTTTGGAAGACAAACAAAGAATAGTGGAAGCCTTCTGTTTGCATTATTGTGTATTTTCTACTGTGGCAGAGCTAGAGCAGTTAAAGCAAGGTTTTCTGCCACAGAAATACAGCACTTCAATGGAAAAACATCCCAATGCAGTATTCAAGATTGCTTGCTGTTTACAGCTAGCGATCTTTAATGCTTGGGCATGTTATCAGAGAAGGATAGAAGGTAATGCTATATTCTTCCATTTGCCTTGTATAATATGTATAATTATAACGTTATTTGTTTAACATATATGTAGATCAAGGGGATGATGTTATCCCATCCTTACAAGTAGCACCTGAGAAATGGTGTAAACAGCGAGCGATCTCAGATGCTTGGGCGTGTTATCAGAGAAGGATGGAAGGTAATGCTAGATACTTCTAGTTGCTTGGTACGCATGCATGCATGCATGTTTAACTAACATAGACCACTTGGATGATACTATTCCGTCCTTACAAGTAGCACCTGAGAAATGGTGTAAACAGCGAGCGATCTTGAATGCTTGGACGTGTTATCAGAGAAAGATAGAAGGTATAATGCTAGATACTTCTATTTGCTTTGTACACATGCATGCATTTTGTTTAACATATAGACCAAGGGGATGACGCTTTTCTGTCCTTACAAGTAACACCTGAGAAGTGGTGTAAACAGCAAAGGATCTTGAATGCTTGGGCGTGTTATCAGAGAAGGATAGAAGGTAGATACCTCTATATAGTTGCTTTGTAGGCATGGTTAACTTTATTTGTTTAACATATAGACCAAGTGGATGATGTTATTCCGTCCTTACAAGTAGCACCTGAGAAATGGTGTAAACAGCAAGGGATCTTGAATGCTTGGGCATGTTATCAGAGAAGGATAGAAGGTAAGTAAACGCTATATATTTCTAGTTGCTTTGTACGCATGATTATTTGTTTAACATATATAGACCAAGTTGATGATGCTATTCTATCCTTACAAGTACCTGAGAAATGGTGTAAACAGCAAGGGATCTTGAATGCGTTGGCATGTTATCAGAGAAGGATAGAAGGTAATGCTGTATATTTCTAGTTGCTTTGTATGCATGGTTATTTTTTTAACATATAGACCAAGTTGATGATGCCATTCCGGCGTCCTTACAAGACGTATTTGAGTTTCTAACAGGCTGTAGTTGTATCCCCCCTTCTGGGTTTGATGTAGAGCCAAGCATCACATTTGATGAACTGGAAAGAGGATTTCCTATGGTGTTAACATGTGCACTCAGCATACTCTTTCCCAGTAATTTTCCTACGGATCAATCTCAGTTCAAGGAAAAAATGGATTTGGCCATTTTGAGTTCGAAGGGAAACTTTGGACAGCTATGAAAATTTGTGATATGACTACCAGTTTAGGCCAGTGATCAGGCTCATATATATTACATTTGTACATGTGCATGTACGTAGGTTAGGCCACTTGCTAGCTATATAGGCTATGACTGCTGGGCAGGTTTTAGTAGCTAGCTAGTATTTTTGAGTGCACGTGCATAACATTACTAATCACATATGATATGAACCGTGAATGCAGCTAGTATGGTAGTGGAGTCAGTACTGAATGTATGCATGTGTTGTATTTGAAGCTAGGATCGTGTCAGTTGATTCATGCATGCCTGCATTCCATTCCATCTTTAAAATTAATGTCATTAAGCCATGCACACAAGGTCAAATATATTTTTGACTTTTTCTGATCCAGCCTTTCCTTAATTCAGAAACATACTTTTTGGTCTTATAAATAATATAATATAATCAGCTATCATTTCCGGCAGTAGCTAGCAATGTATAATATATATGACACGTGATAAATCAGTAATTAATTATGCCAACGTATGCTTGGCTTGGCGTGCGTGTCATTGTAAAGCACTAACGGAGGAAGATGAATGAAATGTCATCGCACGCCGCTGAAGCTGGTCTGCCAGATGGATTCGCACGAGTGCATGAGGCAGTGCTTACCTCACTGGAAGTATATGATACGAGAAGGGACCCGAATGAATTGGACTACCTCATATACCTAGTTTCGAAACTGTACCGTTTAGTACAATCAATGAGTACATCTACCGATGAAGTTCTAGAAGCTATGGCAATCAGTTTGAGTATTTTTGAAGACTTCCAGCTAAGTTCAGTGATGTTGCCGGGCGCCGGTCCGGAAAGGAGCTTGAGAGCCGCCGTACATGTGTGGGGAGTATGTAGTGGTCGGTACGAAGCACAGGTATTGGATATCGACGATCGTGTGGGACGCCCTCGTTTAGATATTCCAAAGGAACAGTTGGAGTACTTGCTAGCTATTGGATTCAGTGGCCCTCAGATTTCAAACGCAATAGGAGCCAGTTTGAGTACTATAAGACGAAGAATGACTCAATACGGATTGACCGTGGGATCTTTGTATTCTGACGTCAGTGACCAGGAACTTGACTCAATTGTATCCCGGATAAAAATACTCTTCCCGAATTGTGGATTTCGCATGATGCAAGGGCACCTATTAACTCAAGGTCATCGGGTATCGCAAGCTCGAGTTCGAGAATCACTACAAAGAATTGATCCCGACGGAGTCGCCATACGGTGGAGTGCTACCATTGAACGTCGCACGTACAAAGTACAGTCGCCACTTTCATTGTGGCATATAGATGGGAACCATAAACTAATAAGGTATGTGATTATGCTGCATGGTTTAGCTAACTCCACTGATGTACAGTAGCCACACTGCACACTGCACATCAGAAACTGGGCTGAAAATGATAAGGCTTTTATATCTAGCTAATAATTATGTACAATAAAATCGAAAGTAGGTAGCTACACCCCTAGCATTAATATCTTGCTGATATATTAGTATAATGTCGATGTCATGCATAATATCATTGTGCATATGCATATTAGCTAGCTAGCCAATTTCTGTGCACCTTTAATTTTGATGTTGGAATGCTACGACCTTATAAGCTTATTCCGCCACTCACAAATTCCTGGGCAGAGCCCTGTATGGCTATATTATGAGCACGTTATTATTATTTATAACTGTAACGCTTTCTTGTACGTATATTTTATGTGAGATTTATAATATAATGCAGGTGGAAAATGGTAACGCACGGTGCAGTAGATGGATACTCTAGGATTCCTGTATACCTACGATGTTCGAATAACAACCGAGCAAAGACCGTGCTCACATTATTTAAGGAGGCTGTACAAGAGTTTGGACTTCCTTCTCGTGTACGTTGTGATCGTGGTGGTGAAAATGTTGACGTGTCGATGTTCATGTTAAGCCACCCTTTGCGTGGACCCAATCGTGGAAGTGTATTGGTTGGCAAGAGTGTGCACAATCAGAGGGTGGAGAGGATGTGGCGTGATGTGTTTCAAGGAGTTGTTGGATTATATTATTCTTTATTTCACTATTTAGAAGGGATAAATATTCTTGATGTCGATAATGACTTACATCTGTTCTGCCTCCATTATGTATTTATTCCTCGAATCAACAGACACTTGGAGATGTGGAGACAGGCTTGGATGAAGCATCCGTTGAGGTCCGAACATAACATGACACCTGAGCAGCTCTGGACATCGGGGCTACAAAATATTGCTTACTCAGGTAGCCACATTGCTAGGGAAGTTTTTGAAGATATATCTGAGGTACTCTTACATGCGAGCATGTAACTTGTTTTACCTCTAAATGTGACCCGGCATGAGAAAATATAGTAGGACTTATGTACACATAAAAATTGACCACATTTATGGATTTTAAACTTAAATAACTTCATAAGTAATCATAAGAATCTAATAAAATGTTCACCATCTATGCAGCTTTTCATGGGGAATCTTATGCAGCTTACAGATTTTTAATATCTTAAATAGTAAAGGAGATAAATATTGCAATATGGATAGGTGCATTTTGTGTACGTACATAAGCCTGGTTTTCTCTTGCTGGGTCACAAATAGTAGCTAATTAGACACAGAGACCAATATAACTATAATGATTTGGAAATCCAAGGGCCTTCCGAGCACAGCTAGGGCGCTACTAAGGACCCGAGGGTTTCTAAATCACTCAGTTACCATTGGTCCAAGTGTCTTAACTGATTTAGAATTCCAATGTGGAAATTGTTTCCAAGTATATTTGTGATGGTTGCTATGGGCCAAAATATATATGAATTATCTTGGAGACGGTTTTCCATTGTAATAGTTACAACATTAATTACCTTGCAAACAGTTTCAATGGTAACGGTTTTTATGGGCCAAAATATGAATTATCAAATATTTCCATGGTAACAGTTTCTATGAATTGGATCAATAACAATCAGTCCCCAGAAACTATCACCGTGGCTAAGCAACCAGATAGAAGGTGTCATGAAGTTATGGGTGTTATATTAATTTGACCAATCAAATTCATTTTAAGCAGGTGACTAAGTTATCGACTTAGTTACCTACTAGGAGGTACTGTATAGCATTAATTAACAATCGTCAAGTTTTTACTTTTGACAAAAAATATTGCCAAAAGTTTTTTCAAGCCTCAATTTTCTATGTAATGTGCAATACAAAGCAATAGTATAGTAGCGCCATGTTCTGTAGGATTTCTTTAAAAAAATTGACGGAAAGTAGTCTGGCAAATATTTTTGTCAAAATTTGTCAATTTTCAAAATTTTATGCTATACGGTAACTTAGTTATTTAAAACCACGAATGTGGGCCTGGTGTAATTCTAAAATGAATGTGCTTAGCCTAGCTGATGTCTTTCCCAAATGTTTTGTTGCCACAATGCTACATATATTGTTGTTGTGGAGTAATGAAAATACATCGTGTGCATTTATGGCAGGGTGAAAGGGAGGACTATGGTATCGACTGGGATGGCCCGGTGCCACATGACGATGACAATGATGATGTTGTTGATGATGTTGTTGATGATGATAACATCAATTGTGATTCTATTGTTGTTCCAGAAATAGAGTGTCCCTTAGATGGATTACATTTAGATAAATTGAATGATGAAATCCCACCACTCGCTGACACCACAAATTATGGTATTGATTTGTATGAAAAAACATTAGATTATATATCATGCAGACTGAACATTTTGCTGTAGTTTAAACATTATTACGTATGCTGGTGTGGGCGTATACATATACATATAGGTACATATGTATAGCTGATTACTTGATACTACATTGTCTATATACAATTTTATTTTGTCTTTGGTTTGTGTTGTATGTACTTGTGTACATATACATTACAGTGTGTAATGTAACACTTTCACACCTTAGATCAAAGGAAAGTTGCATACTACAAAATTAATGTTATGTAAGCCCATAACAAGCATTCTTGGCCGTGTTACAACTTAGTTGTACACCAGCTATCGACGAACTGAAGATTTTCCTTTGATCTAAGCTTTGATCTGGTGTTGATCAATCCTTTATATATATAGTGAGCCCTGTAAGATTTGATTGTGGGTTGCAATTAAACATTGCAATTGATATACCGTATAAAATAAAATTTTGATGAGACAAAAATATTGACAAATTGTTACATTTGACAAAAAATATTGAGGAAAGTTGTTTCCAGCCTCAATTTTGCAATACAAAGCAAGAGTATAGCAGCACAATGTTCTATAGGATTTCTTAAAAATTGATGAAAAGTAGACAACTTTTTGTCAAATTCGTCAATATTTTTACCGTCAAAAATTTATTCTGTACAGTATAACAAAGTCTAACATGTTTAATTGTGGTATATAGTTTCTGTATTTATTACGTACAAAACGCTACATCATAAAAATGTTTGATCATATTCAAACCCACAATACAATCCTACAAGTTTCTGTATAAAAGGATCCACTACGTAATGTCACAATTAAGTAAAGAGACCAAAAAAAGCAGGGACACTGGAACAGCACACTGGAATTTTAGGGGAGCAGCCCCCTGACATACATAACAGTAGTCAAAATATATACACTATTAAAAAATAGTTTCTCCTTAAAGATGACCTATAAAGGCATTCTACTGTATAGACTGCTAAAAATATTTAATTTAACAACACCAATGTAGCTATAGCTATATACTATATATGTATAATATAATTTTATACTTCATTAAAATTTTTCACAACTTATCTTTCAACAGGGGTGCTATGCCCCCCCAGTTCCTCCTGAAGATAAAGAGAATGATGTGTTTTGCTAAAAGCCTGCAGCTTGTGAAAAAAGACTTGCTATACTGCGATGATTCCAGTAGCTAAGCCATATAGTTTAACAAAAATACCTATTGGAAAAAACTGCTTGGCAATGAACAAGATGTTGAAAGGTAGCTATGTGTCAGGGTGCTGGTATGTACGTATAGAAAAAAGTACAAATCACAGTCTTCGAGTAGCTATATGGTGCATAGCACCTTATACCAAGATAAAATTTATTCAGCAATGAACTGGCCATATGCATGGGCATAAAAGTATTGCATGAGTCCTAATAACAGTATGTAAGTTTCTCTATGTGTCGCAGATGTGTCCAAAGTTGTGTCAGGTTGTAGGGATAGTAAGTTAGAATGTGATATGTGATTTTAGATGTGTCTCATGTTATGTCAGGTTGGAAGGATAGTCAGAGATGTGTCCAGGTTGTAGGAGTGATACGACATCAAAGGGTACATCACATGTACAAGTGTTAGATATATGGATCTGTAGCCTATTATACTATGGATGCTGCAGTGTGTTCAATATCATGCATGCTCACGTGTAACTTGTGCTTATAATTATGTAGTATATATGCTATAACTATTATAGATTGTTGTATTAGAGTATATATATAGTCATGCACTTGTCCAAATGGGGACTGTTCTATCAGAGTATATCGATCTTTTGGTATTAATTTTCTATTATAGCCAGAAGTTCCCTATATATTATGCTATAGCTATAGTCACCTATATGCTTAAACGTATATATATATATATATAGCTATAATTATAATAGGCGGATCCCTATAGCTGCTATCCACATTCTCTCAATGGTGGCCGGGCTCCTTTGAGCAACATGAGACTTGTTCAAAATCAAAGCCTTAGTTACTAGCAGGGGCCATAAATGAGCAATATTTTGACAGTATATATAGCTACATATTATAGTCAGCTATACTATGCAGATCAACCAACTAATATAGCTATAAACATATAGCTATAACTACTGAGAACATTCATGCAGTAGCTATACTATTTCGATATTCCATGGTTTCGATAATATATAGCTATATATATATATATAGCATACAATTATAGCTAGTATCGTAATATTTCACTTAGCTAGTGATAACTTTGTTATTATCACCAGTCAACTTTAGCTACCAGTTACTGAGGCCATATATATAATGCACCTACAAATTGCCGGAAAGTGACCGTCGGTTTATGCCGAACAGTTGATTAAATTGAGTAACGATCCAACTATATATCTATGGCCAGACGCATCCAACCCCAAAACTATCATGATACCGGGTTAAATTTTTCAATCGTCCTCAAAATATTAAACTGCATGTTCTTATGAAAAGACAGTTAAACTAGCTGGTTCACCGTTCTCAAAAATACTAAACCGCCCTCAATTAAACTAGCGGGCTAATCGGCGGCGTCCTCAAAAATAATATTAAACCGCCCTCATGAGGTATGCGTATACGCAATATGCGGCCTCAGGTAGTTCTAGACCACCCCTACATATATAATTAGTAAGCGTGTATTTTGACACTGATTAAACGCCATACACATCAGACACCCTGCTTCTATTGTGATCTCTAATCTTCGGTCAAAAAAAGGCTTCAGGTCAGGTTCCACAGATGATGGCCAACCATTTTGTGTATAATTCAGCACTTTTGCTAAAACTGGATCCTGCATTGTTTGTAATCTCAACTGGTCAGTCTTTACTGGAAGGGTTCCAATTTGATATATGTTGAATAATGAAGCTGCATCAGCCTTTTTATGAGAGGTGATTAATGCCAAAATTATGAGCCATATATAAATAAAGATAGTGATTTTGTACAGGATGGTCAAATCTGGTTGGAGAGTGTACATGAGTGCATTATGGTACAAACATTTTGCATTTGGGTACATACATTGTTACATTAGAGTATAGACTTTTTACATTAGGGTATAGACTTTTTATATTAGGGTACAGACTTTTAGACTTTTTATATTAGGGTAACATTTTTATAATAGTTTTGTATATTATGCACAACTTTTACATTAGGGTATAGACTTTTACATTAGGGTATAGACTTTTTATATTAGGGTATAGACTTTTTATATTAGGGTATAGACTTTTACATAGACTTTTTGCATTAGGGTGTAGACTTTTTGTATTATTATTATGCACAACTTTTACATTAGGGTATAGACTTTTTACATTAGGGTATAGACTTTTTATATTAGGGTATAGACTTTTTATATTAGGGTATAGACTTTTTACATTAGGGTATAGACTTTTTGCATTAGGGTATAGACTTTTTGTATTATTATGCACAACTTTTACATTAGGGTATAGACTTTTTGGGTATAGACTTTTTATATTAGGGTATAAGACTTTTTGCATTAGGGTATAGACTTTTTGTATTATTATGCACAACTTTTACATTAGGGTATAGACTTTTTACATTAGGGTATAGACTTTTTATATTAGGGTATAGACTTTTTATATTAGGGTATAGACTTTTTACATTAGGGTATAGACTTTTTTGCATTAAGGTATAGACTTTTTGTATTATTATGCACAACTTTTACATTAGGGTATAGACTTTTTACATTAGGGTATAGACTTTTTTACATTAGGGTATAGACTTTTTGCATTAGGGTATAGACTTTTTGTATTATTATGCACAACTTTTAGTATTAGTTAAAGCATTGCCGCGAGTGCTATACGTGAAATAAACAATTACGTGAAATACACAATTACGTGAAATAAACAATTCTCACGTGATTGAAGTCTTTAAGTGCGCTACTATAATATCGATTTTGAAGTATCTCAAGTGTGTACCTATGCCGATACAAGATGAAGGATTGCCAGAACCTAACAGCTTTTTGAGTAATGTTTGTGCGACCATAGATAATAGAGGGTGCGAAGCGCCCTCTATTATCTATGGTGCGACCAAAGGCAATTGAAATGGCAAATGCTGAAGTTGTTAAGGTGAAGAATAAAGCACCACGTGTTGGCAGGTCGGTGTCCTATTTTAATTTTGACTCCAGCTCAGAGGTAATTGAAGTCGGCAAAAGAGCTGCAGAGCATGGCGTTACAGCTGCCCTTCGTAATTTCACCAAGAAATACCGGGAAATGCACTCTTAAAGAAACAAGCATACGCTTATGGCGTTTAATCAGTGTCAAAATACACGCTTACTAATTATATATGTAGGGGTGGTCTAGAACTACCTGAGGCCGCATATTGCGTATACGCATACCTCATGAGGGCGGTTTAATATTATTTTTGAGGACGCCGCCGATTAGCCCGCTAGTTTAATTGAGGGCGGTTTAGTATTTTTGAGAACGGTGAACCAGCTAGTTTAACTGTCTTTTCATAAGAACATGCAGTTTAATATTTTGAGGACGATTGAAAAATTTAACCCGGTATCATGATAGTTTTGGGGTTGGATGCGTCTGGCCATAGATATATAGTTGGATCGTTACTCAATTTAATCAACTGTTCGGCATAAACCGACGGTCACTTTCCGGCAATTTGTAGGTGCATTATATATATGGCCTCAGTAACTGGTAGCTAAAGTTGACTGGTGATAATAACAAAGTTATCACTAGCTAAGTGAAATATTACGATACTAGCTATAATTGTATGCTATATATATATATATAGCTATATATTATCGAAACCATGGAATATCGAAATAGTATAGCTACTGCATGAATGTTCTCAGTAGTTATAGCTATATGTTTATAGCTATATTAGTTGGTTGATCTGCATAGTATAGCTGACTATAATATGTAGCTATATATACTGTCAAAATATTGCTCATTTATGGCCCCTGCTAGTAACTAAGGCTTTGATTTTGAACAAGTCTCATGTTGCTCAAAGGAGCCCGGCCACCATTGAGAGAATGTGGATAGCAGCTATAGGGATCCGCCTATTATAATTATAGCTATATATATATATATATACGTTTAAGCATATAGGTGACTATAGCTATAGCATAATATATAGGGAACTTCTGGCTATAATAGAAAATTAATACCAAAAGATCGATATACTCTGATAGAACAGTCCCCATTTGGACAAGTGCATGACTATATATATACTCTAATACAACAATCTATAATAGTTATAGCATATATACTACATAATTATAAGCACAAGTTACACGTGAGCATGCATGATATTGAACACACTGCAGCATCCATAGTATAATAGGCTACAGATCCATATATCTAACACTTGTACATGTGATGTACCCTTTGATGTCGTATCACTCCTACAACCTGGACACATCTCTGACTATCCTTCCAACCTGACATAACATGAGACACATCTAAAATCACATATCACATTCTAACTTACTATCCCTACAACCTGACACAACTTTGGACACATCTGCGACACATAGAGAAACTTACATACTGTTATTAGGACTCATGCAATACTTTTATGCCCATGCATATGGCCAGTTCATTGCTGAATAAATTTTATCTTGGTATAAGGTGCTATGCACCATATAGCTACTCGAAGACTGTGATTTGTACTTTTTTCTATACGTACATACCAGCACCCTGACACATAGCTACCTTTCAACATCTTGTTCATTGCCAAGCAGTTTTTTCCAATAGGTATTTTTGTTAAACTATATGGCTTAGCTACTGGAATCATCGCAGTATAGCAAGTCTTTTTTCACAAGCTGCAGGCTTTTAGCAAAACACATCATTCTCTTTATCTTCAGGAGGAACTGGGGGGGCATAGCACCCCTGTTGAAAGATAAGTTGTGAAAAATTTTAATGAAGTATAAAATTATATTATACATATATAGTATATAGCTATAGCTACATTGGTGTTGTTAAATTAAATATTTTTAGCAGTCTATACAGTAGAATGCCTTTATAGGTCATCTTTAAGGAGAAACTATTTTTTAATAGTGTATATATTTTGACTACTGTTATGTATGTCAGGGGGCTGCTCCCCTAAAATTCCAGTGTGCTGTTCCAGTGTCCCTGCTTTTTTTGGTCTCTTTACTTAATTGTGACATTACGTAGTGGATCCTTTTATACAGAAACTTGTAGGATTGTATTGTGGGTTTGAATATGATCAAACATTTTTATGATGTAGCGTTTTGTACGTAATAAATACAGAAACTATATACCACAATTAAACATGTTAGACTTTGTTATACTGTACAGAATAAATTTTTGACGGTAAAAATATTGACGAATTTGACAAAAAGTTGTCTACTTTTCATCAATTTTTAAGAAATCCTATAGAACATTGTGCTGCTATACTCTTGCTTTGTATTGCAAAATTGAGGCTGGAAACAACTTTCCTCAATATTTTTTGTCAAATGTAACAATTTGTCAATATTTTTGTCTCATCAAAATTTTATTTTATACGGTATATCAATTGCAATGTTTAATTGCAACCCACAATCAAATCTTACAGGGCTCACTATATATATAAAGGATTGATCAACACCAGATCAAAGCTTAGATCAAAGGAAAATCTTCAGTTCGTCGATAGCTGGTGTACAACTAAGTTGTAACACGGCCAAGAATGCTTGTTATGGGCTTACATAACATTAATTTTGTAGTATGCAACTTTCCTTTGATCTAAGGTGTGAAAGTGTTACATTACACACTGTAATGTATATGTACACAAGTACATACAACACAAACCAAAGACAAAATAAAATTGTATATAGACAATGTAGTATCAAGTAATCAGCTATACATATGTACCTATATGTATATGTATACGCCCACACCAGCATACGTAATAATGTTTAAACTACAGCAAAATGTTCAGTCTGCATGATATATAATCTAATGTTTTTTCATACAAATCAATACCATAATTTGTGGTGTCAGCGAGTGGTGGGATTTCATCATTCAATTTATCTAAATGTAATCCATCTAAGGGACACTCTATTTCTGGAACAACAATAGAATCACAATTGATGTTATCATCATCAACAACATCATCAACAACATCATCATTGTCATCGTCATGTGGCACCGGGCCATCCCAGTCGATACCATAGTCCTCCCTTTCACCCTGCCATAAATGCACACGATGTATTTTCATTACTCCACAACAACAATATATGTAGCATTGTGGCAACAAAACATTTGGGAAAGACATCAGCTAGGCTAAGCACATTCATTTTAGAATTACACCAGGCCCACATTCGTGGTTTTAAATAACTAAGTTACCGTATAGCATAAAATTTTGAAAATTGACAAATTTTGACAAAAATATTTGCCAGACTACTTTCCGTCAATTTTTTTAAAGAAATCCTACAGAACATGGCGCTACTATACTATTGCTTTGTATTGCACATTACATAGAAAATTGAGGCTTGAAAAAACTTTTGGCAATATTTTTTGTCAAAAGTAAAAACTTGACGATTGTTAATTAATGCTATACAGTACCTCCTAGTAGGTAACTAAGTCGATAACTTAGTCACCTGCTTAAAATGAATTTGATTGGTCAAATTAATATAACACCCATAACTTCATGACACCTTCTATCTGGTTGCTTAGCCACGGTGATAGTTTCTGGGGACTGATTGTTATTGATCCAATTCATAGAAACTGTTACCATGGAAATATTTGATAATTCATATTTTGGCCCATAAAAACCGTTACCATTGAAACTGTTTGCAAGGTAATTAATGTTGTAACTATTACAATGGAAAACCGTCTCCAAGATAATTCATATATATTTTGGCCCATAGCAACCATCACAAATATACTTGGAAACAATTTCCACATTGGAATTCTAAATCAGTTAAGACACTTGGACCAATGGTAACTGAGTGATTTAGAAACCCTCGGGTCCTTAGTAGCGCCCTAGCTGTGCTCGGAAGGCCCTTGGATTTCCAAATCATTATAGTTATATTGGTCTCTGTGTCTAATTAGCTACTATTTGTGACCCAGCAAGAGAAAACCAGGCTTATGTACGTACACAAAATGCACCTATCCATATTGCAATATTTATCTCCTTTACTATTTAAGATATTAAAAATCTGTAAGCTGCATAAGATTCCCCATGAAAAGCTGCATAGATGGTGAACATTTTATTAGATTCTTATGATTACTTATGAAGTTATTTAAGTTTAAAATCCATAAATGTGGTCAATTTTTATGTGTACATAAGTCCTACTATATTTTCTCATGCCGGGTCACATTTAGAGGTAAAACAAGTTACATGCTCGCATGTAAGAGTACCTCAGATATATCTTCAAAAACTTCCCTAGCAATGTGGCTACCTGAGTAAGCAATATTTTGTAGCCCCGATGTCCAGAGCTGCTCAGGTGTCATGTTATGTTCGGACCTCAACGGATGCTTCATCCAAGCCTGTCTCCACATCTCCAAGTGTCTGTTGATTCGAGGAATAAATACATAATGGAGGCAGAACAGATGTAAGTCATTATCGACATCAAGAATATTTATCCCTTCTAAATAGTGAAATAAAGAATAATATAATCCAACAACTCCTTGAAACACATCACGCCACATCCTCTCCACCCTCTGATTGTGCACACTCTTGCCAACCAATACACTTCCACGATTGGGTCCACGCAAAGGGTGGCTTAACATGAACATCGACACGTCAACATTTTCACCACCACGATCACAACGTACACGAGAAGGAAGTCCAAACTCTTGTACAGCCTCCTTAAATAATGTGAGCACGGTCTTTGCTCGGTTGTTATTCGAACATCGTAGGTATACAGGAATCCTAGAGTATCCATCTACTGCACCGTGCGTTACCATTTTCCACCTGCATTATATTATAAATCTCACATAAAATATACGTACAAGAAAGCGTTACAGTTATAAATAATAATAACGTGCTCATAATATAGCCATACAGGGCTCTGCCCAGGAATTTGTGAGTGGCGGAATAAGCTTATAAGGTCGTAGCATTCCAACATCAAAATTAAAGGTGCACAGAAATTGGCTAGCTAGCTAATATGCATATGCACAATGATATTATGCATGACATCGACATTATACTAATATATCAGCAAGATATTAATGCTAGGGGTGTAGCTACCTACTTTCGATTTTATTGTACATAATTATTAGCTAGATATAAAAGCCTTATCATTTTCAGCCCAGTTTCTGATGTGCAGTGTGCAGTGTGGCTACTGTACATCAGTGGAGTTAGCTAAACCATGCAGCATAATCACATACCTTATTAGTTTATGGTTCCCATCTATATGCCACAATGAAAGTGGCGACTGTACTTTGTACGTGCGACGTTCAATGGTAGCACTCCACCGTATGGCGACTCCGTCGGGATCAATTCTTTGTAGTGATTCTCGAACTCGAGCTTGCGATACCCGATGACCTTGAGTTAATAGGTGCCCTTGCATCATGCGAAATCCACAATTCGGGAAGAGTATTTTTATCCGGGATACAATTGAGTCAAGTTCCTGGTCACTGACGTCAGAATACAAAGATCCCACGGTCAATCCGTATTGAGTCATTCTTCGTCTTATAGTACTCAAACTGGCTCCTATTGCGTTTGAAATCTGAGGGCCACTGAATCCAATAGCTAGCAAGTACTCCAACTGTTCCTTTGGAATATCTAAACGAGGGCGTCCCACACGATCGTCGATATCCAATACCTGTGCTTCGTACCGACCACTACATACTCCCCACACATGTACGGCGGCTCTCAAGCTCCTTTCCGGACCGGCGCCCGGCAACATCACTGAACTTAGCTGGAAGTCTTCAAAAATACTCAAACTGATTGCCATAGCTTCTAGAACTTCATCGGTAGATGTACTCATTGATTGTACTAAACGGTACAGTTTCGAAACTAGGTATATGAGGTAGTCCAATTCATTCGGGTCCCTTCTCGTATCATATACTTCCAGTGAGGTAAGCACTGCCTCATGCACTCGTGCGAATCCATCTGGCAGACCAGCTTCAGCGGCGTGCGATGACATTTCATTCATCTTCCTCCGTTAGTGCTGTACAATGACACGCACGCCAAGCCAAGCATACGTTGGTATAATTAATTACTGATTTATCACGTGTCATATATATTATACATTGCTAGCTACTGCCGGAAATGATAGCTGATTATATTATAAGACCAAAAAGTATGTTTCTGAATTAAGGAAAGGCTGGATCAGAAAAAGTCAAAAATATATTTGACCTTGTGTGCATGGCTTAATGACATTAATTTTAAAGATGGAATGGAATGCAGGCATGCATGAATCAACTGACACGATCCTAGCTTCAAATACAACACATGCATACATTCAGTACTGACTCCACTACCATACTAGCTGCATTCACGGTTCATATCATATGTGATTAGTAATGTTATGCACGTGCACTCAAAAATACTAGCTAGCTACTAAAACCTGCCCAGCAGTCATAGCCTATAGTTACATAGCAAGTGGCCTAACCTATGTACATGTACTAATGTAATATATATGAGCCTGATCACTGGCCTAAACTGGTAGTCATATCACAAATTTTCATAGCTGTCCAAGGTTTCCCTTCGAACTCAAAATGGCCAAATCCATTTTTTCCTTGAACTGAGATTGATCCGTAGGAAAATTACTGGGAAAGAGTATGCTGAGTGCACATGTTAACACCATAGGAAATCCTCTTTCCAGTTCATCAAATGTGATGCTTGGCTCTACATCAAACCCAGAAGGGGGGATACAACTACAGCCTGTTAGAAACTCAAATACGTCTTGTAAGGACGCCGGAATGGCATCATCAACTTGGTCTATATGTTAAAAAAATAACCATGCATACAAAGCAACTAGAAATATACAGCATTACCTTCTATCCTTCTCTGATAACATGCCAACGCATTCAAGATCCCTTGCTGTTTACACCATTTCTCAGGTACTTGTAAGGATAGAATAGCATCATCAACTTGGTCTATATATGTTAAACAAATAATCATGCGTACAAAGCAACTAGAAATATATAGCGTTTACTTACCTTCTATCCTTCTCTGATAACATGCCCAAGCATTCAAGATCCCTTGCTGTTTACACCATTTCTCAGGTGCTACTTGTAAGGACGGAATAACATCATCCACTTGGTCTATATGTTAAACAAATAAAGTTAACCATGCCTACAAAGCAACTATATAGAGGTATCTACCTTCTATCCTTCTCTGATAACACGCCCAAGCATTCAAGATCCTTTGCTGTTTACACCACTTCTCAGGTGTTACTTGTAAGGACAGAAAAGCGTCATCCCCTTGGTCTATATGTTAAACAAAATGCATGCATGTGTACAAAGCAAATAGAAGTATCTAGCATTATACCTTCTATCTTTCTCTGATAACACGTCCAAGCATTCAAGATCGCTCGCTGTTTACACCATTTCTCAGGTGCTACTTGTAAGGACGGAATAGTATCATCCAAGTGGTCTATGTTAGTTAAACATGCATGCATGCATGCGTACCAAGCAACTAGAAGTATCTAGCATTACCTTCCATCCTTCTCTGATAACACGCCCAAGCATCTGAGATCGCTCGCTGTTTACACCATTTCTCAGGTGCTACTTGTAAGGATGGGATAACATCATCCCCTTGATCTACATATATGTTAAACAAATAACGTTATAATTATACATATTATACAAGGCAAATGGAAGAATATAGCATTACCTTCTATCCTTCTCTGATAACATGCCCAAGCATTAAAGATCGCTAGCTGTAAACAGCAAGCAATCTTGAATACTGCATTGGGATGTTTTTCCATTGAAGTGCTGTATTTCTGTGGCAGAAAACCTTGCTTTAACTGCTCTAGCTCTGCCACAGTAGAAAATACACAATAATGCAAACAGAAGGCTTCCACTATTCTTTGTTTGTCTTCCAAAGTCACACTGGCTGCTGGTTCGCAAATACCACACTGGAATCTGAAATCATATTCCTGATTGTCCAACAATGCTCTGAATTCTTGAGTAGATTCCACAGCACTAAACTAGAAAATGATCAGATTCTAAGCTTATTTCGTATATACCTTAGGCCGAGTTATTTTAACGATACGCTAATTTTAGTGATTTTAGCGAGTGCCCTCACAAACGCTAAATTTTATACGCGTTAAAATATAAAATTATAATTAGCTATTGTTTAAATAGTGAATAATTTTTGTGAAATCGCTAAAATTGATAGCGCTAAATCCATGCTTACAAAAATCGCTAAAATTAGTGTATCGTTAAAATAACTCGGCCTAAGGTAGCTACCATGTTAATGCACATGAGCGCACTAGGGATGCAACAATATGGGTCACTGCCATATTGCATAATTATTGCCTTTGAGTGTATTGCAATATATTGCCGTATTGCAATATATGATTAAATTTGAAACAAGAACACATCATATCTTTAAAACTTGTTTTTAGCAGTAAAGGCTAAGTAGAAACATGTAAAGTAGCAAGAAATTGTACTGTATATTTATGGTTACAAGAGGTCCAGTCATTTTTGTAGTGTAATAATCGGATACTTATAACTTTTAAGGCAATAAATGTCGCAATATATCAATATTTTATTCAGACATATTGTATTGTATTGCAGTAGCAAATATTGCAATATATCAATATATTGTAATATTGTTGCATCACTAGAGCGTGCTTAAATGGTTTGGCCCAGATCGGCTCGATAAAAATCTCTGGCCCTGTTAATTAAAAAACCCATGGTTTGGTTTGGTATTATTAATTATATATAGGGCATGCTAAGCTGGAAGGAAATTTCTTTATCGTAAAGTGCACCAGCTGCGCATGCATCCTGTTGACTTGATCAATGCTGGGTATATATCAGGAGCAAAGAAGAAATGTACTAATAGGTAATTATATGGCACAAAGACTATATACATTCAGACCCAGTTGGAGGGGCATAAATACAACTATTATAGCTGGTGGAGGAGACTGCATGGCAATTTATTTGGTCACTTTGCCGGCTAACAGTATAACAATAGAACCATGCATGCATCCATATTTTGTATACTTAATAAGTGCTGACTACTTGGCTAATGGTTCTGAATAAGTGCTTACAAGGCCATTAAAAATCAAGCCAAATAATATTACCTGTTCTTGTATGGTGCCTTTTCAAACCAAGCCAGGTCAACCCAGGTTAGCACGCTGGTGTGAACATATATATAGTACAGTATTATTTTTAATTAGACAATGGCATGTCGAGAGTGCTTTGATATTTTAGGTGTTCAATACCAATAAGACACCTGTATAACAGGTGTCTTACTGGTAAGGCACCCAAAACATTGTATAAACAACTAAGACATACATTGCCAGTGGATAAACAACCATCAGGAATGACACAATAATCACCTCAGCTCCACCTTGGTGATTACTATTACTTTACTTGTAGCTACAATTAATGCCATCTATCTTAATAAAGTTCTTATGTACAAAATAATTATGTGTGGCCATGTCATGAAAAGAAAAATGATTGCCAACCTTCTGTGTCAACATGTCTGGGACATCCTCCACCAGTGGGCAGTGGTGTGACAACAGACAGCCCACCAAACAGATAATGTACAATTGAAAAATGCCAAGAAGGTAGTCTCTGGGCCACCATGCAATATTGACATTGCTATCATTTTTGCCAACAGTCAAAAATTTCTTTCCCCCATGAAAGCTAGTACGTAACTCGAGCTCAAAGAGAATTGTTTAAAAGCAAAAGTTTTAGTTTGAAATCTTGAGATAAAGTTATAATAAAAAGCTCTTTTTGAAGATGAGATGTCACATCATCATCCTATATCATTTAATTTATAATATTATACACATCAGGGATGATAAATTTTCTAGATAAACAAGGTAGAAGGGAATACCATATACCATAATGTAAAGTTCCCTCCCAGCTTGTTTATCTCCTAGCAACAAAAAATGTCATTGATATTTGCAGTTTATTGTCATGCTACAAATTAACACTATACTATAGATAGCCCATACACCACAACAAAAATCATTATGCTTATTTAACTTTAATTTTTGACTGATGTTTGATGTTCAAAGTCTTGCAAATTTTTGATTGTCTTTTTCAATAGCTAATTTTGTTTCAAAAATTAAAATTTCAGTTTGATAAATGAATAATGAAAAATGACCTCCCACCCCCATGCTATTTTGAAAAGCTTTAATTTTTGAACTGCAAATCAACTTTGCCTGCATGGCCTTACAAAAATTATAATTAGCTACGTATGTAAGTATAGCTACGTATACATACCTCTCGTATATCTCCCTGTGTCGTTATGCTTTTTTGCAATGCGGGTTGAATTCGAATGCACAACTTGGCCTGATTTAAGATATCCGGCTTGAGGTATGACACATTCATTCCTTTTGAGGGATCCTCTATTTCCACCAAATCATGTGAGTCATCATTCAGTCGTTGCAAAGTGTCACGGTATCCAGCACATGTTTCCAACTGAGTAAATTGGCTTACCAATATGGAATGTATGTGTTCCGAGATGTGTTCAGCGTCCCCGTCATGATCAAAAGTTAGTTCTGCCGGCAAACCAAGGCCAATTTTAGCTAACCCCCGCATTCTTTCTACTGCCAAAGGTTTCCACTTCAAACAAATAGTACAACTCTTCTCAGTTCTTGCCGGCCGCCAAGCCGCACTGGACATCAACCGGCGTTTCCCTTTTCCTTTGTAACTGCGGCTGCCACAAGCTTGACTACTAGTCACACTGGCTTTTGACGGCTCGAAGTTCAGGTGAGGTGTTGCTTGGCGATACCCAAACAATCGTCTGTGTATTTCTATTGTTGTACCTACCGATCCATTGCCATCATTGTACGGGAGCGGTTGGGTACTCATACTACCACTCTGACTTGATCCCGTGAGCACATCTCTTGCGCGATGCATGGTGTCACTGCGGCGACTGCTGCTGCTCGGGTCCCTTTCAAAGTCCCCCTGACCTTCCAGATTCATATCACTCTAGCACAATTAAACTACTGGTTATGCTGGAATTCTGTTGAAGCTATAGCTATAGCCTGTTCAAGCATTAAATCCGCGAAGAATTAAAACATCACGTGATCACACATGTGACCGCTCTATCCAAGCACTAGAATTTATACTTTTAGACTTTTAGATCAAAGCCTATACTATTCAAAGGAGTCATTTGGCATTTTGGTATAACTTCTCTACCACATGATTTGCAGCTCCCCATTTTAACACCAGAGGTAGCTAGCTAACCGCTGCCTATGCTGAGCTACTATCTATAGCTAGTATATATATATGACCTAAGCTTATGTATACTATACTTTTAATTCAATTGTTAATGATTTAGCTGCATCTTTGAGGAGAAAACTATAGTGCCGTTTATTTTGACTACTATTACATGTCAGGGGGCAGCTCCCCTGAAATTCCAGTGTCCCTTTTTTATTTGGTTATCCTTCAGGGACTTTAGGCCTCCTCTGTATCCTAGCTCTAGATTTTGCCACTGATTTCATATGAAAATCCCAATACTTACGTAATTGTGACATTATGTTGTGGATCGTTTTATACAGGATTGGATTGTGGGTTTGAATATGATCAAACATTTTATGACGTATATAGCATTTTGTAATAAATAGAGAAAACTATATACCACAATTAAACATGTTAGGCCTTGTTATACTGTATAGAATAAAATTTTGACGGTAAAAAATATGGACAAATTTGACAAAAATTTGTCCATTCGTTGAAATTCTTTTCATCAATTTTTCCAGAATATGGTGCTGCCATACTTTTGCTTGCATTGCACATTAAATAGAAATTGCATGAGGCTGAAAACACCTTTCCTAAATATTTTTTTCATCACATGTAACAACTTGTCAATATCATCAGTTTTATCTCATCAAAATTTTATGCTATACAGTATAGCTATCAATTGCAAAGTTTAATTGCAACCAACAATTAAGTCTTACAGGGCTCACTATAATGGATCGATCACCACCAGAAGATCAAAGGAAAATCTTCAGTTCATCTATAGCTGTTACGTAAGAATGCTTGTTATGGGCTTACATAGCACTGATTAATTTTGTAGTATGCAACTTTCCTTTGATCTAAGGTGTGAAAGTGTTACATTACACACTGTATATGTACACAAGTACATACAACACAAACCAAAGACAAAATAAAATTGTATATAGACAATGTAGTATCAAGTAATCAGCTATACATATGTACCTATATGTATATGTATACGCCCACACCAGCATACGTAATAATGTTTAAACTACAGCAAAATGTTCAATCCGTATGATATATAATCTAATGTTTTTTCATACAAATCAATACCATAATTTGTGGTGTCAGCGAGTGGTGGGATTTCATTATTCAATTTATCTAAATGTAATCCGTCTAAGGGACACTCTATTTCTGGAACAACAATAGAATCACAATTGATGCTATCATCAACAACATTATCATTGTCATCGTCATATGGCACCGGGCCATCCCAGTCGATACCATAGTCCACCCTTTCATCCTGCTGTAAATGAACACGACGTATTTTCATTACTCCACAACAATAATATATGTAGCATTGTGGCAACAAAACATTTGGGAAAGACATCAGCTAGGCTAAGCACATTAATTTTAGAATTACACCAGGCCCACATTCGGGGTTTTAAATAACTAAGTTACCGTATAGCATAAAATTTTGAAAATTGATAAATTTTGACAAAAATATTTGCCAAACTACTTTCTGTCAATTTTTTAAAGAAATTCTACAGAACATGGCGCTACTATACTATTGCTTTGTATTGCACATTAAATAGAAAATTGAGGCTTGAAAAACTTTAAATTTTGACAATATTTTTTGTCAAAAGTAAAAACTTGACAATTATTAAATGCTATACAGTACCTCCTAGTAGGTAAATAAGTCGATAACTTAGTCACCTGCTAAAATGAATTTGATTGGCCAAATTAATACAACACCCATAACTTCATGACACCTTCTATCTGATTACTTAGCCACAGTGATAGTTTCTGGGGACTGATTGTTATTGATCCAAATTCATAGAAACTGTTACCATGGAAATATTTGATTATTCATATTTTGGCCCATAAAAACCGTTACCATTGAAACTGTTTGCAAGGTGTCAAAAAGATATTTAACTTTGTGTGCATGACTTAATGACATTAATTTTAAAGATAGAATGGAATGCAGGCATGCATGAATCAACTGACACGATCCTGGCTTCAAATACAACACATGCATACATTCAGTACTGACTCCATTACCATACTAGCTGCATTCACAGTTCATATCATGTGTGATTAGTAATGTTTCAACATGGCATGCACACTCAAAAAAACTAGCTAGTTTCTAAAACCTGCCCAGCAGTCATAGCCTATATAGCTAGCAAGTGGCCTAACCTACGTACATGCACATGTACAAATGTAATATATATGAGCCTGATCACTGGCCTAAACTGGTAGTCATATCACAAATTTTCATAGCTGTCCAAAGTTTCCCTTCGAACTCAAAATGGCCAAATCCATTTTTTCCTTGAACTGAGATTGATCCGTAGGAAAATTACTGGGAAAGAGTATGCTGAGTGCACATGTTGACACCATAGGAAATCCTCTTTCCAGTTCATCAAATGTGATGCTTGGCTCTACATCAAACCCAGACGGAGGGATACAACTACAGCCTGTTAGAAACTCAAATACATCTTGTAAGGATGGAATAGCATCATCCACTTGATCTATATGTTAAACAAATAACTGCATACAATTAAGGCTACTAGAAATATATAGCATTACCTTCTATCCTTCTCAGGTAACACACCCAAGCATTCAAGATTGCTTGCTGTTTACACCATTTCTCACTTCCTCTAGGTGCTAAATTAGCATGGTTACTGTAGAGCTGCTCAATAACGCCGCTAGTGATGATTTCCATTGCCGGTTGAAATGCTGTCCTAACTGTGCTAGGGTAAATCTCCATCAAAGTGCTGAATTTCTGTAGCTGCAAGCCTTGCTTTAACTGCTCCAGCTCTGCCACAGTAGAAAATACACAATAATGCAAACAGAAGGCCTCCACGATTCTTTGTTTATCTTCCAAAGTCACACTGGCTGCTGGTTCGCAAATACCACACTGGAATCTGAAATCATATTCCTGACTGTCCAACAATGCTCTGAATTCTTAAGTAGATTCCACAGCACTAAGCTACATATTAAAGAAAATGATCAGATTCTAAGCAGTTATTCTGTCTTTTGTAATGTGGATAAACCGACCATTACTGTTACTGCTTTCTGCATTTAGGGAAATGAAATGTTAACCGAAGTGTAAAGGACTGGCTGCTTGAAAATCAGAATCCTGCATTTATTTAATGTTGCACAATTCAACAGTGTCCACTCAACGGTAACAGTAGGTCAGTATTAAGTTGTGTGTTGTAACTTAACATGGTTTAGCTATATTAGCTCACAGCATCAGCATCATCTGAGCTGAAATTAAGGCTGCACCTAATATGCCGGCATAATTTTGGGAACAATAGGAAATGAAAAGAATTAAGAATTATGCTGGAATAATAGGACAAATTTAAATTATGCTACACTATAAATCGGCCATAAATACAAAACGTTCACTTGTAAACTCTCCAGTATCTCTGATAAATACGCTGCTGCAAAATCTTTAACATGCGAGTTAGACTAATGGAAACTTAAACCCACAATCAAACATTTCTCGTGTCCATGACAACTTCAAATGCTGTAGAGGGCCTATTCTTGCACATTTAAGGTAATAAATATTATGTTGTGTACTTAATAAGTAGTTAAGGTTAAATGTGATTTTTATTGGGAATAATTTTGGGTAAAAGTTGGGAATAATTTTGGAATAATAGGTAAAGTTTAAAAGAAATTCTCAAAGGAATAATAGGTAAAAATAAAAGCATAATAGGCGCAGCCCTAGTTGCAATGGACCCAGTGTTACAAGCAGGACATGGCTATCACCATAACTGGCTACAATTGCTTTTAGAACACCAGAAAGTATAAGGAATGGAGCAAATGAACTCAGTGTGGCTGTGGAAGTTGGATACATGCAGTAAAATCCATGTAGAAGAAATGGAAAGTCTAGAACATGTTATCTAGCTTAGTATTTTAGTTAAAAGGCTAGTTTGCTTATTGCTGATTAAAATACATTATCGAATTTTTATGTCATGAAGTGCACTATACAAGTATATTTTATTAGTGGGTAAAGTTAGGTGGGTGTTCAGACAGGAAGTGGGTGTAGAAATTATTGTTGCCAAAAATCTTTAGCGGAGTGCCTAGAGTTAAGTGTTAACAAGGTGTCGATAATTGAGCTACGGAGAATGTACAGAGTGATAATAACAAGTATGTGGTGACGATAAATGGCGTTTGCATGGGATACCTCTATTGCCCATATCTCAGCAAGGGAAGCAAGTTTGAACTTCAAGAAATAATCTGAGTAGTTCAATAATTTATATTGTTCATTGGCCAAAATTGAAATTCATAGCTTACTCAGTTTATTTATACACTCCCGCAGAAAAGTTCTTGTCGATAATTGGCGGCTTAATTACGCTAAAAACCAAGCCAAATTATACTATTACCTGTTCTTGGTGCCTTTTCAAACCAAAAAACAAAATTAGTTATACAGTGTATATACAAAGCTAAGTACAAGTACATAGCTAGAGGCATCTTCCAACACATGATGTATCAGATACTGTAACAGCTATACGTAATTAAAATACCAGCTGCTACAACTTATCCTCAGCCATACACATACCATATAATAATATTATATGTGGCCATGTCAATGCACACATGAAAGGAAATGATTGCCAACCTTTTGGATTTTATTCTGTGTCAACATGTCTGGGACATCCTCCACCAGTGGTGTGACAGCAGACAGCCCACCAAAAAGATAGTCTACAATTGAAGGTGCCAAGAAGGTAGGACCAGGGCCACCATGCAATATTGACATTGCTATCATTTTGCCAACAGCTAAAAATTTCTTTTCCTGATGAAAGTACGTAAGCTGAGCTCAAAGAGTAAGACTGCACTAGCTATACATAATATCATCATAACAAAGTTAAAATTTTGTTTCTGATCTTCCTGCCTGATCATTTTGTCAATGGCAATTAAACATTATTTTATTAACCATGCAAAAATTTTGTTAGCTAAATATTAAACATTGCATGATGAAAGAAATATTGTGTAGCTATAGCTAATCTTAATAAAGCAGAAATCTTGTATAATAAAAAGCCTACGTACTTATATAATTATTACCTGGTCAATTTTTAAGGAATGCCAGGATCAGAAACAGATAGCTCTTTGTATGGTCTAAATACATATACTGTGACTACATAATTATATTAATAACTGCATGCATGCATGCAAGCATATGGTATATCACCATATAGTGGGAATGTTTAGCAAATTAAAGTTAGAACTTTTTACCATCCATTCCGCAATTCATGCCAGGAATTATGTATATGGTGCAGAATTTTCATATGTGGATATTGTGTAGGCCAAACCTTCTTCGCCAAAGCCCTGATCGTGACCCAGAGCATTTTGTTGAACTGGCAATTATGCAAATTAAACATTCCTGCTCTATGGTAAATAATAATAATACAATTTCATTATATTATATGGAACTGGGCAACCGTTTAGCTATGTTCATTGTTACTGAAGAATACCTACTTGAATGGCTGTGGCATTATGTCTTAACACTCTTCTGTTGTGGCTACCATCCAATAAACTTGTGTTTTTCTCAATTGACTTCAAAAGTAGAGAGAAGAACTCTCTTGTTGGTCCGCCATAGTCAATGGCTGGCTCTCCCAAAAAGGTAACTCTTATTAGCTTTTTGTCCCAATCTTTATTACAAATGGCCACCAGTGCATCCTCAAAGATGTGGTCACGTCTGATAGTTATTCTGCACACATCACCTGTAAGCAACTCAGCTTTGTGGTCCTTAATTACATCTTCCAATGACACAGTTGCTAAAGAACTACATTCGTATAATGTAAGCATTATAATTGTGTAGCTCAATTAACATAGTGTGCACGCGTGCGTGTGTGTGCACACAGTAACCAATAGTCAATTACCACTGATAATACAAACTATATACGTTATATAAACGAAAATGTAACCACATAATAAGTTCAACTTACATGCTTTCTTGTCCTTCTGATTCATGATCATCACTATCTGACATAATATCAATGCTAAAAATAATAAATGCATAATAATTTTATTAGCTGGCTCTATAAAAACATTTCTTCATACATTTTGATTTCATCATTACGTGACTGCTTTCTGGGGGGCTCTTCCTCTTCCAAACTGTAGTAACAATAAAAACATCGTTATAGCACTAGCCATGCATATAGCCATAATAGCTATGCATGTAGTATAACTATAATATAACAAACAATACAAACATGCATGACAATCAGTGATATAACCAAACATACTCATCTGTGGATGCACTGGCACAGCACTCAGCAATGTGTTTCGTTAGTTGTGACAATGGTAGTAATGCATCACAATTCATACAAAACTCGTGTGGTTCTTTTTGAAGATGAGATGTCATATCATCATCCTATATCATTTAATTTATAATATTATACACATCAGGGATGATAATTTTTCTAGATAAACAAGGTAGAAGGGAATACCATATACCATAATGTAAAGTTCCCTCCCAGCTTGTTTATCTCCTAGCAACAAAAAATGTCATTGATATACAATAGGTGTGTACCTAGAAGCTTT
Organism: Spongia lamella; assembly: GCA_963930835.1. NCBI lineage: Eukaryota > Metazoa > Porifera > Demospongiae > Dictyoceratida > Spongiidae > Spongia > Spongia lamella. The sequence continues at coordinate 7,672,914 of OZ005751.1, read as the reverse complement.
GTGCTCATTTGTCCAAAAAAGGCTGATGGTCACCATTAATATATTCACAGTGCATGTATTATTGTATGTATTGCATGTATTTATGATGTACATGTAATAATGACTTTTGCAATCTTACTGCATATATGTGTTTGCATGTAGCTACGTATGTGCATGTACAACAACTATATCCATATAAAAGTTATCCTAATTTAATATTGGCATGCACGCAGTGGTTGTTGATTTCAACGGCGATCATCATACCTATAGAGCCCTTGATGCAGACCTTGTACATGTAGTTGTGTGTAACCAAGTATAGTTATGCTTGCTGTATGCATTTAAGATATACTGTATGGGCCAAAACTTTCGTGGGATTCAAATTTTCATTAAGTTTGCGCATGCCTTCCAGCAATCCACAAATTTTAATTTGTATGGTTAACATACGTATATAATCAGCAAAACTTCATTCATCAATGAAATTACAATATGCACGCATGTTTGCAATGTAAAAAATTATACCACGAAATTTAGCACTCATACAGTAATTTGGTATATGTAGCTAGCTTTACATACATAGCTAATGTTATATTAGGCCAGGAAAAGTCGATTTGTAGTTTATCATCATTGCCCACATCACTCCAAACACTAGCTGCTGCCACAAATTTCATTATATTTATTTCAAGTTACGTAGCTACAGTAACTTCAAGTTCTTAGCTACATGACTTTCAGTAATTGTGTTTCATAAGAGTGAAATTTTCAGTTAACAATGAATACTGAATGAAAAATAATCTCCCACCTGAATGCTTTTTGAAAAAGCTTTGATATTAACCTGCAAATCAACTTTGCCTGCATGCACCATGCAGTGGCGTATTAAAAATTATAATTATAGTAGCTACGTACATACCTCTCGTGCATCTCCCTCTGTTATGCTTTTTTGCAATGGTCGTATGTACAACTTGGCCTGATTTAAGATGTCCTTGAGGTATGGCACATTCATACCTTTTGAGGGATACTCTATTTCCACCAAGTCGTGTGAGTTGTCATTCAGTCGTAGCAAAGTGTATCCACCGCATGTTTCCAACTGAGGAAATTGGCCTACCAATACGGAATGTATGTGTTCAGCGTCCCCATCGTGATCAAAAGTTAGTTCTGCCAACCCAAGGCCCATTTTAGCTAACCCCATTCTTTCTACCGCCGAAGGTTTCTGCTCCTGGTGCATACTTTTCAAACAAATACAACACTTCTTCCAATAAATCGTTCTTGGCGGCCGCCTAGCCGCACTGGACATCAACCGGCGTCTCCCTTTTCCTTTGTAACTGCGGCCACAGACTTGACTACTAGTCACACTGGCTTTTGACGGCTCGAAGTTATGAGGTGTTGCTCGGCGATATCCCGCAAACAATCGTCTGTGTTCTTCTATTGTTGTATCTACTGGCCTGACCGATCCGTTGTTATCATTGTGCGGGAGCATTTGAGTACTCATGCTACCATTCTGACTTGATCCTGATGCCCCTGCAAGTTGGATGACTCTATCCAACGCTCCTATGAGCATATCTCTTGCGCGATCCATGTTGTCATTGCGACGACTGCTTCCGCTGCTGCTCGGGCCGCTTTCAAAGCCCCTCTGATTTTCCCGATTCATATATCACTCTATAGCACAAACTGCTCAGATTCTCAGTGTTGAAGCTATGTACGTATATGCATTAACATTTACCGGAAATCCGCGAAGAATTAAAGCAACATCACGTGACCTTACATGTGACTCGATCCCAGCACTGAAAATTCCATTAGATCAAAGCCTATACTCCTTAAAGAAGTAATTTTGACATTTTGGTATATGAAAACTGATACTGATAACTTCTCTACCACATGCAACCCCCGAGCTAACTATATACTCTCAAATGGGCCACAGAGGAAATAACTAAACAGATATGCTGTTCAAAAAATCATTCACCATAGCTATATATGTTAGTAGCTATCAGTCTATTTTATAGCTAGTTACATAAATATAGCTATACATCATAATTATATTAACAGAGGAATTACAAGGGATCATGCATGCAAAATTCAAACTTATTGTTCTTAGAATCTATCTAGCTAGCTATATAGCTATATAAGAACTAAGAATTGATCATAGTGCACTGTTTCCTAATATCAGCTGTATTATGGAACAGATTGCCAACCAAATGCTGTAGCTATAACTACCACATGAATGGTAATTAAATAATTTATTATGCTGAGGTTAATTATGCAATTAGCTAACAGGTATAATAATATATGAATGACCATGCATGTACTTGCTAGTTGCTACATGCATGCTGGTGTATTATATGCATAGCCATCCACATAATACGTACATCTTCATTACAGTGTAGCTCAGTATGAAGAAACCATGCATGAAAATTGGTGTATATGTAATAGCTAGCTATATCTACCATATGTAGTTAATGTTGATAGTGGTACCATACCATATTTTATGACTACATGACTAGCTAATATATATACATAGCTATATGTAGCTATAGTATATAGCTATACTATTCCATAGTATTAACTAATTGTCAGCTAGTACATGGTAGCCATATATAGCTATATTATGCCATACACTTGCATGGAGTGTTGACAATGATATCATGGGGGCTATAGCTATGAGTTGTAGCTCCATCCAGTGGTGCATGCACTGTTAAAAAGAGGATGGAGCTAATTGATTAACAAGAAGAAATTTACTTCTATTGCAAAAATATATTACCATGGAAATCCTTTCACCTGATTTCAATGAATCCTCCTCACAGGAATTTATTTTCACAATAGAAATGATAATATAGCTACATATAGTTACCATGCCATACTCTTGACAATGATATTATGACATGGTATTAACAGTGACGCTATGCCATAGTGTATAGCTAATATGCACGGTACCATGCCATATAGCTAGTTATGCATGGTACCATGTCATATAGTGTGACATGCATAGCTACATGAAATCGATTGGCATCATGCTGTAGTATGACATTCATTTCATAACATCATGCCATGCCATAATACGTATGACATGCATTGGTTTACTATCATGCCATAGTATGACGTGCATTTGTATAGCTATAGCTATATTATATATGACATGCGTTGGTAGCTATATAGCTGTATCATATATATATATATATTTCCATCATAGTATATGTATCTAATATTGTAAAAGTACTGTAATTTAAAAATTCCTTAGCATTGCATTAGTATTATACTAACCTATTACTATAACAGGTAGCTAGCTAATAACTAGCTATATAGCTATTTATATAGTTGTGTAGCAATAACTTCCATCATTAAACATTAGTTACGTATGTAATTGTTACAAATACTTTTTGTTTCTCCTGATAAAAATTTCTCTATCTAAATTTTTATCAATTAGCCAGCTAATTGGTTCCTTTTTCCGCCCACCATTTGAAAATATATATGCTCCACAGCGCTACACTGCATGATGAACATATTATGTGAATGACTATGCATGTCTATAGCTATGCATACGTACATGCATGGTAGGCTTAAGTCTATTATGCTTTTAAATTTACCTATTATTCTTTCCGGAAATTCTTTTTAAAATCACCTACCGTATGGCATGAAAATTTTACATGGAATTAAATTTTACGGTTTTACGGTTGGTGCCATAACCGTAAAATTTAATTCCGTAAAATATTATTGATTATATCCACATCAGTAACACCATGCACGCGCAAACGCACGTGCAATCAAAGCTAACACCTAGCTAGCCAATAGCTACTTTTCATAGTATTCCTCAAGTTTGCTCTTGGATTTGCCAGTAGTTATTTTGCCAAAAGCATCTTAAGGTAGCTAGGAATCGTCTAGTCACTTCGCTACGATTGACACGCCCACTTTTACCGTCTTAACAACTAAACGCTTCTTGCTAAATGCAGCATCACCAATCGCGAGTGTTAGATATTTATAATATTATATAGGCGGTTCAACACACAGCTACTAAGGAAACGCCCATTTGGAAAAGTGCAAATGAACAAACAGATAAAGTACAAACTGAAAGGAATTCAGTATAGTAGCTAGACATCAGTTATATGTGGAGAGTTATTACAATTTTCTCGAAGATCGGATACTCGTACATGCCGCAAACCAAGTTTAAGAAGCCAGGTGCACGGTTATTTATCATGTAGCGTGCGTTCCATAAAGCGCCTCTATTTAATTAGCCAGGGACTCCGTAAAATTAAAATCCGTCAACTTCCTTTCCTTGCACAATATAGCAAAACCGTAAAATTTTACTACCGTAAATTATCATGCCATACGGTATTATTCCTGAAATTATTCCCACAAAAATTGCACTTTTAACCTAACTTGCTAGTACAAATTATATTATAAATAATCACCTTAAAATTAAGTATAAAAACTGTCAGCAGCAAAAGATTTCCTCAGATGTCGCCATAGATATGAGAAATATTTGATTGTGGGTTTAAATTTATATAAGTGTGACTGTACAATGGCTGGGAAAACAAGACAGCCGCCTTGATTTTAAATATATCAATGGTTATAAAGTAAGTTTCTTGTACTTTTAAGCTACAAGTGTTAGTTTATAACACAGTGTAAACTAAAATATCCTATTATTCCGGAATTATTCTCAATTCTTTTTTCATCCAATTATTCCCAAAATTATTCCAGCATAATAGACGCATGCCTAATGCATAGTCATTCATATTATACCTGCATGTTAATTGCATAACCTCAGAATAATAAATTATTTAATTACAATTCATCATGTGATAGCCGTAAGCTATTTAAAGCATTTGGTGGCAATCTGTTCCATAATATGGCGCTTCAATTCATAATACGTTTGAATTATGACCTCATTTCCTCTGTTAATATATGATGCAGCTATAGATAGTTATGGTGAATGATTTTTTGAACAGCATATTTAGTTTATTTCTTCTGTGACCCATTTGAGAGTATATACGTATGCAGCTATAGCTAGCTGGCTAGCTATTAAAGTATTAATTATTTAATTTGGCTATAGCTACTAATGCAATGGAAGTCATGCAGACATTACAATTATAGCTACGTAGCTACTTTGCAGCTGAGCACATGCATGCACTTCTACATAACTTCAAGTTTTAGTATTACATATTGCGCTAGCTCATGCAGCCGGAAAGATGTATGAAGCTATAGTTATAGCTATAGTGCTGCCACTATAAAAAATGTGTACTAAAATAGCAAGCCAATAGCTATGTGCTATTGTAGCACAGAGTTGGTATGTCAAAATAGCACTCCATGTGTTATAATAGCACATTAAATTTATGTGTGCCGTTATATCATATAGCACAGTAGCTGTGCTATTTTAACACACTAACTAGTGTGTAGATTTTAGGCACATTAAATGTACTTGGCACACTACATGCATGCCCAGCTGCATTTTTACACACAAAATGTGTCAAACTTGTGCATGCACACTTGTTTTTACTGTGATGCATCATAGCTATATATAGCTCCTAGCATTGGTCTAGTTCTAACATATAGCTAGCTATAATTCCATGTGGACACTTCTATGAGATTTTTTATGTAGCTGAAATGTTACAGTCCCATTGGTGCATCCTAATATATTAATTTCTATAGCCGGCTAGCTACTGTATATAGCTGCAACTTAAAATATAAAATCAATGCTTTTAATAAACATGCATGTAACTATATATAGCTATACATACGTAGCTATATGGCTATGCTGATTCAGTGCCAATCTTACATGCTTTTTAGCTAATTATTCTTGTCAACATGCACAAAGCTTTTGCATTAAAATAACTATAGCTAACATGCATTAATTGTTTGGCCCACTGAGTGTATCAGTATAGAGTTCCCACAAGTTGCACAATTTGCTATGCATGCGCATGCATGCATTGGCTGAAGAATTATATAGTTACACATGCAGTTATTCAGCTAGAGTACGTATATACGTAGTTAGCTAGCTATCGTCCTAGCTACTGAGCTATATATATAGACCATGCATGCAGTCATTTGCTGCAGGCAAGAGCTCATGCAATCACTATATATATATGGGGTAGCTAAATCATTAACAACTGAATTAAAAATAGTATAGAATCCATTAAAGCATATATAGTTCCTCTTATACCATAATCTCAATAGCAGAAGCTTAGGTTATATATATACTAGCTATAGATAGTAGCTATAGGCATAGATACTATAGACTCCGTACAGAGTCTATAGTATCTATGCTATAGGCAGCGGTTAGCTAGTTAGCTACCTCTGGTGTTAAAATGGGGAGCTGCAAATCATGTGGTAGAGAAGTTATGCCAAAATGTCAAATGACTCCTTTGAATAGTAGGCTTTGATCTAAAAGTCTAAAAGTATAAATTCTAGTGCTTGGATAGAGCGGTCACATGTGTGATCACGTGATGTTTTAATTCTTCGCGGATTTAATGCTTGAACAGGCTATAGCTATAACTTCAACAGAATTCCAGCATAACCAGTAGTTTAATTGTGCTAGAGTGATATGAATCTGGAAGGTCAGGGGGACTTTGAAAGGGACCCGAGCAGCAGCAGTCGCCGCAGTGACACCATGCATCGCGCAAGAGATGTGCTCACGGGATCAAGTCAGAGTGGTAGTATGAGTACCCAACCGCTCCCGTACAATGATGGCAATGGATCGGTAGGTACAACAATAGAAATACACAGACGATTGTTTGGGTATCGCCAAGCAACACCTCACCTGAACTTCGAGCCGTCAAAAGCCAGTGTGACTAGTAGTCAAGCTTGTGGCAGCCGCAGTTACAAAGGAAAAGGGAAACGCCGGTTGATGTCCAGTGCGGCTTGGCGGCCGGCAAGAACTGAGAAGAGTTGTACTATTTGTTTGAAGTGGAAACCTTGGGCAGTAGAAAGAATGCGGGGGTTAGCTAAAATTGGCCTTGGTTTGCCGGCAGAACTAACTTTTGATCATGACGGGGACGCTGAACACATCTCGGAACACATACATTCCGTATTGGTAAGCCAATTTACTCAGTCAGTTGGAAACATGTGCTGGATACCGTGACACTTTGCAACGACTGAATGATGACTCACATGATTTGGTGGAAATAGAGGATCCCTCAAAAGGAATGAATGTGTCATACCTCAAGCCGGATATCTTAAATCAGGCCAAGTTGTGCATTCGAATTCAACCCGCATTGCAAAAAAGCATAACGACACAGGGAGATATACGAGAGGTATGTATACGTAGCTATACTTACATACGTAGCTAATTATAATTTTTGTAAGGCCATGCAGGCAAAGTTGATTTGCAGTTCAAAAATTAAAGCTTTTCAAAATAGCATGGGGGTGGGAGGTCATTTTTCATTATTCATTTATCAAACTGAAATTTTAATTTTTGAAACAAAATTAGCTATTGAAAAAGACAATCAAAATTTGCAAGACTTTGAACATCGAACATCAGTCAAAAATTAAAGTTAAATAAGCATAATGATTTTTGTTGTGGTGTATGGGCTATCTATAGTATAGTGTTAATTTGTAGCATGACAATAAACTGCAAATATCAATGACATTTTTTGTTGCTAGGAGATAAACAAGCTGGGAAGGAACTTTACATTATGGTATATGGTATTCCCTTCTACCTTGTTTATCTAGAAAATTTATCATCCCTGATGTGTATAATATTATAAATTAAATGATATAGGATGATGATGTGACATCTCATCTTCAAAAAGAGCTTTTTATTATAACTTTATCTCAAGATTTCAAACTAAAACTTTTGCTTTTAAACAATTCTCTTTGAGCTCGAGTTACGTACTAGCTTTCATGGGGGAAAAGAAATTTTTGACTGTTGGCAAAATGATAGCAATGTCAATATTGCATGGTGGCCCAGAGACTACCTTCTTGGCATTTTTCAATTGTACATTATCTGTTTGGTGGGCTGTCTGTTGTCACACCACTGCCCACTGGTGGAGGATGTCCCAGACATGTTGACACAGAAGGTTGGCAATCATTTTTCTTTTCATGACATGGCCACACATAATTATTTTGTACATAAGAACTTTATTAAGATAGATGGCATTAATTGTAGCTACAAGTAAAGTAATAGTAATCACCAAGGTGGAGCTGAGGTGATTATTGTGTCATTCCTGAAGGTTGTTTATCCACTGGCAATGTATGTCTTAGTTGTTTATACAATGTTTTGGGTGCCTTACCAGTAAGACACCTGTTATACAGGTGTCTTATTGGTATTGAACACCTAAAATATCAAAGCACTCTCGACATGCCATTGTCTAATTAAAAATAATACTGTACTATATATATGTTCACACCAGCGTGCTAACCTGGGTTGACCTGGCTTGGTTTGAAAAGGCACCATGCAAGAACAGGTAATATTATTTGGCTTGATTTTTAATGGCCTTGTAAGCACTTATTCAGAACCATTAGCCAAGTAGTCAGCACTTATTAAGTATACAAAATATGGATGCATGCATGGTTCTATTGTTATACTGTTAGCCGGCAAAGTGACCAAATAAATTGCCATGCAGTCTCCTCCACCAGCTATAATAGTTGTATTTATGCCCCTCCAACTGGGTCTGAATGTATATAGTCTTTGTGCCATATAATTACCTATTAGTACATTTCTTCTTTGCTCCTGATATATACCCAGCATTGATCAAGTCAACAGGATGCATGCGCAGCTGGTGCACTTTACGATAAAGAAATTTCCTTCCAGCTTAGCATGCCCTATATATATTATAATTAATAATACCAAACCAAACCATGGGTTTTTTAATTAACAGGGCCAGAGATTTTTATCGAGCCAATCTGGGCCAAACCATTTAAGCGCGCTCTAGTGATGCAACAATATCACAATATATAGATATATTGCAATATTTGCTACTGCAATACAATACAATATGTCTGAATAAAATATCGATATATTGCGACATTTATTGCCTTCAAAGTTATAAGTATCCGATTATTACACTACAAAAATGACTGGACCTCTTGTAACCATAAATATACAGTACAATTTCTTGCTACTTTACATGTTTCTACTTAGCCTTTACTGCTAAAAACAAGTTTTAAAGATATGATGTGTTCTTGTTTCAAATTTAATCATATATTGCAATACGGCAATATATTGCAATACACTCAAAGGCAATAATTATGCAATATGGCAGTGACCCATATTGTTGCATCCCTAGTGCGCTCATGTGCATTAACATGGTAGCTACCTTAGGCCGAGTTATTTTAACGATACACTAATTTTAGCGATTTTTGTAAGCATGGATTTAGCGCTATCAATTTTAGCGATTTCACAAAAATTATTCACTATTTAAACAATAGCTAATTGTAATTTTATATTTTAACGCGTATAAAATTTAGCGTTTGTGAGGGCACTCGCTAAAATCACTAAAATTAGCGTATCGTTAAAATAACTCGGCCTAAGGTATATAAGAAATAAGCTTAGAATCTGATCATTTTCTAGTTTAGTGCTGTGGAATCTACTCAAGAATTCAGAGCATTGTTGGACAATCAGGAATATGATTTCAGATTCCAGTGTGGTATTTGCGAACCAGCAGCCAGTGTGACTTTGGAAGACAAACAAAGAATAGTGGAAGCCTTCTGTTTGCATTATTGTGTATTTTCTACTGTGGCAGAGCTAGAGCAGTTAAAGCAAGGTTTTCTGCCACAGAAATACAGCACTTCAATGGAAAAACATCCCAATGCAGTATTCAAGATTGCTTGCTGTTTACAGCTAGCGATCTTTAATGCTTGGGCATGTTATCAGAGAAGGATAGAAGGTAATGCTATATTCTTCCATTTGCCTTGTATAATATGTATAATTATAACGTTATTTGTTTAACATATATGTAGATCAAGGGGATGATGTTATCCCATCCTTACAAGTAGCACCTGAGAAATGGTGTAAACAGCGAGCGATCTCAGATGCTTGGGCGTGTTATCAGAGAAGGATGGAAGGTAATGCTAGATACTTCTAGTTGCTTGGTACGCATGCATGCATGCATGTTTAACTAACATAGACCACTTGGATGATACTATTCCGTCCTTACAAGTAGCACCTGAGAAATGGTGTAAACAGCGAGCGATCTTGAATGCTTGGACGTGTTATCAGAGAAAGATAGAAGGTATAATGCTAGATACTTCTATTTGCTTTGTACACATGCATGCATTTTGTTTAACATATAGACCAAGGGGATGACGCTTTTCTGTCCTTACAAGTAACACCTGAGAAGTGGTGTAAACAGCAAAGGATCTTGAATGCTTGGGCGTGTTATCAGAGAAGGATAGAAGGTAGATACCTCTATATAGTTGCTTTGTAGGCATGGTTAACTTTATTTGTTTAACATATAGACCAAGTGGATGATGTTATTCCGTCCTTACAAGTAGCACCTGAGAAATGGTGTAAACAGCAAGGGATCTTGAATGCTTGGGCATGTTATCAGAGAAGGATAGAAGGTAAGTAAACGCTATATATTTCTAGTTGCTTTGTACGCATGATTATTTGTTTAACATATATAGACCAAGTTGATGATGCTATTCTATCCTTACAAGTACCTGAGAAATGGTGTAAACAGCAAGGGATCTTGAATGCGTTGGCATGTTATCAGAGAAGGATAGAAGGTAATGCTGTATATTTCTAGTTGCTTTGTATGCATGGTTATTTTTTTAACATATAGACCAAGTTGATGATGCCATTCCGGCGTCCTTACAAGACGTATTTGAGTTTCTAACAGGCTGTAGTTGTATCCCCCCTTCTGGGTTTGATGTAGAGCCAAGCATCACATTTGATGAACTGGAAAGAGGATTTCCTATGGTGTTAACATGTGCACTCAGCATACTCTTTCCCAGTAATTTTCCTACGGATCAATCTCAGTTCAAGGAAAAAATGGATTTGGCCATTTTGAGTTCGAAGGGAAACTTTGGACAGCTATGAAAATTTGTGATATGACTACCAGTTTAGGCCAGTGATCAGGCTCATATATATTACATTTGTACATGTGCATGTACGTAGGTTAGGCCACTTGCTAGCTATATAGGCTATGACTGCTGGGCAGGTTTTAGTAGCTAGCTAGTATTTTTGAGTGCACGTGCATAACATTACTAATCACATATGATATGAACCGTGAATGCAGCTAGTATGGTAGTGGAGTCAGTACTGAATGTATGCATGTGTTGTATTTGAAGCTAGGATCGTGTCAGTTGATTCATGCATGCCTGCATTCCATTCCATCTTTAAAATTAATGTCATTAAGCCATGCACACAAGGTCAAATATATTTTTGACTTTTTCTGATCCAGCCTTTCCTTAATTCAGAAACATACTTTTTGGTCTTATAAATAATATAATATAATCAGCTATCATTTCCGGCAGTAGCTAGCAATGTATAATATATATGACACGTGATAAATCAGTAATTAATTATGCCAACGTATGCTTGGCTTGGCGTGCGTGTCATTGTAAAGCACTAACGGAGGAAGATGAATGAAATGTCATCGCACGCCGCTGAAGCTGGTCTGCCAGATGGATTCGCACGAGTGCATGAGGCAGTGCTTACCTCACTGGAAGTATATGATACGAGAAGGGACCCGAATGAATTGGACTACCTCATATACCTAGTTTCGAAACTGTACCGTTTAGTACAATCAATGAGTACATCTACCGATGAAGTTCTAGAAGCTATGGCAATCAGTTTGAGTATTTTTGAAGACTTCCAGCTAAGTTCAGTGATGTTGCCGGGCGCCGGTCCGGAAAGGAGCTTGAGAGCCGCCGTACATGTGTGGGGAGTATGTAGTGGTCGGTACGAAGCACAGGTATTGGATATCGACGATCGTGTGGGACGCCCTCGTTTAGATATTCCAAAGGAACAGTTGGAGTACTTGCTAGCTATTGGATTCAGTGGCCCTCAGATTTCAAACGCAATAGGAGCCAGTTTGAGTACTATAAGACGAAGAATGACTCAATACGGATTGACCGTGGGATCTTTGTATTCTGACGTCAGTGACCAGGAACTTGACTCAATTGTATCCCGGATAAAAATACTCTTCCCGAATTGTGGATTTCGCATGATGCAAGGGCACCTATTAACTCAAGGTCATCGGGTATCGCAAGCTCGAGTTCGAGAATCACTACAAAGAATTGATCCCGACGGAGTCGCCATACGGTGGAGTGCTACCATTGAACGTCGCACGTACAAAGTACAGTCGCCACTTTCATTGTGGCATATAGATGGGAACCATAAACTAATAAGGTATGTGATTATGCTGCATGGTTTAGCTAACTCCACTGATGTACAGTAGCCACACTGCACACTGCACATCAGAAACTGGGCTGAAAATGATAAGGCTTTTATATCTAGCTAATAATTATGTACAATAAAATCGAAAGTAGGTAGCTACACCCCTAGCATTAATATCTTGCTGATATATTAGTATAATGTCGATGTCATGCATAATATCATTGTGCATATGCATATTAGCTAGCTAGCCAATTTCTGTGCACCTTTAATTTTGATGTTGGAATGCTACGACCTTATAAGCTTATTCCGCCACTCACAAATTCCTGGGCAGAGCCCTGTATGGCTATATTATGAGCACGTTATTATTATTTATAACTGTAACGCTTTCTTGTACGTATATTTTATGTGAGATTTATAATATAATGCAGGTGGAAAATGGTAACGCACGGTGCAGTAGATGGATACTCTAGGATTCCTGTATACCTACGATGTTCGAATAACAACCGAGCAAAGACCGTGCTCACATTATTTAAGGAGGCTGTACAAGAGTTTGGACTTCCTTCTCGTGTACGTTGTGATCGTGGTGGTGAAAATGTTGACGTGTCGATGTTCATGTTAAGCCACCCTTTGCGTGGACCCAATCGTGGAAGTGTATTGGTTGGCAAGAGTGTGCACAATCAGAGGGTGGAGAGGATGTGGCGTGATGTGTTTCAAGGAGTTGTTGGATTATATTATTCTTTATTTCACTATTTAGAAGGGATAAATATTCTTGATGTCGATAATGACTTACATCTGTTCTGCCTCCATTATGTATTTATTCCTCGAATCAACAGACACTTGGAGATGTGGAGACAGGCTTGGATGAAGCATCCGTTGAGGTCCGAACATAACATGACACCTGAGCAGCTCTGGACATCGGGGCTACAAAATATTGCTTACTCAGGTAGCCACATTGCTAGGGAAGTTTTTGAAGATATATCTGAGGTACTCTTACATGCGAGCATGTAACTTGTTTTACCTCTAAATGTGACCCGGCATGAGAAAATATAGTAGGACTTATGTACACATAAAAATTGACCACATTTATGGATTTTAAACTTAAATAACTTCATAAGTAATCATAAGAATCTAATAAAATGTTCACCATCTATGCAGCTTTTCATGGGGAATCTTATGCAGCTTACAGATTTTTAATATCTTAAATAGTAAAGGAGATAAATATTGCAATATGGATAGGTGCATTTTGTGTACGTACATAAGCCTGGTTTTCTCTTGCTGGGTCACAAATAGTAGCTAATTAGACACAGAGACCAATATAACTATAATGATTTGGAAATCCAAGGGCCTTCCGAGCACAGCTAGGGCGCTACTAAGGACCCGAGGGTTTCTAAATCACTCAGTTACCATTGGTCCAAGTGTCTTAACTGATTTAGAATTCCAATGTGGAAATTGTTTCCAAGTATATTTGTGATGGTTGCTATGGGCCAAAATATATATGAATTATCTTGGAGACGGTTTTCCATTGTAATAGTTACAACATTAATTACCTTGCAAACAGTTTCAATGGTAACGGTTTTTATGGGCCAAAATATGAATTATCAAATATTTCCATGGTAACAGTTTCTATGAATTGGATCAATAACAATCAGTCCCCAGAAACTATCACCGTGGCTAAGCAACCAGATAGAAGGTGTCATGAAGTTATGGGTGTTATATTAATTTGACCAATCAAATTCATTTTAAGCAGGTGACTAAGTTATCGACTTAGTTACCTACTAGGAGGTACTGTATAGCATTAATTAACAATCGTCAAGTTTTTACTTTTGGCAAAAAATATTGCCAAAAGTTTTTTCAAGCCTCAATTTTCTATGTAATGTGCAATACAAAGCAATAGTATAGTAGTGCCATGTTCTGTAGGATTTCTTTTAAAAAATTGACGGAAAGTAGTCTGGCAAATATTTTTGTCAAAATTTGTCAATTTTCAAAATTTTATGCTATACGGTAACTTAGTTATTTAAAACCACGAATGTGGGCCTGGTGTAATTCTAAAATGAATGTGCTTAGCCTAGCTGATGTCTTTCCCAAATGTTTTGTTGCCACAATGCTACATATATTGTTGTTGTGGAGTAATGAAAATACATCGTGTGCATTTATGGCAGGGTGAAAGGGAGGACTATGGTATCGACTGGGATGGCCCGGTGCCACATGACGATGACAATGATGATGTTGTTGATGATGATAACATCAATTGTGATTCTATTGTTGTTCCAGAAATAGAGTGTCCCTTAGATGGATTACATTTAGATAAATTGAATGATGAAATCCCACCACTCGCTGACACCACAAATTATGGTATTGATTTGTATGAAAAAACATTAGATTATATATCATACAGACTGAACATTTTGCTGTAGTTTAAACATTATTACGTATGCTGGTGTGGGCGTATACATATACATATAGGTACATATGTATAGCTGATTACTTGATACTACATTGTCTATATACAATTTTATTTTGTCTTTGGTTTGTGTTGTATGTACTTGTGTACATATACATTACAGTGTGTAATGTAACACTTTCACACCTTAGATCAAAGGAAAGTTGCATACTACAAAATTAATGTTATGTAAGCCCATAACAAGCATTCTTGGCCGTGTTACAACTTAGTTGTACACCAGCTATCGACGAACTGAAGATTTTCCTTTGATCTAAGCTTTGATCTGGTGTTGATCAATCCTTTATATATAGTGAGCCCTGTAAGATTTGATTGTGGGTTGCAATTAAACATTGCAATTGATATACCGTATAAAATAAAATTTTGATGAGACAAAATTATTGACAAATTGTTACATTTGACAAAAAATATTGAGGAAAGTTGTTTCCAGCCTCAATTTTGCAATACAAAGCAAGAGTATAGCAGCACAATGTTCTATAGGATTTCTTAAAAATTGATGAAAAGTAGACAACTTTTTGTCAAATTCGTCAATATTTTTACCGTCAAAAATTTATTCTGTACAGTATAACAAAGTCTAACATGTTTAATTGTGGTATATAGTTTCTGTATTTATTACGTACAAAACGCTACATCATAAAATGTTTGATCATATTCAAACCCACAATACAATCCTACAAGTTTCTGTATAAAAGGATCCACTACGTAATGTCACAATTAAGTAAAGAGACCAAAAAAGCAGGGACACTGGAACAGCACACTGGAATTTTAGGGGAGCAGCCCCTTGACATACATAACAGTAGTCAAAATATATACACTATTAAAAAATAGTTTCTCCTTAAAGATGACCTATAAAGGCATTCTACTGTATAGACTGCTAAAAATATTTAATTTAACAACACCAATGTAGCTATAGCTATATACTATATATGTATAATATAATTTTATACTTCATTAAAATTTTTCACAACTTATCTTTCAACAGGGGTGCTATGCCCCCCCAGTTCCTCCTGAAGATAAAGAGAATGATGTGTTTTGCTAAAAGCCTGCAGCTTGTGAAAAAAGACTTGCTATACTGCGATGATTCCAGTAGCTAAGCCATATAGTTTAACAAAAATACCTATTGGAAAAAACTGCTTGGCAATGAACAAGATGTTGAAAGGTAGCTATGTGTCAGGGTGCTGGTATGTACGTATAGAAAAAAAGTACAAATCACAGTCTTCGAGTAGCTATATGGTGCATAGCACCTTATACCAAGATAAAATTTATCCAGCAATGAACTGGCCATATGCATGGGCATAAAAGTATTGCATGAGTCCTAATAACAGTATGTAAGTTTCTCTATGTGTCGCAGATGTGTCCAAAGTTGTGTCAGGTTGTAGGGATAGTAAGTTAGAATGTGACATCATGTGATTTTAGATGTGTCTCATGTTATGTCAGGTTGGAAGGATAGTCAGAGATGTGTCCAGGTTGTAGGAGTGATACGACATCAAAGGGTACATCACATGTACAAGTGTTAGATATATGGATCTGTAGCCTATTATACTATGGATGCTGCAGTGTGTTCAATATCATGCATGCTCACGTGTAACTTGTGCTTATAATTATGTAGTATAATATGCTATAACAATTATAGATTGTTGTATTAGAGTATATATATAGTCATGCACTTGTCCAAATGGGGACTGTTCTATAAGAGTATATCGATCTTTTGGTATTAATTTTCTATTATAGCCAGAAGTTCCCTATATATTATGCTATAGCTATAGTCACCTATATGCTTAAACGTATATATATATAATAGGCGGATCCCTATAGCTGCTATCCACATTCTCTCAATGGTGGCCGGGCTCCTTTGAGCAACATGAGACTTGTTCAAAATCAAAGCCTTAGTTACTAGCAGGGGCCATAAATGAGCAATATTTTGACAGTATATATAGCTACATATTATAGTCAGCTATACTATGCAGATCAACCAACTAATATAGCTATAAACATATAGCTATAACTACTGAGAACATTCATGCAGTAGCTATACTATTTCGATATTCCATGGACATAGTTGTTTCGATAATATATATATAGCATACAATTATAGCTAGTATCGTAATATTTCACTTAGCTAATGATAACTTTGTTATTATCACCAGTCAACTTTAGCTACCAGTTACTGAGGCCATATATATAATGCACCTACAAATTGAAAGTGACCGTCGGTTTATGCCGAACAGTTGATTAAAGTTGAGTAACGATCCAACTATATATCTATGACCAGACGCATCCAACCCCAAAACTATCATGATACCGGGTTAAATTTTTCAACCGTCCTCAAAATATTAAACTGCATGTTCTTATGAAAAGACAGTTAAACTAGCTGGTTCACCGTTCTCAAAAATACTAAACCGCCCTCAATTAAACTAGCGGGCTAATCGGCGGCGTCCTCAAAAATAATATTAAACCGCCCTCATGAGGTATGCGTATACGCAATATGCGGCCTCAGGTAGTTCTAGACCACCCCTACATATATAATTAGTAAGCGTGTATTTTGACACTGATTAAACGCCATAGATGTGGGGAATCAAATTTGTTATACCAAGCAAATCAAGAGAGAGGGTGTTAAATGAACTTCACACAGGACATCCAGGGATTGTTAAAATGAAATCCTTAGCTAGAACGCTAGTGTGGTGGCCAGGGATAGACAAGGCACTTGAATCGTTTGTTCAAAATTGCTATTCTTGTCAAAGTCTTCGAAACAAAGTAACACCAACACCATTACACCCATGGAGTTGGCCATCTACTCCATGGCACCGTATACATGTAGACTTTGCTGGACCATTTTTGGGACAACAATTTTTAATAATGGTAGATGCACATAGCAAATGGCCGGAAGTTATACCTATGACCATCACTTCAGCTGAGAAAACAGTAATAGAGATGAGAAGAATATTCACCACTCACGGGCTTCCTTGTCAAATCGTTTCTGACAATGGGGCACAATTTACTTCACTTCATTTTGCAGAATTCCTGAAACAAAATGGAATTAAGCACATCCGCTCAGCCCTGTACCATCCAGCCACAAATGGGGAAGCGGAACGATTTGTTCAAACCTTCAAACATGCCATGAAGGCAGCAAAATATGATTCAGGAACCTTTGAGACAAAACTAGCAAGATTTTTACTTATGTACAGGAATATACCTAACTCGACCACAGGCTGATCACTTGCAGAACTACTGTTTCACAGAACCTTACGAACCAGATTGAGCTTACTAAGGCCAAATGTTGCTGATACAGTGGTAAACAAACAAGCTTCTCAGAAGGAACAACATGACAAGAAGGGGAGAGAAAGGCAGTTTGAAGTGCATCAGCATGTTCTAGTTGAAAACCCCAAGGGAGATCCTAAATGGATACCAGGTATAATTGTAAAAAAATTGGGTCCCTTATCATACGAGGTAAAAGTGAATAATAACATCTGGAAGCGGCATGTCGATCAGATGATTACTAGCAACGAACATACTTGTGAATCAGAAGACAATGCTTTTGATACGCTGCCATATCCTGAGTCAAGTGACGCTTCAATAATAGACTCAAATGACAGCCCTCCTGCGTTGCCAGTAACATCTCGATATCCCCCAAAAGGGACAGACATCCTCCTGTTCGTTTTAACCCAAGTTCATCTTAAGGAGGAATTCGAAGGAGTGTAGTGTATGCACGTAACTGAACTGATCACATTTTATAATTACCTAATCATTATAAAATAATATATTAATCACGTGATTTTATAAGTATTGATTTGCAAATAAAAGTTGTATGTTTGAGAACATAACAAATACATTTGTGCAATAATGTACGTATAATGGAGTAAGTGTATATTCTCTGACATTGCCCAATATTGAATTAGAATTGCTGAAGCATGGAATGTATATAAAATGAATATTGAATTAGAATTGCTGAAGCATGGAATGTATAAAATGAGAAACTCAAAGCATATTTGTCATAATGATTGGTTGATTGTAAGATCAAAGTTCTAGAGGAATGTGGCCAGGTATATATCCAGGTTATACCATGCCAAGTCAGCAAAACTCACTAGCTATGCCACCCTTGGACAACAAATATGCAGGTTATACGTATATACCAGTCAGGCCCACCTCCTGATGCTAGGTGCCAAAGTGGTATATTTATTATATAAGCTATCTACATAGTAGGTAGTTGCTTTTGTATCACATGAAAATAATAAATTATTAGAATTTTATTGTGTATATGAAATAAATTTGGAAGATTACACTAACTACTGGAATCTATACAAATGCTATATGCGAGGCACTTTATAACAATTTGAAGTACTAACAGAGACAAATAATTACCAAAAAATTAATAACTACACCATGCAGTGGTACCAAATGAACTGGTATGTACATCTGTACTGTTAAATACACTTTGAAGCAATGTAGGTCAAGACTTGCATTATTGCTAAATTAAACTACATAGCTAGTTATGATCTTATATTTTACAGTTCAGCTATATTTACTCAGCCTGAATAACAATATTATGTATGTAAATAGTTAGTTGATGACTACGTATATGTATGCTGTGTATGCAAAAGTTACAAATTGAGCAATAGTTACATAACTAGCAACAAACCAGTAGCTATGTAGCTATACATAAATGTTAATCCATGTCATATCCTGGATTTTCATATGTTGGGTTGTCAAATGTTATATCAGAGCCTTTAACAAGATCAACTTCGTCTTCATTGTTGAACTTTTGATGAGCAATTCTATTTCTGTCGTACCAGCGTTTCACGAAATATATCACCACTATGACGATCACTATCAACACAAGTACACACAGTATTGCAACAACAATTCCTACAGCTGTTCCCACATTATTGTCATTAGATTTTGTATTGGCATTAGCATTTGGAACAGAAGTTATTACAGGAACTGTAGCAGTGCTAAAGGTGGTAGTCGAAATTCTGTTGTTATCTGTAACAAAAAATCAAAATAGTAACTAAAGGTGTATAGCTAAGTTACAAAATATCAGCATACTGTATAAACAGTTTTTTCAAATATTGCTCATGTATACTGTCAATTAAGTCATTAACACAAAGCCATGCATATGTACTGGGCGTCCTATTATATGCTGCCATGCACATGAAGCCATATACACTAGAATGATAAAAAAATTAAAAATTTCAAAAGGTAAGTAGAGATTGAATTCAATAGTGCTACAAAAAGTAAGGAAACAAGGAATAAGATTTTGGGACGAGAGAACATTCTGGCATGAGATAATTAAAAGTTTAATCCCTACTTTTGGCAAACCTGCTGAAGTGAGCCAAAAGTAGGGATTAAACTTTTATAAATTATCTTATGCCAGAATGTTCTCTCGTCCCAAAATCTTATTCCTTGTTTCCTTACTTTTTGTAGCACTATTGAATTCAATCCCTACTTACCTTTTAAATTTTTAATTTTTTTATCATTCTAGTTTGTTTGCTTTTTATACATGCTAAGCATTCATAATAATCTTTCAGCAGGCGCACAAATGTTACAGGCGCTTACGTAATAATGATGCTTGTTTTCAGGCGCTTGTTAACAACGCGCTTACATGGCAAAGCAGCTGTGTGATAGCAAATAACGCTCGAAAAACAGCAAAAGCTATTTGTCCAAGGCTATAATCTCGAAGTTCACGATGTAATGAAGTACACGCGTACACGCGAAAACATCGTGCGATGGTGCCACTGTAACTAATTATATCACGTGCAAGCCAGGTTTTAGCGTGACGTAATAAGCAGAAGCCGTAACAGGCTATCGTCACCTTCGAAGGTGAGATTCACACCTGCTAGGAATATAGAAGAACAAGGAAGGGAATGAAGGATAAAAGGAATCGCCATGGCGCAGTGGGTAAATCGTCTTCGGAACAACATTTTCGTAAATCCGCCGCCATTACCTTTATTGTATGAAAGTTCTGGAGCCCTACATCTAGCGCAACCGGGTCTTACGGCAGGCTGGCTGGCAGGCTGGCAGACGAAATACAGGTAAATTTCTAAATTTTCAAAGTTGGCTGTAGGTTGAAATATTCGACTTGTTGCTTCGTTTAACCAAGGTACAGCATCATTACAGCCTTAGCAATGCATTCCAGTCGGTTTTTTCGGGTAAAGCCTATTGGAAGGTTGTTTTATGAAGTGCAAAAAATCGGGAAACCATACAATTTCTTACCAATCCCTACTATTAAGTACTACCGTACTTAATGATATACAATATATCGTGATATAAAATCATGATATGCAAAATGTATATCGTGATACAAATAATTTCATATCGTGGCATCACTATTTCTTTGAGCCTTAGTTTTCTACCTCCCACTCCTCCCTTTCCTCCCCACTACCCACACCTTCTAAAGTTATTTCCCACCTTTAAAAAGTACATACCTCAAAAGGCCTAAAATACAGTCAGCTACGTAGCTACGTATGTGGTTAATATGTACGTAGCTAGATAAGTGTATTACTGATAGCATAATAAAAGAAGCAGTATTGAGTTTAGTTGTTGACTTACTGTCAAATGCCCACTTAGTCATCTTTCACACATATTTAACATTAATAATTTTATTGATGTATTTATGTAGTCAAGTGTGAAGAAATTTCTAAATTTGACAATGGAAATGTTACTTGTTCTTTGGGAGACGATAGAGTTTATTCTTATGAAGACACATGTACTGTCACATGTAATTCAGGATATACACTGACTGGTAGTGATACTAAAAGTGTCTAAGTAATGGCAGTTGGAGTGGTATGGATGTTGCATGTGGAAGAGGTAAAGCTGTTAAGACTGTGTAGCTAAAACTACAATATAGCTACGTAATTGTACACCATAGCCCTTGTCGCTCGAACAGTCATACTATACGGTATTACTAAAATTGCAGAGCCCTACTCACAAGCAGCATTTGCACGTATAGTGTACCTGTTGTGCAACATGCTCTTCAGAAGGATTAGTTGCTCGTGCACTTGCGGCTTACTCGCATGTACCAGCCATGTACTCGAGACTAAAATGCGTGAAACTCGCGAGCATTGAAAATCACATGCGTGCGAGTGTCAAATTGAATTGAGCTGTAGCTACTGTATTCATCCAGTCAGGATTTATGCAATTTTTATTGGCAGTGCTAAGTCATCAGTAATTAATCATTAAGTACGGTAGTACTTAATAGTAGGGATTGGTAAGAAATTGTATGGTTTCCCAATTTTTCGCACTTCATAAAACAACCTTCCAATAGGCTTTACCTGAAAAAACCGACTGGAATGCATTGGCAAGGCTGTAATGATGCTGTACCTTGGTAAAACGAAGCGACAAGTCGAATATTTTGACCTACAGCCAACTTTGAAAATTTCGAAATTCACCTGTATTTCGTCTGCCTGCCAGCCTGCCTGCCAGCCTGCCGTAAGACCCAGTTGCGCTAGGTGTAGGGCTCCAGAAATTTCACACAATAAAGGTAATGGCGGCGGATTTACGAAAACGTTGTTCCGAAGACGATTTACCCACTGCGCCATGGCGATTCCTTTTATCCTTCATTCCCTTCTTTGTTCTTCTATATTCCTTTAGCAAGGTGTGAATCTCACCTTCGAAGGTGACGATAGCCTGTTACGGCTTCTGCTTATTACGTCACGCAAAAACCTGGCTTGCACGTGATATAATTAGTTACAGTGGCACCATGGCACGATGTTTTCGCGTGTACTTTATTACATCGTGAACTTCGAGATTATAGCCTTGGACAAATAGCTTTTGCTGTTTTTCGAGTGTTATTTGCTATCACACAGCTGCTTTGCCATGTAAGCGCGTTGTTAACAAGCGCCTGTAAACAAGCATAATTATTACGTAAGCGCCTGTAACATTTGTGCGCCTGCTGAAAGATTATTATGAATGCTTAGCATGTATAAAAAGCAAACAAACTAGAATGATAAAAAAATTAAAAATTTCAAAAGGTAAGTAGGGATTGAATTCAATAGTGCTACAAAAAGTAAGGAAACAAGGAATAAGATTTTGGGATGAGAGAACATTCTGGCATGAGATAATTTATAAAAGTTTAATCCCTACTTTTGGCTCACTTCAGCAGGTTTGCCAAAAGTAGGGATTAAACTTTTATAAATTATCTCATGCCAGAATGTTCTCTCGTCCCAAAATCTTATTCCTTGTTTCCTTACTTTTTGTAGCACTATTGAATTCAATCCCTACTTACCTTTTAAATTTTTAATTTTTTTATCATTCTAGTCACAATTATCATGGCATTACTACAAACAAATAGTAATTTTAGTATTCGAATATTCTTTACGAATATATAGTTGAATATTCTTTTTAATATCATAGGCAGTAAAATTGCTGGTAAAATGATTATTATTTCAGTTGATTGATGACTACTACCTAACTTACTGCTCTTATAATGATTATAGTCTGCCTAAAAATTAGCAAAAATGGTAAATTATTAGTTGAAATTAGTTAAATATGTTCAATACACACCACTGAAAACAGCATACGAATAATTGGTTGCCTATTTTTGTATCCGAATAATGGTAAAACGATGAACCTTAGAAACAACGCAAAAGTTGCTGTTTACAGTAGGTACATATGTTAAGCATAATTATGTAGTTACATTGGGCCCAAAGCATAAGGATGGAAGCAATTACAGGTCCCTACCACCTGATTGGTGTCCTTGTCTCAGTCATCAAGACTCACGATAGTGAGTCGCGAGGCCAAGAAGAAGCGCAGCAATTAATGCGACCACTGAGTGAGTTATTTACATGTAGCACCACCCTCAAATTCGCAAATGCTCTAGCTGCCATTAGAGCTATCGCTTAGTTATTACCGACCCACAACGTTCTTACTATATAGAATCAACAAACCGAGAATGGAGGAAATAGGCGCCACCATTCCTAAGTACCAGCCACTGCGAGTTTTATGGTGCCCGTTGTGCGACTACGCACGACGAACCAGCCTTTCCCACCCAATTCGCCCATTTACTAGACAATTAGTACCTTCATTGTTTGAAGAATCAATATCCCGAAGTTGATAGACATCGATTCAGCCATTCTTCTGATACAGCCTTATAAGTGCCTTCCTGTCACCACAAAATTTTTTACGCGACAGTCATTTTTTTTCTTTCATTTTCATTGCACACTTTTTCGTGGGCTTGCAGGAGCTTTCGTGAACCCCGGAAGTTTTTTTCAAACTCTCTTTTTATACGTTCACTTGTTTGTTTAATAACTCACTCATTTCTTCATGGATTTCAGCCACATTTGTATCAGCACTTCTCCTATGTATGCTCTACCTGTTATACTATTATCAGTCTGAAGTAAACACTTCAATGTATTTGAGAAGGGCTATTACACTGCAGGTTGATAGTTGTCATAACTTGGACCTCCTTCAAATGATTTGCATAAACTTTCAGATATGCAATCTATATTGATGTATCACTCTGTAGTGAAAGTTTTAAAAAAATCTTGGGCTTGATTTTTTCAAAATTAAGCTTCAAAATTTAATTTGCAATATTGTGTGCTACGGTACAGCTCGATTCTAACTTTAAAAAAACTCGTGTGCGCAATTACACACGCACTACACGAACAGCAAAAATATCGTGGCGTGTTTGCAAGTGCATGAGAAATTGATGACGTCTCAACTGCTCGCGGAGTGTTAAAAAATTCGTCACGAGTTTAAATAAACTCGTGCACTCGACAAGTGGAGTCTGCTCGAGTATAGTACAAACGCATGTAAATGCGCAGCAACGTACATACGTATGTACCTTGAAACTGGCCGAGAAGGTTACCTACAAGTCCCACACTCGTGTGGTGCAGCTTACAGGTTACTCGTGGCGATCACGAAGATAACGTGCATGTACTGCATGCGAAATTCTCGTGCAGTTGTGTACAAACACGCGAGTTTTTTAAAAATACTCGAGTAGAGTTACAAAATACATGCGTGTAGGTGACACGCGTGTTTCAAGTTAGAATCGAGCTGTACCGTAGGTAAGTACAAGTTATGCCCATGCAGTACTTCTCTACTGCTTGCTAGTAATAACATCTGTTTATACTTCCAAAAAAGTAGTGATATGCTAAACAAAAACACCCTGGGTGTAAAAAAAGTGTGAGGCTAATCAGAAGCAGCAATGCAAATAGGTATGTGCACCAAAAACTTTGATATCGGTTGAGGCCAAGAAGTTACTTATCAAAAATCTTTTTAACTACTTGAATGACATACAATAGTTTATAGCATATTTTCACAACTATGATTGGTTTTGTCACTTGGCCACCTTTTGCAATGCTGCTTCTGATTGGCCTCGCACTTTTTTTACACCCAGAGTGTTTTTGTTTAGCTATTAGCTACAAGTTAGCCTAAACCACTTTAATAGCACTGTGCGTTGGTGGCACTATAGTTCTACAATAAAACACATTCTGTTTCTTGCACTCACTTTGTCAATTTTTCAGACTCAGTTGTCACATATTACCGGGTAGTAGTATAATTATTATAATTATGCAGTCTTGCATGGTAATGATTTTTACATACCTCTTTCACATACAGTATCCATACCGCTCCAGCTGCCATTACTTAAACACACTTTAGTACTACTGCCAGCCAGTGTGTATCCTGAATTGCATAGGACATCACAAGTGTCTTCATAAGAATAAACTCCATCATCTCCGAAAGAGCAAGTAACATTTCCATTATCAACTTGAATTTCTTGACATTTAACTACATAAAAAGTAATACATTTTGTATTACTATTAAGCAGATAGTAAAGCATCAACTTTTTGCTATTCCAACTAGCCATAACTATTTATATTTAATGAAGTTAAGACATTTAACAAAATTAATGTTGAAGAGTGGTGCCTAGGGTGGGCATTCATTACAGAACGGGCACATGCACAGTAACACATGCTTCACTGGCAAGTGTGCAAACCAAGTGCCGTGGCAATGTAAACAACTTCATCTAGTGATTTGTCGAATTTTATTTCTGGAGAGTGATGCCCAAGCAACGATCTCAACGAGTCAGCTCACCTTGCACTTGTGGTAGTGCGAATGCCCAATCACCAGTACTGAGACCCATCCCAAACCCAATAGGGTACGACACAGACCATTTCAAATATCCTTGAATGGGTTAAGTGTTTCAGCGCTTACATAGCAGTAGTCAGCTCTAAGCAGCCACACAGGGCCCCAAACTTGCTGGGATACCTGATGCTAATAATTGAATTGCACATGGAATATGCTGGTGATGGCTGGATTGGTTACGATCAGAGGTTCAGATAGATAGCAACTACCAAACCCAACATCGTCCGGGCACTGATAGGACTTTATGGAGCCTTGCCTTTTTAGGTAAGGCCAGATCAGTTAGATGCATGTTTTGCTTTAGCCCCCATACTTCGACAGAATGCGGCTGGGCACCAGATCAAGGGTCACCTCTTGCAGGAACTCAGTACCAACAGCAAGCTCCAACACAATGCTACTATCAACCATTTTGTCGCCGCAGAATCTGTATGCTCTATAACAATGAGTCAGCTCCAGGATGTTCCTTCCCTAGCTGCAAGTTTTGAACATATTTGCTGCCTCTGTGCCGACGACCCATACCAATAAGGACCACAACGCTGTGTAGTGTCCATATCACTCTAACTACCACCCACCTAACAGGGAGGCACCCAGAAAATGGCAATCACCTATGTTGTATAGACGACAACAGCCTAACTCTTGTCACCGATGAATGTCCACAGCAGCAAGCCATTAACTGCAGACTTGTTTAGTAACTATAGGCTTTTTATGTGTGTAATGGTATGTCATATGCCTATGATTCATTGTTTTATTAATCAATGTATATGCTATACTCGACGAAGATTGTCATCTTGTATTTCTTCTATCTACTCCCCTTTTTGTACTTAGACTGATAACAGAGGCCACAGCCAACAAGGGGGATAGAGGTTCAGTCAGTTCTCCAGTCCTACAGTATGAAGACTGCCTGCTAGAGTGGAATCAGTTATCAGCCAGAGCACCTACCAGACCATGCATACCTGACATAACCTGTATATCATCTCTACCCCACTGATCTCAACCCACTGAAGCTGTGCTCTAGAGACATTCCCCAACAGAGACCTTGCTGAATTCTTTTTACAGGGCATCTCACAAGGATTCAGAATAAGCTTCTCATATGGATCAATACTCCATAAGCAAAGTACAACCTGGAGGGAGCATGCCTTCATCCAAATGAATGTTGTGGGATTACCTATAAGAAGAGGTCAGTCTCAGGAGAGTAGTAGGGCTGTTTCCACTATCATTACTGTCCAATTATCAGATCGGCAGAGTTGGGGTTATCCCAAAAAACTTACAGCAAGGAAAGTGGTGGCTTATTGTTGATCTCTCCCACCCACAGGGGAGGAGTGTGAATGATGGAATCCCGAAACAGTTGTGATCACTTAAGTACATACCATCGATGACATTGTTCAACAAATCCTAGCACTCGGCCCTGGCAGTTTGTTAGCAAAAATCAATATCAAGAGTGTGTTCAGGCTCTTGCCTGTGCACCCAGTGGATAGACATTTGTTAGGAATGAAATGGAATGAGAAAGTATAGCTACCTGGATTCGTGTCTCCTGTTTGCCCTACGATTGGCACCCAGACTTTTTAATATTTTGGCAGACCTCTTTGAATGGATATTACAACAGCAGAGACTCTCACTTTGTCTCCACTATCTGGACGATTTCATCAGGTAGTAATATAATTATTATAATTATGCAGTCTTGCATGCTAATGATTTTTACGTACCTCTTTCACATACAGTATCCATACCGCTCCAGCTGCCATTACTTAAACACATTTTAGTACTACTGCCGGCCAGTGTGTATCCTGAATTACATATGACATCACAAGTGTCTTCATAAGAATAAACTCCATCATCTCCGAAAGAGCAAGTAACATTTCCATTATCGACTTGAATTTCTTGACATTTAACTACATAAAAAGTAACACATTTTGTATTACTATTAAGTAGATGGTAATACATCAACTTTTTTGCTATTCCAAATATTATATTAATTATGATGATCTTGGTAATAACTGTTACCTCTTTCACATGTGCTATTTGTACGACTCCAGCTGCCATCATTTAGACAGGTTTGAGTTCCACTACCAATCAGTATATATCCTGAATTACATGTGAGATTACACCTGTCTTCATAAGAATAAACTTCATCATCTCCCAAATCACAAACAGCAATTCCATTGTCAATTGTAGAAATTTGACACTTGACTACATAAACACAAAATAAAATGACTGAGTCAATCATGAACCATGCATGCAAAGTAGTAGTTTATTGTACATAATAGGGTCAACCAAGAAATCTATAAAATTCTCTAATAGAACATACATGTATAGCTGTATATTGTTACAGATCCCTATAGCTAGTGTTGTTCTAGTTCCAGGGTACTAGAACTATAAGTACTTTTAGTTCAGCAATTTTAATTTAGTTCTAGTATACTTACGGTACCACTCAATTTAAACTTGAAACTCGTGTGTGGTAAACTTGCGTGTATTTTCCATAGTTCTTCGAGTATTTTCTGTAAACTCGCGAATAATCCTGCATACGCATGAAAGTTTGTCGTGTCAGTCTCGTGTGCATACCTTTCAAGGTATGGCTCGAGTATCAGAAACTCGCGTGTTCGAGTATTTTATTAAATTTACCAGATAGGTGCTGCATGTAGGCGTACACAGAAGGAAAAGCCTGTACAAGGTGTTTACCCGAAGTCAAGGGGCCTAAGAATCATACGGAGTATTATCACTAGCCATTTTGTCAACTCGTGACACGCGTTCAGTACGTGTGCACGATATCAACATAAAAATACCCTTGATAGTAGTGGCTGTAACGATGTTACGTAAGAGGACGTTTAACTTTGTCAACGGACCACACACATGTGCCTGGCCCAAACCGAGTACTTTGAGATCGTTGAGACTATCATTAACACCTTCATATTGCAGTGGTGTTAATTTAATCTTTGCTAAATAAGTAGATTTTATTGTTATCCAAGAGAAAAAATACATGCAATATTAGTTTGCTTAAGGATATTAAATGTTATTCTCACTAAAACACTTAAGTCCGTTGCTTTAAATTTGCATTGTGGAACTATTACTAACTAAAACTATTTACTGGAACTAAAACTACGTAACTAAAAGTATAGATAAATTGGGATACTAGAACTAAATCTATTGTAAACTGGAGATACTAGAACGAATACTAACTAAAATAATTTCGAATTAAAGTACTAAAACTAATATGATTTTGTGGTACTAGAACAACACTACTGTATGCATGTAATAATGTCTATGGCTTTCTAATTATATTTTCTAAAACATTTGACAATCATTTTATCATTTCTGATAGAAGCCCAAATGTGATGTTCTAGAAGGATTTAATCAGTTAATAGAGGGCTGGGATGAATATCAATTTTTGATAATCAAAAATTTTGACCAAAAATGAACAAATATTCGGAATATTTTTTAGTACAAAAAGTCACACTAAAAATGGTGTATTACAACATACAATCTTCTTATTTATACTATAAAAGATTTAGTAGGGAGAAGTCTGGAAAACCAAAAATGGTATAAAATAACACAAGCTGCACATTTAAATCTTTGTAAGTGCTTTATGGAGACTAAAATATGGTGATTTAGTGAAAATATTCAAATAGTGATTTTAGTGAACAAAGGGTAAGATAACAAATTCAAATATTCGAAAATTTGTCCCAATCCTATCAGTTAACTTCTTTGATCCACCCATGTAATTTGGCCATATGAATCATATCAGTTACACTACATATAATATAATCACACAGTCTCTGTACCTCTATCACATGCAACATCCATCCCACTCCAACTGCTATTACTTAGACACATTTTAGTATCACCACTGGTCAGTGTATATCCTGAATTACATGTGACAGTACATGTGTCTTCATAAGAATAAACTCCATCGTCTCCCAATGAACAAGTAACATTTCCATTGTTGATTTTAGAAAGTTCTTGACAATCAACTACAGGAACACAAAAATTAATAAAGTTAAGATTATTTGTCACCTACGTACTAGTTACCGTATGGTAAAAAACTTTGGCAAATCCAAGGCTTACCTCATATTTTAGTGCACGATAGCTATGCACTCCGTAAACTATTGAAATACTTATTGAGCTCGTACAGCCTCATAGCGAGCACTCAAGAGTAAATTATTAATTGGTGATCCAGCGCAATACCATGGAATGAAGTTATCCCAAATGGATTTTCCTAACCAAGTGCTACTACTATAATATACAAGTAAGACGAACACCTACAATAAACGCCATACGCAAGTGCGTGAGTACTGTTTTGCACATGTGTTTACTTAGTGATACTTTGATGGGATTCAACCATTCAGTGTTGCATTAATAATCATATAAGTCAGCATTCAAAAGCTGACACTTTATTTCATTAAGGTACCTTGTAGCTACGTAGTTATTTAACGGAGTATTTAACTTAAGCGTAAGTTCCGTGACACAAATTGTATGATCAAGTGCTTCATCATGAATATTGGCAAAAAAAACTTTGACGAATTGGCTGCGATTCGCCAAATTTGCCAAACTTTTTTACCATACGGTAGATTATAGTTATGTAGATTCAGGCTGGCATGAGGTTAAAATGTTTAGTATATAAATTATCTCATGTAAGAATATCGATTCTTGTTTCCTTAGGAATTAATTCTTAGTTACACAGATACGAACATGCACATAATTATACACAAGAAAGATTTTGTATATTATCATTAATCCTACTTTCGGAATGGATATCTTTACTTATGCTTTAACAAAGCTTTGCTGTGCCAAGATATTTGTTAAAAGACAATCCAAAGATTATGTAGCCTCTGAGCTGATAATAGCTATTGCATTATGAAGTAGCTACTCATAATATTCCTAGGGTTTATGATTAATATGTTTAGCCATTTATGCAGTTATTACAAATAATAAGACATACCTCTTCTACATTCACCATCCATACTACTCCAGGTACCATTACGTAGACATTCTCCAGTAGTACTACTATCATTGGTCATTGTATATCCTGTATCACATGTGATTCTGCATGAGTCCTCAAAATGGGAAATCCCATCATCTCCCTTAGAGCAATCTACATTTCCATTAGTGATAGTAGGTGGTGGTTGACAGGAAACTGTATATAAAGTGAAAAATATTCAATAAATGTTATTTAAGTAAAATGTATAGTAAGGGCTGACCAGTCTTCAGACTAAAAAATGTAGCAACTTGAAATTATATAATTATATCTCCTAATATAGAATGTAGTTGTATCACTAAGCTGGAATAATTATAGTACTAAAAATTTAAAAACTGGGTAGGCATTGATCCCAGCCACAAAAGTAAAGAAAAGGAACAATACTCTAGGATAAAAAATTTATCGGCAAAAATTCTTTAATTAAATATTATATTAATCTAAAAGGTAGGGATTAAATATTTATGTTCCTTGTCCTTACTTCTGTGTCAGAGATTTATATGCAGTCTAGTTTTACTTTGTAAAAAAAGCTACACATGATAAAGTAATCCATAGTTCCCTTTCAAAAAAAAGGTACGTGCCTACCAGGTGCAAATAATGCTACAGGTGCTTGTTAACAATGCTTGGTTTTCTTGAGTTTAAAATACATGTTATGGAGGTGTGGAAACTTTGGATATCACACAAAATAAAACATTCCAACGAGTCAAAGTATATCATATGAACCATGGCTACTACAGTGTATACAACGACCCTCGTCCTCGATCATCAAAAGTTTGCCATTGATAAACCCCTCGCCCTTCAGGCTCAGGTTTTATCAATGGAAAACTTACTCTGACCTCAGACTCGAGTCGTATATTTGTTGTATACAATTAATAGCCATGGTTTATATTATACTAGCAAACGTACCTGCCCTGTCGTGCAGATGTAGAGCTAAATGCAAGTTACGTATATGCATGCTATAGGCTATAGATCATATTACAGGACTTGCTTGTCTATTATAAGCCTGCTACCTAGTCTCCTATGCCTACCTAGCTAGTCCCTATCACGTCATGCAAGTCTCATGCAGACATCACAGAGTTATACTTTTCAGTAGATATACGTACGTGTGTGCATATACGTATTATGTTCTTATGTAATACACAAGTCTGAGGCAAACTACCAACCATCATGGTATAACTTAGGCGAATTCCTTTGACCTGCCCATGCCCTGTGATACAAATATATATCTTTACCTAGTTGACATAAACCATCTGTGCCATTCCAATTTCCATCTTGTAGACATGTTCTAGTGTCACTGCCGATAAGTACATATCCTTTGTTACATGTAATATTACAGATATCTTGATCGGGTGGCATCAGAAAACAGGAAATGCTTCCGTTGATCATATTAGCAAGTGGTTGACAATAAACTACGTAAACACATTATAACAGTAAATTGCACCATACAAAACTAACCTAGCTATGTATGTATGTAGTTACTGTGTGTATATGCAAGGGTAGTTAAATCTACCTACCTACTGTTATAAAATTCTAACAAGGAAAACTACATCAAGTAGTACTCGATAGTAGGGGGGTTGCCATGAAATGTATGGTTGTCTAAAATATGTGCCTTGTAAATCAACCTTTATAAATTCAGAATGCAAAAAACCAACTACGACTACAACACTAACAATTCATTCAAAGTAGCCAAATGCTGCTCACGTGGTTTACCAGTGAGCCTGTCAGTAGTAAGACTAGCACCTAAACTACTGTGTGTATGTATGGCCTTTGTTCTTTCTGAAAATAAACGCTATTTCCGTTGGTAGTTGGAATAAAATTTTCCGATTCCAATCACCAATTCCAATCAAAATTTTCTTATTCCAATCGCCTGACTTCTTCAGTGACTAAAAGGATATTAATTTCAATGAAGGTATCACTGTGTTAACATGCAATAATAAATATCTTGGGATAGTCACATGCCTGTGCTATTACTAATAAATGCTATACGTAGGGCAGAATACATGATGTTGTATATAGTAGTAATGAAAACATGTAATACAAAAAAGGCTAAGCTAAGCTATGTACATGGTTATCAGTGCTTCCATTCACAGTAAAAGGTGTTGCCTATTACTATAATGGAACACTTTGGTTACAAAGGTAGGCACAACACAGCTATACATGATGATCTATAACCATGTAAGTACAGTTGTCTTATTTACTAGCTACAAATATGTACGTATGTGTATAGCTTGCTATAAGAAGCAGGTCAACAATAAGGGATAAACTGCTATTATACTACGGTACAGCTTGATTTAAACTTTAAACACGCATGTTTTTTGTAATTCTACTCGAGTATTTTTTAAAACTCGTGTGTCTGTACACAACTGCACGAGAATTTTGCGTGCAGTAGATGCACGTTATCTTCGTGATCGCCACGAGTAACTTGTAAGCTGCACCACATGAGTGTACTAGGACAAAGGACACGTGAGCGGTCAGTATGCGTACGCAAGTGATTTAAGGCTAAAAAGCAAACACAGAAACATTGTTACCTTTATTCCAATCGATCCTGTCAGTCTTCGTGTCTGTCAATAAACGCGCCTGCTGACAAACACGTGTAAGGCACAAAAATCTCGCATAAAACTATTAGAATCATGAGCGCACGTGATATACATATTTGTTCTTAACAAGAGATAATGGAAGGGCGCGTAGCACCTTAACTTAAAGAAGTTGGACTTGCAGGTAACCTTCCCGGGCAGTTTCAAGGTACGTACATACATTGCTGGCTATTAACATGCGTTCGTACTATACTCGAGTAGACGTTACGTCTCAAATGCACTGGCTTATTTATACTCACGACGAGTTACTTTACTCTCCGCAGGCAGTTGGAACGTCATCAGCTTCTCGTACGCTTGCAGACATGCCACAAATTTTCTTCTGTTCATGTAGTGTGTGCAGTATTGGGGTCGTTACTTTTAAAAAGTAACTCGTTACATATTACTCTTTACTTTGAAGAAAGTTTATGTATTATAGTTAGAGATAAAAGTAACTAGTAATATATTAAATTAGATATTACTTTCACACAATCATGCATACATACATCAGGTAAATTGCAAAAATGAAACAAGTATGAAACACACACGAAACAAAACCGAACCGTCAACAAAACATGTACGAAACGTGGCACTAAATAACCCACGTGATCTTAGCGATGCGCATCATTTGGAATGTTGGACGTGTGAGCTGACGTTAGTGATGCACAGTATTGCGACAGTGAACTTGGTAACACGTTACTTTCGGCTCACATTACTGCATGGTGAATATGTAGCGCGTTATATCACTTCGTTATTCCAGAAAGTAATATTACTACGTAACGTGTTATATTAGTAACGCGTTACTTCTCACTGTGAAGTAACGCGAGTTATATTACTACTAATACATATGTAGCGCATTATATTACTGCGTTACTTTAAAAAGTAATATTATTACGTAACGCGTTATATTAGTAACACGTTACCCCCAACTCTGAGTGTGTGTACAATTGCGCATGCGAGTTTTCTTAAAGTTTAAATCGAGCTGTACCGTAATCAAACAATGTAACTTCATATATTATGATATCATTTGTACCTCTTACACACATATCATCTGTACCACTCCAGGATGTATCACTTAGACAAGTTCTTGTGGGACTGCCACTAACTAAATATCCTTTATCACAGGTGATATCACAAGTATCATTAAAAGAAGGAACTCCATCATCACCCAAAGAACAATTAGCACTTCCATTGGTGATATCAGAAAGTGGTTGACAGTAAGCTGTATGAACATAATATATTGTCGTCATACCAGTTTATATATGTACATAAATAAAAGCGTGACTTGTAATACCTTTTAACAAGCATAGCCATGACCCACTTGAGTGGTTCACAACACACGCCTCTCTATCAACCGTCACAGCATTATCATTAAAGATGCACAAATTTTTACAACCATCATTTTATTTGCCATAACATTCAAGTTAAGGCCACATACCATAAAACTGCAAAATACACGTGCTTCCTTGTTTTGTTTAAAAATTCTCAAGATGGCATTGGTAATAGTGCAAATTAAATGTCAAGGAAATGTACTAAAAACTTGGTATGGTTGCTCATTTCCGGAGTCTTCTATAAGCTGCTGATTTGTATGCCTATTATTAGTGCTGAAACGAATAGTAAATTTCACTATCCGAATAGTTGGTACCAAAACGACCGAATATTCGATTAATCTATTCTCCGTAGCCATTTATTAAAAATGATTGAAAACCTCTGGCAAAACAACTTATTATCAAAGAAATCACAGAAAAACAACTATAAAGTTAACAAAATATCTTCAAATCAATTAAAATCTTTAGTTAAGTATCGATTATGCAGTAAAAAAGTAAGCAAACCTATTATTTTACCACATAAATGTGAGGCATTATAAAGAAAACGAATATTCGATCTGTTTCAAGCGATCCGAATATCACTATTTCAAACGAATAGTCCGAATATCCGATTATTCCTTTCAGCACTACCTATTATTCCACCGGACAGCATACAAATTTAAAAATAAAATCCGCTTGTCAGCATCAGATTTTTGAGGACAGGAGGATGAGAAACTAATAACTAAGTTTAATATGGATATAAAATTAATAAGCTTACCTTAAGTTTAATAAGTAGCTGCAAAATTGCTAACATAACTTATAAACATTTGATTGATACTCTAATAGT
Organism: Spongia lamella; assembly: GCA_963930835.1. Taxonomy (NCBI): domain Eukaryota; kingdom Metazoa; phylum Porifera; class Demospongiae; order Dictyoceratida; family Spongiidae; genus Spongia; species Spongia lamella. The sequence continues at coordinate 7,637,446 of OZ005751.1, read as the reverse complement.
GCAGTCATTAATGATTGGTACGTAACTGCGCCATTAGAGAGTACCAATGATAACTTGTGTTACATAAATACATTCCTGAGATTCTAATATTCTAAATCGGTGTGTTATATTTACGTACGTACGTAGCTATAGAAATTATTTCATGAATTCCACTTTTTGTAGCAAAGGAAGATCTACCCCAATTTACCTTAAGACAAGTAATATTAGCAATGCATTAAATTTAGCAAATTTTATGTAATGATATATACGTAGTATACTACAGATAATATATCATACAAAATTCTACATCTCATCTTACCATCACAGGTAATTGCTACATTTTGAGTATAATCACAAGAAGTAACCGGGTTCAAGGTATTACTACAGTCAGCCAGTCGACGTTCATTTCCAGTACAGTTAGTTCCACTCAAAAATACAGGTAAGTAATTTCCTCCACCAAAGCTAACAAAATTAAAAAGATGTAGAACTTAGCATTATATAGCACAACTTTTTGACGGGGGAACTATTGATGGATTTGATACTAACCTAGTAACCCATCAAAAACTTCCCTTTCAATACTTTCCAGTGGTATGGCTAATGTCTAATATGCTGTCTGTCAATATTTTCCATCAAATTTCTCAATGAAGTGCATCCGTCAATATTTCCCTCATCAAATATTGTGCTATACAGTAGTATTAGTTAGTTATAGTGCAGAGAGGTATTAGCATTTCATATATGGTACGGTATTCTTGTTGTGATATTGCAGTATAACTAAATTTTTGTGGAATGAGCAAATAGTCCTAAAAGATCATTTTGCAACATTTTCAACTCACAATAAAATGATTGGTATACTATTTGCCTTTGGCTGCAGTGGTAATGCTAATTTTACTAGTTCAAATGTGCACATGTCTTATTTTCCAGAGAAAAATTTAAAAAACATCGGAATATTTTATAATATCTGTGCTCTGTGGTATTACGGTATTCACAATATTAGACGGTAGCAGAAAACAATATTGCGGTATAACTACATTATTGGGATATTGCTCAGCACTAGTTAGTTATAATAACTATACAAGAAAATAACATACGTACTACGTATCATCGTATATACATATAAAAATTGGTGATTATCACAATGTAGCTATAGCTATTGAAAACATCACTAACTTTCTAGTAATGTTTACTGACTCATTAAAACCTAGTTCTTTACAAGCCACATCAGCAGCAGCCTTATTAAAGTTTGTACTACACACTGTTCCCCAGTAACCGTCAACAGAAATTTCAAGCCTCCCATAATTAGGTCCACCATCAGTTAATCGTATGTGACCATCTACTTTACCATTTTCAAAATCTAGAAGATTAACAATACAAATCAAGTATAGGTATACTATAATAACAACAAGGATATTTGCTAGGACATACACAAATGTAATGAATTTGAACAAGTCAAATTTTTTTTATTTTGCAAGATCTGCACCTTGTATATTAAATGTAACATTCAAAATGTTTATATTTCACTACACAATGGAGTAGGTTGGATAGTTATGCATGCATTCATTGTCCCTTACATGATCAGCCAAAAAGGGGGAGAATATATAATATGAGAAAAAAGTTTTTTCAGGTAGCTACGGTACAGCTCGATTTAAACTTGACACTCGCATGTACCAGTTCTATAGATTTTTTTGAAACTCGCGAGTGTCAATACTTGAATACTCTTTTCATTAATAAAATAAAATGACAATTTTCTACCTGAAAATTACTGTTTCTTGAATACTCTTTTCATTAATAAAAATGTCTACTTGAAAATTAATGCTAATAAATTGATTCTGAATATTGTGTAAGCCAAAATTTAAAATGTTCTGCACACACGTATGTATGTAATTAATATAGTTTTCATGGTAATTAAAATACACATTTGTTATTTATTTATAATCAAAAACACTTAGATAGTATTTTTATTTTTTGCTATTAATTTCAACCAATGAATCTCACGATTTAGTATGAATGATTACTACATAAGCAATATAAGTGAGGCTAGACTTACTACACGCAATAATTGAACTTGCAGGTGGTTGACAAACATTATCATCCATATCAAGGGAGCAATCATTTAAATTTCGTTCGGTACCAGCACAGTTGTATTTTACCATTGGACCATCACTTTGCTTTTGACCTTTACCAAGCCTACATGTGTTCATGTATAGGAACGCAGGTATATCAACAATATAATTATTATGATTGTGGAGTTACCTACCCTATTGCAGTCATGTCATCAAAAACACCCAAAATGCTATAGAATCCAAGTTGTCTACATGCAACATGTCCAGCATCCATACTGGAACATACATCAACCCACGACCCATTATAGAATGCTTGCAACACTCCAGCAGTGTAATTTCCATTGGATAGCATGATGCTTCCTTCTTTGATATCCTCACTAACATTTAACTCTGTAGTATAGATTAAAAAGTACCAACACACAAATATATAAATACTACATGTTTATAATAATGATTATCTACTTACGAGCATAAATCACAGTCTCGGTTTTAGTTGTACAAGTTAGTTGAGTGCCATTGTTAGCAAGACACTTCTGCAAGCGTCTCTCATCACTTGAACATCTGAACAAGAGAAATCGTAACTACTAAACCTCATGATACAGTAGGCTTTCTTTTAGTTACACCATACAATTGTGTGATTTTACATACTTACCGGGGACCAGAGTTTAGCATACTGATATTAACATAGCCCATTTCTTTATAATAATATTCCAAAGTTTGGTCTGTATTATCAGTCCCACAAAATCCTTTCCAGTGGTGCCCAGTGTATCGCTGTATTGTTCCATAAGGGCCAGCACCACCTGACAATCTTGCAGAGTTAAAAGGTGGCTTCTTGTTTGCTGTTTAAAATAACCAAAACAGAGTACAAATATACATTTGTAAATACATTCACAAAGGGTACTTTATTTAAACACAGTAGCTAATTATAATTATTACTCACAGCATTGCAAATTCAGAATTCCATATGTACAGTCTAAGCTAACATCTGACTGAGTCCATCCACATTCTGATAATTTGTTTTCAAAACCAGAGCATCCTGAGATATTGTAAATAGCTGGCTCAAGAACATTTGAATCAGACCTACAGATTAAAAATAAATTACAAAACATTATATACGTATTCTAAATATCACACACTTCAAAATAGTTTTGAGTAGCTAGGCCATTCCATATACAAAAAACTCAGCCTTAGCAAACATGCCATGCTTATACCAATACTGAAACCTGCCTTATACAGCTTGTAACTATGTGCAAGGCCGGCTTAGAAGGTGGAACTGGTGTGACCAGAGCCTTACCACTTTTGCTGGTTCATTAAAATTCACATAATATCTAATAAAACAGACTACTGTAACAATAGTTCAATGTTTTATTATAATAGTCTACAAGTGTCCTACCCCATAGCAGTTAGCCTCAGCAGCCCCTGCATATACTGCTGTATCACTATGGATGTATTATGACATAGTTTGCATATATGTATATAAGCCAATAAGAACTATGAATTTATACCTGAAATCAAGCTCAGAATCAGTCTCAGAGCATCTAATTTTCTGTGGAGTATGCCCCTAAGGTTTTGGACTATACTTTGTAATGCTTCAAGTACCCTACCACTAACAAGAGAGCTTCAGCCGCTCTTATACTGAAATACTATTAATAGACCGTATTTCTTCTTTCTGTTGATTAACGTGGAGTGATCTGCTGTGACCTTTTGCCATAACAAATACACATGTATACTGTCACTTTTGCCTAGTGCATAGTTATAATTTTATAGTTTTTGCTCTTCTTTAGCTATGTAGCTGAATCCTTCAATCATTGCCACACACATACACAAGGTAAGGGTTTTCCCCAGAATAAAGGTAAATTATCTCTTTACCACCAATATCAAAGCATATTTATTGTTTTTTAACCACATCAATACACTTTGAGAAAAGTAGAGCGGTGTTGCACCACTCTTCCGCTCTTTAGGGAAACCCTAACAAAGTATGTAGCTAATCTGCCACATCTTTCTATCTGTGTGCAGCCACTAAAACCATTTAACAAAGGTAAAGATTGTTACAGTGCTACTAAAATTAATTTCCTCAAGCTGGTATAAATACTTGTGTAAGTGCACTCTACAATGCTCACAATTCTGTTTTAGGACATACAGAAGCAGAAAATGAAATAAGACAGACCTAAGAGCACTATGCATAAGCTGTAGATGCATGTTAATAATTGAAGAATTCAGTTACTTTAGGTACAGATATAATTATGTATCAGTTGACTTCAAAATGGATTTGTTTTACTTGTCTAAAACTTCAGCCACATGAGATCACACATGTACAGAATAATATGGTGGTGTTTTAATTTTGGGGATTAACAAATTTGGGCGTTTGACAGATTAGAGGCCTAAAATATGAGCCAATGCTTCATGTACAAACTTAAGTGTCGGCAGAATTAAATTTGACAGTTTCATGAAATCTACTAAACTGTCATATTAAATTTTTCTGCTGGCCATAATAAACTGACAAGGCTTTCAGTACCATTGAGATTGCTCCATATCTGCCAGTGCACTAAATCCCAGCTGTCTACATGCTATTTCTCCTTCAGTCCTGGTGAACTGATCACCACACAAGTTTCCCCATTCATCCTCACTGTATATTTGCAGTATACCACTGGAATCAGTGCCATTGTATAGTCTCAAGTCACTGTCATAGTTCATTGCAGTACACTGTGGCATCACTTCAACTGATCCTGCTCTTCCTTGTACTATGAAAAATAGTAATCACAACCAGTTATCTTTGTATATACATAATATATGCCATTTTTATTACATTATTATGAGTTAGAAATGGTTATCTGAAAAGATGCAAAATCCCATTGTGATTAATACATGTATATGCAATAAAATTAATGTGGCCAGATTTGCGAAAAGAGTGCTATACTTGCATCCAATTTGTTGAATTTACAGTACAGAAATGCAACTCCACTTGTGATTGAACCACAGCTCTGAAATTCTGAGAAAAGCTTTACTGATCTCTTCATAGTTGTAAAATTGGATGCGAGCATAAGATCCCTTTTCCCAAATATGGTCACACAATAAAGGTACATACTGCATTTGATGAATACTGCTCTGTCACTGGGTTCACAGCTTGTTGAGGTGGAAAAACATGAGTTTGTTGAGTCAAGGCAAAATCTTTTAGTTTCATTAACTTCACAAGAGCTATTTACAACTAGCATGTCATAATCTCTGTAAAAACAAAAGAACTGTATCACAAAAAGTTTATATATAGTACAGCTCAGAGGTAACGTCGCACTCGCTCGCAAATTTTGTCGAGTAAACAGCATTACTCGATCGAGTCTCATGTACTGAAGCGCTCGCAGCGTGTGAAGTGACGAGTACTCGAAGTGAAGTGACGAGTACTCGAAGTAAACTCGAGTGCATGATTTAGCATAAAGCTACGTAAGTACTGCACGTACGTGACAGGCCTTATAGTGACAAAGCGCAAGTAGACGACGAGTACTCAAGTATGAAGAGTAACTTCACGAGTCAACTTTAGTTTCCTTTAGATATACTATGTAACGTGCGGTAAAAGCCTAACACGCATAAAATATTAATCTATCGAGATCTATTGCCGCATAGATAATAATTTTATATTGCTCGAAAATATTAAGATACACTTACGTGCATTGTTCTTTTGTTGTGTTGCCTTCTTTGCCACTCACAAATAATAAAATGATGAAACTTAATCACTAACAAATTGAAGAACGAGCGAAATTGATGCACTGAGACCAGCACAGCGACTACATTATAAAACGTGCCACTGCTTATGCGCATGCCCAAGTATTATTCTATTTAAAGCATAGCGTACGGTTCTAATAATAAATCTCGAGCAAACATCCCTAGTGATTCGAGCTTTGTGTGAACGCAAGTATCTTCAACCCTCGAGTGTTTTATCCCTCGACAGTGATCGAGTGCAGCGTATCGAGCATTCGAGTGGCGAGTGTGTAAGTGGCGAGTGTGTAAGTTGCGAGCGAGGCGACGTTACCTCTGAACTGTACTGTAGTACATACGTACACTTCAAGTTATTATAATAGCTACATATATAATAAATTGCCAAACCAAAACATTTGTATTCACATTATTTTGAGACTTACCCTTCAAAAGAAGCATAAGTGGATGCTCTAATACCAGTATAGCCCAGCTGCTTACAAGCTGCATTGCCTTCCTTCAGTCCAAAATCACCACATACCCTATACCAACTGCCATTACCACCATATATTTCAACAAATCCTTCGGATGAAGTCGCACCACCGGTCAATCTGACTTTTCCATTACGAAGAGACGACGACCATTGAGCTAAACAATACACAAATTACGTATTTTACACAGCAGCAATGTTTCTAACTACTTACTGCAAACCAAGTTGACATCATGCACATGAGAACAACCGGAGGGATTTAAACGATGATTACAGTTAAATAGAAGTGACTCGTTACCAATACAAGATCTTACTTCCAGGTTAACCGAACCATTAAACCATCCATACCTATAAGCACGTACATATAAATGTATGGTATAAATAAAACATACAAGAAAATGATGAAACAAAACTGGTTAGCATGAAATGTATACACATATATATTTCTAGAGAAAAGCACGAATAATTTTACCTCTGATTGAAGCTATAACTAGCAGCATATCCAAGACCTAACTGCCGACATGCTACATGAGCTTCTGTCATTCCAAATTTTCTACCGCACACTGTACCCCATTCACCATTCCGGTACATCTCCAGTCTTCCTACCATTGAAGTTGATCCATCACCAGCCAGTCTCAAATCACCACTAGCTGCTCTTCCACGTGTTAGTACTGGGACTAGAATAACAGAGCTTATGATAATGGCCAGTCATCAGACATTTTCCAGCCAACTTGGGCATTTGACTGACCAAATCAAATTTGACCAGACAAATTTACATTATCAATGGGGAAGTTAATAAATTTACAACAGGAAAACCGATGTCCAGACAATTTTCAACCCTTATCATAAGCACTGGAATAATACACAAGACATACGCAAGTTACCATGCACATTAATGTTACATATTGAGAAAGTATTGTAATAATAAGGTGGTTAACTTAAGAAGACAAAACAGTTTCAGTTTACATTATTTCATAACCTAAATTTCAAGTGATTTACATACGTATACACATGTAATTATTAGATGTTTTTTGCAGTTCTAGTCTCATTTTTTTATGAATGATTTAAACCTTACCATCACAGGCAAGAGCAACATTTTCTGAGTGATGACAGTAGAAATAAGTGTACACTTCATGTTCACAGTCGATCAGCCTACTCTCACTGCCATTGCAATTAATTTCATGCATATTAATAGGACGATCAGCCCCTCCTCCATAACTGTAACAATCAATAATTAAAGTTGTCATACGCTATACAATAACAATCCTGTACGTATGTATGCCCAAACTTAAAAAATGTGGTTTTAGAGATATTTTATTTTAACATAATTAGTTACCACAAAAATTTGACGGTAGAAAACTTTGGTGGGTTAGCACCCAGCCCAGGTGGACAAAATATTGGCAGATTATTAGAAAATTCTAAAATCACAGAGCTATGTACCTACATAGTTAAATTAACGTGAGTCCAAAGTGTACAGATAGCATATTGTAAAAAAATTATCAAGAGGTTAATATTTCACATGATTTTTAAACCAGGTTCCTGCCAGGTTTCTTAAGATTGCTTTTGTCTATAGCAGCTATATAATTAGATTTCTCTACTATAAACATATTCAAAAGTGATAGTCCATTGCAGTTATTACTGATAATGAGTGAAATGTCAGTATATTATTGTGAAATGTCAGTATATTATTGAGCAATAGTTACTATAAGTCCGTCTGCATCAAGGATTACATTATATGTGTTGATATGGTGGAGCTTGCTAAGGCTCACACCAATTATGAAATGAATGGTTAATGCAAGATTGGTCCTGCAGTAATAAGCACTTTATGAATGAATGTCCCAACACTACATTGGTACTGCTACAATAATACTGTATCATATTTATTGTTTCAATACATGTTGCAATAGATGAAACTATAATTAAAAACTAAACTAACTTTCTCAGAATTTGTGCAGTACCAGCATAGCCCAATTGTCTGCAAGCAACATTAGCATCTGCCGTGTCAAAATGGTAACTACAAATAGTGCCCCACAGTCCATCCTTAAGAATTTCCAGTCTACCACTGGTAGGGCTAATGTTATCAACTAGTCGGAGTTGACCATCCAGTTCTGGTTCACCATCATCTAAGAATTAATTATAAATAAATAATTTTACACTAAGTAGCCCCTGCTACATAGCTAAATTGATACGTATACAGCAATAATTTCACTGCCATTACAAAGATCTGACAACACAATAACACTGCTAGTTATTACAGTATCCTATTGTTGAACAGTAAGAAACTTACAATGACAATTATGGCGATCGTTTTTCTATGTACCAGCTACCCGCCATCCACATTTGTTTATAATTATTAACACTCAGCTAGATAGAGAAATGTTTTAGCAAACTGATGTCTATAGTGATGGTCTTCACAGCCTTGACTTTATGCACACAATGCTGCAGGGCCTCACATGCTAACAAATTGTGATGAAATTATCGCATTATCATTTCCTACAATTTGCATCCAAACCACCTCTGAAGGTGGATTGACTCAATTCTCACTTTCAATTCGAATCAGCTCAATGCGAATTCCATGTGGAGGCAATTAATGTGCATATAATGTGCATTATTTTTGTCGTGTGGACATGCCTTAACTTCTATAGTGCCTGGTTTTTAGCTGGTAAAACATCAACTTGCATTGTATCATCATCAACTAAAATTAATCTTCTGCAATTACCATGTAAATCTTTTACTTGATCAACATTATCTCGCTCAACTACGTAGCTGGTTTATGATAGAGAATACAAATGTCTGTGGTATATTTAGCCAGGAGCTAAATGAGGCTGCCACAGTTACACCACAGCATAGCATTTTGATGTTTGCTACCCATGCATAGAATATTAATAGCTAATGTACCAAAAGGATTTTACTAAAAAGTGTCCCTTAATTGTAATCACAATTATGTACTTCTCTGTATACGTATACGTATGTAAGGAAATGTACTTACCACAATAGAGCATGACGTCTAAATTGTTAGTACAAACATTTTCACCAAACTCATGCCTACAATGTATTAATTGATCTTCATAACCTTGACACCGAACGGAAGTTAGAAATACTGTGTGGTTGGTCCTGTTTGCCCTGTAAAATATAAAACCATCATTACACACATAGCTATATACTAATTAAGTCTTAGGGAAAGATTGAATTTTAGCCTTCTTCAACAAAACAATCTTAAAAGCTTCTAACTTTGGGCATTATAATACTTTTAGGTTAGCTAAAGTAACTAGTTACTCATATGTCTTTTAATAGTCACAAATTACTTCTCTTCATTGTGCATCCATACTTAGCACACAATTGTGGTAAAAAGGAAGCATGCTGTATCACATACTTATTACTGCTACGTACATTATACAACCTTCATAAAGCCAGAAACAAATACCACATGCTAGAGTAGTGGTCTGATGGTCTACATTTCTAAAAAAATGACTTTGATCACATTGCTCTGGTGATTGTATGGAGTTACGCATACATGTAAACATGTAAATAGCTAAACCAATGCATTTCACTGCTCCTCACAAGTTACGCACATATGTATTTGAAACTTTGATTAAGCTACTTTTGTATGTATGTAAGATAAGTTTTACTACATTTATAAAGCTTATTATACTTAGGCCATTTCTTATTGTCTTTAAACATTATGAACACATAGCAAGCCTATTTTGCATTTAAAATATCTTCTTAATTTCCTAATGTTATTGCATACACTAGAAAAGTAACAGTGTTACTATCAACCAAATAATACTTGAGGATTTTGAAGCAAGTGATGTTGACAATAACTGTGCTTCAAATTTTTAACTTATCACTGCATGAGGAATTTTTTAATTGACTATATATAGTGGGAATCCCTATTGCCTATGGTATACTGTAGCTATAAAACTTCTAAAAGATACACATATTAAAAAGGCTCTTAGTGCTTGAACCTTTATCCCAGCTCCACATACGTACCATGAACTATTAACAGCAATACTGTTCACTCCCTTAAATCCTAATTGTCTACATGCCACATGTCCATCAAGACTGCCAAAGCCAAAAGCACACACACTTCCCCAGCTGTCATCAAGATTTATCTCAAGTCTTCCAAAGCTGCTATTGCCACCAGTCAATCGAAGTGCTCCATACATCATCGATGAATTTGAGCCTGTTCATGTTACATATATAATTAAACTGCCTATTTCATAAAATGGTAACATACCACAATGGACTGCAACTTGATTATAATAATCGCAAATGAATTCTGTACTATTATCAATATTGTCAAGTTCACAGTCCCACAAATATTCTTCATCCCCACTACACTCTATGTGAGTGATACGTATAGGATTTCTAGCAACACCAAGACTAATGGAAAGACATAAACATACACGTAAATACTAAACTGCAAAAGTTATCCGGGTTCTTACTAAGAATTAGGTATTACTTGGAGAGCACCAGTGTATCCAAGCTGCCTGCAAAAAATATCACCATCTTCTTGGTCAAAATCTCCATCACAAATTGGACCCCATCTGTTTCCATTAAATATCTCAACCACACCATATGGACCACTTCCTCCCAGCATTCTAACAGATGCCAGTGGAGGAAAAGATATATCAACTAAATATAAGTGAACACATAAATTACATTCAGTTACCAAGACGACATAGGCTTTGACTCACCACACTGAATTCCAGCAAGGCGCCCAAATCTACATGTCTGATTTGTTTGCTCCACAAAATCACACTCCCGAAAGCTACGTTCAGTTCCTTTACAGTCAACTTCATAAAAGTGTAGTAAAGTACCATTTATTCTATGTAAATTGAAGAGATGTAGGAGCTAACTAACTAGCTAAATACAGAATATCTAAGTTCCAACATCTTTGCACACATACATACATACGTACTTACCTAACAGATGCATAACTATCAATGCCACTGTATCCTAGATCTCTACATGCCACGTGTCCTTCAGCAGCATAGAAATTATCGAAACATATTGCACCCCATGTGTTATTGTAGAACACTTCAATGGCACCTACATGAGGCATGTTACTGCCAACTAATCGTATCGATTTATCTGGTATTGTGGAATCGACTTCACACATCGACTTGCTTCCAACATTCACACTTTGATAAGCATCATGAGCTGTATACAGACATCAATTTTAACCACTACTTCATTATTACATCACATACATGCAAGACAGCAATGATGATTTTGCATAATACATTGCACTATAAATATTTTGAAACACTCTTAGAAAGAACTATTAAGGCGTAAAGAAAATGTTCAATTGCATAGAACATAGAAAGTAAATTTATGTGGAAATAAATTAAATTGGTAGATGCATAAATAATTTTTTATAGCAATTACGTAATAAATCTATTAACACTAGTAATACAGGAGATAGACTGACAACAATCCAGTAGTTAGTTAACACTTGTCTTATTTTTATTCAGCAATACAATTAGTAATTGTACTTACTGCATCTAACTCCCACTTCATTACTGCACTGATTCGACGGACTGCCAGGTATAGATGACAAGCATGAAGTTAAGCATACTTCATTCCCAGTACAGTTAAGACTATTATTAAACCATATTGTGTCTGTTGTTTCACCAAATGATGATATATCCAGTGTGACATAACCCGATTCATTTATATCTTCATCCCTGTAAATAAAATTGTATCATTTTATGTACAAAAGCAGAGGGCATTGCGTATAAAATGTACATGCTATAAATGGCCACAATGATGCTATTTATTGAGATCATTGTAAGTAAAGCAAACTGGCTTTGGCTAAAATCCAAAATTACATTACCAGTCTACGTATGAATATTTAACTGCATGCATGTGTTTGGAAAACTGATCAAGCACATGCAAAAACAAGTTGATGTATTACCACCTAAAACCAGGCGCTGTGTATGTTATAACCACTGTTAATCAACTGCTATTTGATGCATTGTAATAGAGATTAATGACATCATGGGTAAGTCACATGAGCAAAGACTAATCACTAAGGAACACATAGAAATGCATACAAATTTAATTTTTCTGGCTTTCTATATGCTACAGTACTTTAGTGATACAACTAATTTGCTTTAAGCCGAAATTCTCACTGTAACACAATAGGCCAGTCTTCTTTTATAAGCTCTGCAACCTGCACGGCACACCCACTTTTAAAACTAAAGTGCTCCATCTTGTTAGTAATGTACAGCTAGTTAAACGGCTTTTACTGTGAAATGAATGACTAACACGGCATCACCTTGCTCTTCTTTGGCAGTACGTAACTCACGACGTGCTTTGTTATTAAGGCCCCGCCCATCAGTAATATCGATAGCAAGTGTCATATAAAGAAACTGAAAAGCAGTAGGACTTGTTTAATTGGTTATTCAGGCTTCATTTAACGTGAATGGTCTGGAGGATGGACACACAGAGACACACACACATACACACACCGACTTTGCGGACGAAAACAATTTCAAGAAACAAGGCACGTGCCTGGTTTAATAATTGTGTGCAGTTATTAGCCCTGTACATTTAGTGATCACCTGAAAATGCTTAAAATCCTGCCAACAGATAAGCTAATACAGTACAGCTCTAGGTAACGTTGCACTCGCTCGTGAATTTTTGTCGAGTAAACAGCATCACTCAATCGTTTTTCGTGTACTGATGCACTCACAAGACACTCGAGGCTTGTGAAGTGACATAATTACTATTATTTTTACGGTACAGTCTAAGGTAACGTTACACTTACTCGCAACTTGCCACTTGAAAACTTGATACGCTGAACTTGATTACTCTCGAGCAACTCTCGAGGGATAAAATACTCGAGAATTTACTCACTCGAAGTACTTGCATATTACCTAAAGTTGACTCCTGAAATTACTATGGATAGTCTTTAGTACCTGTGACCTAAGCTGATGGATTACCGAATCACTATAATTGTGCCAGATCCGATTTCCATATATCCCTTTTAGATTCTGTTTGATATAGCGTAACGCCACTGCGCTCACACCACTGAGACAACCTAACTAACAATGAGACCAATTTTGACTGTTTTATTAAAAAGTGACTGTTCTATTAAAGTATATTATCATCTTACTACAGGCTGGCAGGCAACAATCAGATGAACTTGTGGTAGATTTCAAACTTACTAAAATTCTCTACAGATTGCCTCATTAGGATTTTCATGGAGTTTAATGAAGGCGCAGCATTATTATAGTGTTACCAATGGATTTTAGTCAGTATTTTTGGGTAAAGTATATTGTGAGGCATGTTATGGAGGCACGTGAAAGTTGGATGCCATGTTTTTCATATTGATCCTTACTATTAAGTACTACCATACATAACAATAATTAAAGGTTTTCAAGTAAGAGATATGTAAAAGTTAGTGCTTGTCCATTCTATTTTTAAAACAAAAGGGTTTGCATATTTAACATAGAGTATCACATACGTACCTTGGTTGGTATGATACAGCAGAGTCATAGCCCAGCTGTCTACATATCACATTTGCCTCATCGCTGCTTATATTATCACTACACATTCTTCCCCACTGTCCATTAAGATACATCTGGACAAGACCTTCAGACACTGTTGTCCCTCCTACTAATCTTATTTCTCCTGAGTATGGCTGTGGTTTCCAGTCAGCTAAATAAATCATTAAGCACAAATTGATAAATGATAAAGACAGTTTGGATCAAGTAACCATGGACTTCATATGCTCATTGAATACACTTTGTCAACTTACAACATATTATTTCAATGTCATTCAGATGAGTACAGCTTGCATTGATTATTGGTGACTGCTCACAATTGAGAATATGTGTCTCAGTTCCATTACAGGACAGTGAAAAATGAACAGTAGAATCAGCCAACCCATGTCTATGATTTCAAAAACATAATGAAATAATATGTTGAGTGTTGATAAACCAATAGGTGTACACAAAATTCATGTATATACTATAGACTTGTAATGCTTGTATACATGATTTATTTTGTGGTGATATTAATTTGATGGTCTGGCAAATTTTAAGTGAATTGTCAAATTTACATCATGTCATTTTAAAAGCAATACTTCAAAACCAGTCACTGTAGTGGCATTAACAACAGTTCACACAAAACCCTTTGTGTGAATGAGTTTTAAGCTTAATACTGTCATTGTAGCTTTATTAAATTAATAATATGGGTAGGCGTGGCCCTTATTACAAAGCTCGTCTAGAAAACAAGCCATATTAAAGACAGGCTTCTTCTAAATGGGAGTTACTTATTTGTCAACTATAGGGAGTGTAAGCTGAAAGCAATAGGACCGTGACACGTGAACATGTCATATTAAGAGAAGTATGTACATAATAATGCAAAGTATATATAAGCTGGTTGGTCATGGTATTTGGTCTTCTCACTGAATTTAATGCAGTTGTGTACTAGTATAAAGTTGGAGCACTTTAGTTACAAATATCACTATATTCTACCATTCCTTCCAGCATTACAGCTGTGTCCTTGCCATTCTCCACCATATTAACATGAATACACAATAACTCACTCTAGTGAAAATTACCTTTGCAAAGGATTACGCCTGTAGTTGACAGCATAACCTAATCCCATTTGTCTGCAAGCCACATCAGCTTCCTTGAGACGAAATGTATCATCGCATATTGTCCCCCAAGTGTCATTGAGATATATTTCTACTCGTCCCCATAAAGGTGTAGCGCCATAGCCAGCTAATCTTAAATCACCATTTGATGGTAAAGCTAAAAATATTATATTAAGTAAATAAGAGTTAACTACATACGTCCATCAATACATAATTATATCAATGAAAACAAGTTGATGTATTACTATCTAAAAACCAGGTGCCGTGTAACACTGTTAATCAACTTGCTATTCAATATATTGACATAGCAATTAATGATGTCACGGGTAAGTCATGTGAGCAAAGACTCATCACTAGGGAGCACATAGCAATGCATACAAATTTAATGATAAAACTTTTTAAAAGTACGGTACAGCTCGATTATAACTTGAAACACGCGTGTCACCTACTGTACACGCGTGTATTTTGTAACTCTACTCGAGTATTTTTAAAAAACTCGCGTGTTTGTACACAATTGCACAAGAGTTTCGCGTGCAGTACACGCACGTTATCTTCGTGATCGCCACAAGTAACCTGTAAGCTGCACCACACGAGTGTACTGGGACAAAAGACACGTGCGCGTTTAGTATGCGTACGCCAGTGATTTAAAGATGGGAAGGCTAAAAAGCAAACATAAAACATTGTTACCGTTATTCCAATCGATCTTGTCAGTCATCGTGTCTGTCAAATAAATGCGCCTGCTGACAAGCACATGTTAGTCACAAAAATCTCGCATAAACTTATTAGAATCACATGCGCACGTGATATCCGTTTTTGTTCTTAACAAGAGATAATGGAAGGGCACGTAGCACCTTATCTTAAAGAAGTTGGGACTTGCAGGTAACCTTCCCGGCCAGTTTCAAGGTACGTACGTACGTTGCTGCTCGTTTACATGCGTTTGTACTATACTCGAGCAGACTCCACGAGTTTATTTACTCACGAGGAGTTTTTTAACACTCTCCGAGCAGTTGAGACGTCATCAATTTCTCGTGCACTCGCAAACACGCCACGATATTTTTGCTGTTCGTGTAGTGCGCGTGTAATTGCACACGCGAGTTTTTTTAAAGTTATAAACGAGCTGTACCGTAGTATAAAGTTGTTTTAAGCCGAAATTCTTACTGTAACACTATAGGCCACTCTTCTTTTAAAACCTCCGCAACCCACATGACACACCAACTTTTAAACTGAAGCACTCCATCTTGTTAGTAATGTATAGCTGGTTAAACGGTTTTTACTGTGAAATGAACGGCTAACACAGCAGTAACTCACGACGTGCTTCATTATTAAGGTCCCACCCATCAGTATTATCGATAGCAAGTGTCATATAAAGAAACTGAAAAGCAGTAGGACTTGTTTGATTGGTTATTCAGGCTTCGTTTCACATGAATAGTTTTTAATAGCCTGGGAGGCGAACACACAGACACACAGACACACAGACACACACACACACACACACACACACATGCATACTGACATCCACATGAAAACAATTTTAAGAAACCAGGCACGTGCCGACGGCTAGCGCGCTTGGTTTAACAATTAAAAATACGTATTCTTAGCCTCACCATCACAGACAAGGCCAACATCCTCTGAGTGGTCACAGTAGAAGTAAGTATATACTTCATGCTCACAGTCAATCAGTCTACTCTCATTGCCAATACATGTAACATTATGCATATTAATGGGTCGACCACTCCCTCCTCCAAAACTGCAAAATGCAACCACAACAAAATCTCATTACAATACAAGGTATAAATAGTCAATACAAGAAAAGTAATCCAGTCTTTGTATTTCTAAACTCATGCTTGGATTTTACAGCTTCAAAAGTTGTGACAAGGTATGTATGTACATCTACATAAATTTAATACTTCTTGTTCACAATCTATTTTCATAAATATTCATAACATGGGTAACTAGGGACAACACATACCCTGACATAAGAAGGCTATCTTTGATCATGTTAGCCAACTGGAATACGTATGTCAAAGCACACATAAAGTTTTGTAAACTAGCTATCTGTTTTGTTTCTTACCTTTGTTTATTGGAGGCATGATTAGTTTACATTTTATGGATTGCAATTGAACCTTTTAGTTGCCTATTACACATATATTACTAGAGTCCAGACAAAAATTTAAGTTTTATTTGTTTAGTGACCCCATGCAAGCAAGCATGGGGTAATCGTAATCGTAATCGATTGGCAATCACAATTGAATACATTGCTATTCTTATGATTGCAACAATAAATTGCCTTTGATTTAAAGCATAGGATGTGGTTACCTTGTGAATATACTTAACCCTTAGTTTTGTGGCAAAC
Organism: Spongia lamella; assembly: GCA_963930835.1. Classification (NCBI taxonomy): domain Eukaryota; kingdom Metazoa; phylum Porifera; class Demospongiae; order Dictyoceratida; family Spongiidae; genus Spongia; species Spongia lamella. The sequence goes on along the minus strand of OZ005751.1, from coordinate 7,620,269 downwards.
ATTGTCTGTAGAGATTATATAATTACTATATATGGATGTACAAGTAAATATCTAGAATGTCCAAGACCTTTTCCATACCCTTTTATGAAACTTTCATTTATTTTGGCCTAAAATGGTTTAAGAATAATGTAAATAGCAAATTTGTAAATATCAATAGCTAGCATGCACATTAGAATTATGTCAGTTAGAATTTACAATGTAATCACATTTTAATTGAATACTTTTGATTAATATTGTAATCGTAATCGTGATTGCATTCCCAACAACTCAAAGTAATTGCAATTGTAATTGATTACTTTTGTTGTGTAATCGCCCCATGCCTGCTTCCAAGCATAATAATCTTGTTTATGTTAAAGCTCAGAACCTAAATTGGTATATGTACGTGGAAAACATTGTACATGTTAACAGTGCTAATACCAGCACATTAAGAATTGTTTTACATGTATGGCTACGTATTTTGTGCAACTGATTTTCGGTGCCACAACAAGAAGTCATGCTGTAGCAACCAATTACCACCTTTTGCAAGCTCCTTGCCTTTCTATATATGACATGAGAGAGAGGAGTAATGAAAGATGTAAGAAAGTAGCACACAAAATAATCAATCCCTACTTTAGAGTTTGCCAGTGCAGAACATTAATGCTTTACATCCAAACTAACTTTTCCAAAATTTTCACAGCATAATGGAAGCCCATTTGCCTACAAGCAACATCAGCATCATCTTTGTCAAAATGGAAGCTGCAAACGGTGCCCCACAGTCCATCTTTAAGAATTTCCAACCTCCCTTTATTTGGACTAATGCCATCAACTAATCTCAGCTTCCCATCTAGTTCTGGCAGTCCAGCATCTGTGACCACATGATACAATATAATTATATATTTACACCTTAATTACAACTCTACAGTAATTATTTACAAACAAAATGTTGATCATCTGTCTGTTAATTCTTTCACTGTATTTTCTGACGTACGTATGTGTACAGATATGCCGAGAACAAGATTTTTGTAAGTCAAATGTTACAAATATACACAAAATATGTTTCATATAGGCTAAGAAGCAATCATTAACTACGTACATACTATAAAATTATTTATTGTAAACTATTTACTATCAAACCAGGCACCACACAAGATTTAGTTAAACTATTATTAGTCTTATCGTATATGACATTTTAAAGCAGCTTTACGTTCCAGCTAATTACTCTAGTTGCATGTACATTTGCACATATGGTCAGTCGTTCCATGGAATAGAAGACCACCACTGACATTATTATAAATACTGTAGATTGTTTCATTCACCATAAATACAACTGTCATATAGGAGTTCTGAAAATAAAAAAGGTTTTATAAAATCTCCATCAAAGCATTGATTGTCTTTTGGATGATATAAATAACCCATTAACTCTATATTGAGTGTTTATGAGTAGCACCCGCCCATGTATGTAGGTCCTTTGAAGTATTTAGGCTAATGGGGTACCTGATACAGTTCACCAGAAAATTAATGTGTGAAACATACCACAAGAAAGCAGTACATCTTCATCATAGGTACAAACATTATCGCCATATCTATGTCTGCAATCCATCAATTTTTCTTCATAGCCTTTACAGTGAACTTCGTTCAGAAATATTGTGTGGTTAGTTGTGTTTGTCCTGTACAATCACAATTGTGTTACCCAAGCACGCACATGTAGAAAATATGATACTCACCATGCACTAGTAACATTAGAGATACTGGCAACTCCTTTAAATCCTAGTTGTCTGCATGCCACATGTCCATCAATTGTAGCAAAGTTTCGTGAGCATACACTTCCCCAGTTACCATCAAAGTTTATCTCAAGTCTTCCAGTACTGTCATTACCACCAGTCAACTGAAGTGCTCCGTAAGACATTGATGAATTGGAGCCTATTAAAGTTTGTATATGTATTATAATGTGTTTAATTGTACGTACATATGTAGTAACATACGTACCACAGTGAACTGCAACTTGATTGTAAAAGTTACATTTGACTTCGGTGGCATTAGTAAATGGGCAGTTCCACAAGTGAGTTTCATTTCCAGTACAATATACGTTGGTCATGTGTAAGAAATTTCTAGCAACTCCAAGACTATTAAAAATACAACACAACATTTACAGACTTAAACCTTCTCACAGGTCCCCAGTGGGATAGTGTATACAATATACATTCTCTTACTAAGAATTATGTATTACACGAAGTGCACCAGTGTATCCAAACTGTCGGCATACGACATCACCATCTGCTTGGTCAAATTGCTCATCACAAATTGGACCCCACCTGCCTCCATTGAACACCTCAATCACACCATATGGACCACTCCCTCCCAGCATTCTAACAGAAGCTAATGGAGGGTAAGGACTGTTGTCTGAAAAATTTCTCAATGGTATCTTGATATTGAATGCATCAAACTAACTCACAACAACGAATGGAAGCAAAACGACCTGTTCTACATTGAGTAGTCGGACTTGGGAGGGCTTCAAATCCACATTCTACAAAACTAGATTCAGCTCCTCTGCAATCTACTCTACGATAGTGCACCACAGGATTGTCACCTAGTCTATAGAAATATTTACGTGATTGTATTAAGCATACTATGCACAATGCACGTATAAGCAGGAAATACTCAATTGATTGTATACTCACCTGATATTCGCATAATTAAAAATAACACTGTATCCTAACTGTCTGCATGCCACGTGTCCCTCAGCAGCACGAAATGCATCAGCACATATTACTCCCCACGTATTGTTATGGAACACTTCAACACGGCCAATGTAAGGTTGACTACCGCCAACCAATCGGAGTGATTTTTCACGTATTGTGGAATCCACTTCACAGACTGACTTATTTCCAACATTGATACTTTGGAAAACACCATGAGCTGTAAAATATCCATTTTTATGCTATCAATTCTTTAGTACACATGCATTTATACACAAATGTGTGCAACTTTGTAAATACACAAAGCAATTTTCAACAATTTTACTGTTTTTACACATAAATCATTCGCAATTTCATTAATGATCAAAATGTGATCTAGAAACACAAGCTCTTTAAGCACTTCAAAAGAAGTGGGATCTGTTCAATAAATGAGCACTTATGATGTGATGGTAACAAACAATGCCAATAGTTTGTGATTACTACATACACAACAACAAAATTAATAACCGTTTCTACTTCGTGTTATACAATCCTTTCAACAAGTTTGTTGCATCTGTAACCAGATTCTAAAAGTTGATACACCAAATCAAGTACTGTAGGGTGCTCTTTTTCAAGGGCTACAAATTCCTGAATTTCATGATTCTTTGAAATATGTAACATGAAATTTATTTCATCTAAGAGATTAGAAATTCCACCATGTAATTTATAACACAGAAGTGTATCTTGTAAAACATGATTGATTACATTATGATTTTGCGGTTAACCATTGATTCCAAAAATACGTAAGCATGCCATCAAGACTCATGATAGTGAGTTACGAAGCCAAGAAGAAGCAGCAGTAGCTATGAATGTGATGAGTGAGTTCCTTACATGCAGCACCACTCAAAATATGCAGACGCCATAGCATAGAAGCTATCGCTTAGTTATCACAGACCTTACTATATAGAATCAATATATGTACCAACGATGGAGGAAATCGGCCCGATCATTCCTGAATACTACACTACTGCATAGCAGAAAATTGGCATGTAATTAAATTTGACGGTTTAGGAGATTCAGCAAATTTAGTTTTGCAAATCACTCACATTTGTACATATAATAGCATTGGCTAACATTCAAAACCTCAACCGAATTAGTATCTGCCAAATGCCCAAATTTGCCAATATGCCAAATTAAAACACTCACTTGTTATGAAGCCTTATAAAGACTATCCATCTGGTGTATCTATTAGCAGCCTTATACAGTAGGGATCACTATGAAAAACTATGGCTTCCAGAATTTTTTGCACCTTTAAAAACAACCTCACAACAGGCTTTAGCCAAAAAATCCCCTGCTGTATAATTAGGCTGTATCTTTGTTAAACACAGCGAAAAATCTAAATTTCGATCCACAGCAAATTTTAAAAATTTCAAAATTTACCTGTATTTCGTCTGCCAGCCAGCCAGCCAGCCAACCAACCAGCCAGCCAGCCAGCCAGCCAGCCAGCCAGCCAGCCAGCCAGCCAGCCAGCCAGCCAGCCAGCCAGCCAGCCAGCCAGCCAGCCAGCCAGCCAGCCAGCCAGCCAGCCAGCCAGCCAGCCAGCCAGCCAGCCAGCCAGCCAGCCAGCCAGCCAGCCAGCCAGCCAGCCAGCCAGCCAGCCAGCCAGCCAGCCAGCCAGCCAGCCAGCCAGCCAGCCAGCCAGCCAGCCAGCCAGCCAGCCAGCCAGCCAGCCAGCCAGCCAGCCAGCCAGCCAGCCAGCCAGCCAGCCAGCCAGCCAGCCAGCCAACCAACCAGCCAGCCTGCCGTAAGACCCGGTTTCGCTAGGTGTATGGCTCCAGATTTTTCACACAACAAAGGTAATCACGTCGGATTTACGAAAATGTTGTTCCGATGAAGTACACCATGACAATTCCATTACTCTTCACAGTACACCATGACAATTCCATTACTCTTCCTTGTTCTTCTCTATTCACAAAAGAACAAAAGAAGGTGTCAATATTACGTCACAATAAACACAGTCTGCACACGTGACATAATTAGTGATGAGCACACGGTTATGTTTTAGCATGTAATTCATTACATCGTAAATTTCAGGATAAGTATGATTACAGACTTGAACAAATAGATCTCGGCTTTTATTATTCCAACACAATTTGTAACAATACAGCTGCTTTGCCATGTAAGTGATTTGTTAAGAAGCGCCTGTAAACAAGCGCACAATAATTAAGTTAGCGCCTGTAATGATCTTGTGCACCTCTGGGTGCTCTTAAAAAGCAAACAAACTAGCATAATCAAAAATTAAAAATTTAAAAAGTGAGTAGGGATCGATCTATCACTACAAAAAGTAAGGAATAGAAGAGACTACGCTAAAGATTTTGGTATGAGATAGTTTAATCCCTACTTTTGGCTCATCTTTAGCGTAGTATCTTCTATTCCTTATTCACTGAAAGATTGATCCCTACTCACTTTTAAATTTTAAATTTTTGATTATGCTAGTATGAATCTTATACAGTACATATTTAAATACAGTTGTCATCAGGAGCTCATCCAGTCTGAAGTACAGAAAAAAAGGTTTCTATACAATTTAGAGACCCAAGGCCAATTTCCACAATGGCTTTGTAAGTTGATATAGACCAATAACATTCGTTTTAGCCTAAACAGCAAAATCTTGTGTGAAATTGAAACAAATTGAAATTGCAAGTAGTGTGCTCTGACAGGCAAGCGAGCAGGTAAGTGTAGGCTTAGTGGATTGCAGCAGGAAGCTAGAAGACAATGGCCAGCCTGGCTCAAATCATGGAAAGGTACTAAAACACTTTATTTTTCAACCTGAACAAATTCATGATCAATATACATATATACATATGTATGTTAACTTCACTTACTGCATCTAACTCCAACTTCACTACTACATTGATCTATTGCAATAGCAGGTATATATGACAGGCACCGTACTAAGCATACTTCATTCCCAAGACAATTCAAGACATCATTATACCATATTGTATTCCCTGTAACCATAGGCCCTGATATATTTAAGGCAGAATATCCTCCTGATCCAAAATCATCACCATCATCTCTGTATAAAAAACGGTGTGATAAACATACAATTCTAATACTTACATGCACATCAGGTAGCTAAGTATATAGCTATGGCATAAACAGTATTACCAAAATGCACACGTACTTTGGTGTGTAAGATACAGCAGAGTCATAGCCCAGTTGTCTACATATCACATTTGCCTCATCACCGCTCATACTATCACTACATACTCTTCCCCACTCTCCATTAAGATACATCTCAACATAACCTTCAGAGACTGATGTTCCACCTACTAATCTTATTTCTCCTGAGTACGGCCATGGTTTCCAATCAGCTAGTAAAAACCATTAGAGGCAAGCTAACTTACATACAGTAACTTACAGCATATTATTTCTATGTCTTCCAGATGATTGCAGGTGGTATTAACTACACGAAACTGGTTACAATTAAGAAGATGTGTTTCAGTCCCATCACAAGACACCAACAGATGTACAACAGAATTTGCTAATCCATGTCTACAGAATTCAAAATAATAGAATGATCTATGTGTTCCCTTTCTTTTACAACAAAGTTAAAACATTAACAGCACCCTTATAAATGTATCAAATGATTGGCATGGTCTTAGTAACACACATTAATTCTGTATAAGTAGACTATGGTTGCTTTTGCACTCTTGAAATAATTTTGTGGAATTCACAAAATAAAGCCCAGCATACTACAATCTAGCTTTGTAGAAACCAAGACCGAAATTTTATACTGTATAGCACAACCATGACAGGGCAAATATTAATGGATGCACTTCATTGAGAAATTGACAGGATAATTATTGACAAACTGCATCTTAGGCCACTTGTATTAGCTATACTACTGGAACCTAAAATTTTTGACGGATTGATAGCTAAGTGCCTACGTACGTATTGCACTATACAGATATATACTCTATACCTAAGGGACAATTTTTAAAGGCTACCTCTCATAGAACTATTTTGCATGTACATTTTGAGAAAAACTATACTGTGTCAGCTTATCCCCCTAGTAGTTGTTGTCATTGAATGGCAACATACGTATAAGAAATAGAAGTTCCATAACATTTCATTGTGGGATATACCGTATAGTACGAAACTCTGGTGGGGCTAAACTTGGTAAAATGATTTTGATTTGCCAAATTTAACCCTCAAAATTTTCAAGTCCACATGTTTGACTAGCATTTATAAGAAATATCGATTTCAACGGATAGATACTGTTGAAAATTACTAGTCTTAGCGTACGTAGGAGACACAAGGCTAGAAAATTACCTGATACACAAGAAATTCTTTTTGGAATATGACCAACGGTAACGATTTCTCCACAATTTTTTTGTATGGTGACTGCTGTATCATGAGGGTTTCCTTTTTCTCTCACACAACTTATGTAGTAGTCTTGCATGGCCAGACCATATTTTTTAAAGGGCATTATCGCTTGCAGTATAAGAGCCCGTAGAGCTTATACTGCAAGCGATATAATGCACTAGGCCTGTAAGAAATAGTGGTCTGCATGGCCATACGAGACTAGCAGCTTATCTCTTCACTTTAGAGCTGGGTTTTCCTATAGTTTTATATTTGTGATAACTATGCCGGATGAACAATAGATTTGACTAAGTAAATGCTATAGCTATCTTGTTATTCACGTGATTTCTGCATTGTGAAGGCGTGTTGATTTGCCAAACTTTCACCCTTCAAATGTTCAGTGAGAGAAAATTCACCAAAGTTTAGCCCGCCAAAATTTTGTGCTATACAGTGTATATATATATTATGTACATTGTACTCCATCAATCCCCACCCTTTGAATTAGTTAGGGGTGTAGAAGTACGTACATGGTTCCATAGGATGACTTAAATTACCATCTGATCACTGTAAATTTTATACTAAACAATTTTTTTACAACATATTGCATCACTAAAGGATTTTATAAAGCTTGTGTGCACTAAATTACAGTACAGCTCAGAGGTAACGTCGCCTCGCTCGCAACTTACACACTCGCCACTCGAATGCTCGATACGCTGCACTCGATCACTGTCGAGGGATAAAACACTCGAGGGTTGAAGATACTCGCGTTCACACAAAACTCGAATCACTAGGGATGTTTGCTCGAGATTTATTATTAGAACCGTATGCTATGCTTTAAATAGAATAATACTTGGGCATGCGCATAAGCAGTGGCACGTTTTATAATGTAGTTGCTGTGCTGGTCTCAGTGCATCAATTTCGCTCGTTCTTCAATTTGTTAGTGATTAAAATAGGATTAGTTTCATCATTTTATTATTTGTGAGTGGCAAAGAAGGCAACACAACAAAAGAACAATGCACGTAAGTGTATCTTAATATTTTTGAGCAATATAAAATTATTATCTATGCGGCAATAGATCTCGATAGATTAATATTTTATGCGTGTTAGGCTTTTACCGCACGTTACATAGTATATCTAAAGGAAACTAAAGTTGACTCGTGAAGTTACTCTTCACACTTGAGTACTCGTCGTCTACTTGCGCTTTGTCACTATAAGGCCTGTCACGTACGTGCAGTACTTACGTAACTTTATGCTAAATCATGCACTCGAGTTTACTTCGAGTACTCGTCACTTCACTTCGAGTACTCGTCACTTCACACGCTGCGAGCGCTTCAGTACACGAGACTCGATCGAGTAATGCTGTTTACTCGACAAAATTTGAGAGCGAGTGTGACGTTACCTCTGAGCTGTACTGTACGTATATGCATTAGTTATGTGATAATTGTGATAGTTCTCACGATCATGATATATCTTTGTTCTAGAATCGTGATGCCTCAAAATCTCACTATTACTCACCCCTGGCCACAATATTATGGCTAGTCATATCAATAATTCCAAGAGTTTGAACACTTTTAAGGAAAAGTGTGCAAATAAAGCATGCCATAATTCTTCATAGTACTACGTATGTATGTAGTGACAATTATAGAGAGCTACGTAATACCATTGTTACAATTATAATGAATACATCACATGTGTTCTCATAATCCCATATATTGCCTCGCCCTCAATTGTAAAAGTCATGAAAGTATATTCTTAGAACTGTTAAATAATTAAATATGTCATTAAAATTAAACCTGTGTATAAATCAAGCTTAAAGTGCATTGTTCAATTTATCAAAACTAGCCACCCATTATTACATGGATTGATGGAGAGCAATGTGTTATTTTGTTATGATATAGACACAACATCATCATAACCAATTATAGAAAGTAACAACAAAAGTAGTTAACTCCATTACAGGCCAGAGCTGTGCGAGACCATCTTAAGTTTGCATATCAAATATACTATCGATACTTGTTATCACACAGACAAAATTCTGACTATAGGTTTACTAGTCCATATTTTGACACACTGTAGTGTCATCCACTGTATTTCTCAATATGACTCTTAGCACTATTTGGTCAGTTATTGAATTTAAACATTTCAGCTAACAAAATCTCAAAATTATCATCAACTAACTGATTTATTACATGGTTGATACCTACAGTATGATATCAAAAACTTAGGTATCGATATCACTGTGGTATCATGATACCAGGTATAGTATTTCACAGCACTATTACAGGCATTTGGTGTTCCAAAATAAAGTACATTGGATTGAGATTTACATTTTACAAAGTCTTTATAGCACAGCAGTTCGTAACTATGCTCACACACATTTGCCAGACTGTTTCTGTTACATTACTATACAACAAAGCTGTCGGAAGCGGTGAGGCTGCAGGGCCTCACCAGTTTTAGGCCTAATTCTAATATTTCCATACTGACCTTTTTGTTAATTTTCGAGTCATAAACATCTAACAGTAGCTACAATAGTATAACTTACATAAAACATTCAGCTAATACACAAATTATGCACAGCACCGTTATTAACTATAGGAGATCCAAGAGATCACTAGCGCACTCATCCATCGTCATGAATCACGTGAATATTAAGATGATCTCGTGATTACCCTGTAAACTACATGTGTATTATTATTATTATTACACGTGTGGTAAGTTAGCTGTATAACATGTCTTTATCTACCATTAGGCTACCAACACCCTCACTGGGAGAAGTATCCAATCATTGAAACACGATCGCTAAAGTTTCCTCAGCATGAGTTCAGCCAGAAAACAGCTGTGCAACGATCGTTTCAGCCACACGCCAGAGCTATTATATATAACTAGCTAGTAAATAGTAGTTATTATTGTTTAATAATCACATAAGCAGTATTTGTATGTAATCTATTGTAAAGCATAATGCTAAAATTCTAATACTTTGGTGCTCTCCTTTTTTGGGCCGCACCATAATTGAATTGCTTCCGACGGCCCTGTGTAACAATGAAACTTCAGTGAATTGCCAAGTTATGAAAACAACTTTTCTTACATGAAAGAAATGGCTGACACATGCACACACACATTCAGATATGTATCCAAGGTATTGTCTGTCACTACATAGACCTAAATGGCCATAGGCACCAAAACTAGGGGACATGATCCTTAGAGATAATGGCAAGAATGTTTGAATAAAAATGGATACTTGAATAGTTTCATTTCAGTATTAGAAGAGTTAGCAGACAATGAACTGATACGTACACTCACCAAATAGGATCTACACAATTCATGGAAGTTAATTGTATTACCAACTGTTAGAAAAGAAGGCAGCAAACAAAGCAGAACAGTAGCAAAGAAGCAACCACTGAATCGAAGAAGCATCAGGCACAGCTGAAAATTTTGAGACATCGCTGATTCGGATACTAGATATGCTACAATTAAGTCACGTTCAAACAAAATGTAATGCTCTATGCTGGACTCTGATGTATTTACAGAGATTTTGGGGTTGCTTGGCCACTAGAATTACTGAAATTATATGCAGCGCATTGTATACCATGCTCGTTCTTGGTTTTGCCGTGTACAGTACATCACTACATCGTTGCGTATATAATCACGCTGATTAGTTACTCGATCGATTTATGATGGAGAATAGTACACAAACAAATTATTTTTGTCTGTGTAATTCGCACGTACACGAGATTAGTGGCCAAGCAACCTCAAAACCTCTGTATCAACAGCTGTGGCCACATCAAGAACACAGATACAGGTAAAAACAGTGACTTTGTTCTGTTTGCTTTGATGTGAAAATGATAAAGATGGGCATGGCAGGTGGACTTGTAAATCATGCATCACCAATACTGTTATTGATGCCAGTGGAAGAATCCATACAGTTCAATTAGCAATTAAATATTATTTGTTTTAAAAATCATATCTCGTATATGTGACCTTCTGAGGGAAAACCAGCCTAGCTTGCACTTGAGCATCTAGCTAGCAATGGAAACAGTTCCAGTTCATGGCCACCCAATTGGTACCCTCTATATAGGTGCCATTCTCTTAATTGTGAGATCAAAGGATCTGCAAAATGCTCTCCAGAAAAGTAGACTCATTCACATTAGCCAATAGAGACACTGTGCATAGACAGTTCTTGAGTGTAGCTACGTATGATCTTGTGCAATAATTTTAATAATGGATTTCAGTTTGGTGCGAACATGTTCACAGAGATGTGTCAATAGATTGCACCTTCTGATTATTACACAAAGCTACTTATATTACACCGAGGGGTCCGCAACTATTCCGAATCACATTGATGGCTCTAGGAATCACTATTGGAATCAATGAATCACGTCGAGATTCTTGATTCAGGAATCATAACTGCTCCACAAATTTAGTAATTCTCCGTATTATTAGAAACACCATTACCGAGGTGATCTTTTTTGCATTACTTATAATTACATTGAGAAGTTTACTGATACATCATGAACTTCGGAGTATATTTAGCTATCTTTGCCTGTAAATTACTCCTATATTACTTTAAGAATTTTGCATGGGCAGATCAAACAATAAAAGGCATGGAAGTGTGCTGTCAAGGGTGTTATGCATAGTGTACTATGCTTGTCAACATACCCCACTGGGAAGGTGTTAGCATACCAGAGATTTTACCAAGGCTGTAAACAACCTTATGTTATGTAATCCCAGTACATAAATGACTGCACAAAACAATTAGAATACAGTATCATCCAAGGTGATATTCCATTTAAAATTGCTTGTACTTTGCTGTAAACTACGTACAGTTTTTATATATGATTCATAAAATCATTCAATGGACAAAAAAGTGGTGAGGCCATGACCAGTCGCATCGCTTCTGAAACAGGCATTGAATGATCGGTCCTACTCGCTCTCTAAATTTCTAGTCTGTTTGCTTTATAGCATACCTGGATACTAGCAATGCATTGCTTTAAAGGAAACAAGGAATAAGATTTTGGCATGGGAGAGTACTAAAGATTCTGGTATTTTAAAGGATTAATCCCTCCAGCTTACATGTAAAGAGCCAAAGATTATCTCACAATTTCCTGACTTTTGTAGTACTGAGAGACCGAGAGACTACTCGCTTTTAAATTTTACACATTTACATGAATAAGAAAAAAGTAAGAAAAAGTTGACTTGATTGTATTCATACAGACAAGTTTCTTTTGTTCAGCATCTTTTGTGAAATATAATACCAGGTAGTGGTTAATTATATATTTAAGTAGCCAGTTCTACTAATCAGATTTATCGTTGAAAAGTTACTATACTACTACAAAATTGGAGAGATTAGTATACATGCACATACATATAGCCAAATCAAACAATATCATGATCAGTTAAGGATTTTTCAAAATGGAGAGATAAAAAGGATTTTATAAAATGGAGAGATAAAAATAATTTTACAGTAATAGCCTTTTGCAACTATCCAAGAGGGTCTTCAGTTGACATAGTGTCAGGCACAAATCTAATTATGATGCCTATAATTGTGATGCATCATGAATTTTTCAAAGAAATTATATTACCTTCTTCACCAAAATTTTAGCATCTAGGGGGAGCTATGTAATCCTGGATGGACTCTAGCACATTGTGCTACTGATAAGTGAGTGGTTTGGGTGCACATAAACAAAGTGAAGGATTTGTCACAAATTTGTATCATTACATTATGTATTTTAAACACAATCTCATGGAGGAATAATGGATACAATTACATTGTTGCTTAGGCACAAGATCACACTTGTGAGTACATTAATATTACACACAAGCAAAATCAGTGAATTCGTGGAAGCCATCTACTACTTGCATGATGATTCTACTAAAGTCTATTCATCATACATGCAGTATAGTTATACTATGCATGTATGGATGTGCCTAGATGAAAGTAAATACATCATCATTTTCATGATATCAGTAAACAATTTATCGTTATAACACAATGACAGAGAAGAGAAAGATAACAGCACCAAACTTACATGGTTTACTTGGCATAACATTCCTTACATTCTGCAAAATATCTAAAGGATCCATCTAGGCTATAAGAAACTATGCTACAAAGTTTCATGGTATTTATAATTAATGCTAGAAAAAGTACAGCACCTGATAATTGTACGTGTGTCCAATAATTGACTGCTGACACCCCGTACACATTTGCATGTCACGGAAAATCTCATTGCATCACAAAGATGAATATTGGTTTTCAAAGAGACCAAAGAATGAGTTATTGATCGGTGAAAGCCGAAGTCGGTATGACGGATACTCATCAAGTTACAGCAGTTAGTCAAAATGTATCTGATAATTGACCACTTACGCTAGCAGGTTTGGCAGGGAAAAGTTCAGCAAATTCGGTGAATCACAAAATCCATCTAAATGATGTATTACTTATGTATTACTTTCTGGTAGATCTATGTATACACATTCGCCAAAACTTTTTTTAGTTATTTCATCATACTACGTATAAAGCAAAGCCATATAAAGAGAAAACAATTTCTGACCAGTGCACATACGTATGTAACATTAGTGAACAAGTGTTTACCATCAACACAGACAAACAGGCTAAACTGGTAAAAAATATACTGGTTTGATCAGATGCCTTAAATTTAGTAACAATGTAATAGCTATGTAATTCTCATGAAATTTATATGTGTAACAATTAAGCAGTTCACTGAACTGGTGTCATATTGCATAATGACAACATACAGAAAGACTTAGGGAGCTTTGTGTAGGCATGCACTTTATGTGATCATCTTTGCTACAGTACATATATATATGTTTTATGAACATGCATGCAACAAAGATAATTATTTTATGTATTAATAATGTATAGTGTCCAAAAAGTATACTACCAGTGCTAAATATAAACTATCAATGAATGGTATATAAACTATAAACTACCAGACAGAATATAACCTTGTAAAATAATTATTGGTCTGTTGTATAATTATAATTTAATATTTAATTATATTATGCACCTAAGCCTGCACTGATAATTAACAATCATGACATGACACGCAAGGCTTCTACTTCACTCTAAAATTATCACACTTGCTGTTTATACTATCCTGGACCAAAGTGTAAACCAATAAACCACATATATACATTAGCTCCAGCTGCAGGTAGCCAAGTGTAAAACTAGATTATACCATATATGGAGACAACTTAACTAACCACATGATGTTTTACTTCAAGTTACCTTTGGAAAGGACTTGCCCTGTAGTTGACTGCATAGCCTAGTCCCATTTGTCTACAAGCTACTTCAGCTTCCCTGATGCGAAACCGTGTATCACATATGGTTCCCCATTTGTGATTGAGATATATCTCCAGTCGTCCCCATAATGCCGTAGCTCCATAACCAGCAAATCTCAAATCACCATTTGATGGTGTAGCTACACGAGTGTATATATACACCACAGATACGTATATGGTTAGTTCATACCATAATCATAGCCCTGAATTGATATTCATGCAGTAGCTATAGGCGCACCGAAAAATGCATCATACTCAGACAGTAGCTACTCGACTCAGTTCAATAAAAGCAAGTTATTTGATGATGATCATGTACATACATTTATCACGGCTACACGTGTCTTAACTACCACACTTGGATTTCTACAATTAGCAATTTGCATTTTTCACGAAGACTAAGCATCATGAAAATTGATGACTGAATGACATCGCGGTTGAATCAAAGAATATAATAGCTGATTCAGTGTATATAAACGTCACCAGAAACAACTATTTCTGTATCAAAGCACTTTCGGAGCGCCTTAAAATATCAATGCATGCAGCCAAGCCATACGA